>VMOF01000369.1:55417607-55727132 GCA_011764245.1 Trialeurodes vaporariorum
AAACTATAGGTCCATATGGAATTTTGCTTTTCCAACACGAAAAATGATATCGCCCGACGGCAACAGAAAAAAAAAAAGAAAAAATATGACAATGCGTTATAGTGAATAATGGCATAGTTTTAACTGTAAACTTTCGATACTTTTCAAGAAAATAAATGGGGAGAGGGGGAATTAAAATCCACAAACCTCTTAAACCTCCACACCTACTAATCTATACCCCTAGAATGCTTGATGTGTAAAGGGCACTTGAAATGGTTAGTTCTGTATATTAAAGGATTTTTGTTTCATGAATTCGCAAGTGTTCCATTTATGCTATTACGTATCTACATCGTGACAATCGCAACAAGTGCTGACAGCACCTAAAACGGAAAAAAAAGATAAAAAAAACTGTTTATTATTTAGAATCACGGCTTTTCCGAATATGACACTTTTTGACTTCAAAAGAACGCCACCTCATGTTTGATCCCTGAACAAGCCGTTAAAAGGTGGAGGGATTTAGAAATATCTATTGTCTATAGTTTATGTGGGTAAAAAAGATCGAGCCTTATCAAATAATTTTCTCTTTTCAGCTTTCAATGGGTTTGTTGCAAACTTTTGCTACAGTGCTATAGAGTTTTGATTCTGATGTAAAATTGTCTGAAAATTACATTGGCGGCATCAAATAGTCATAAAATCCACAAATTTAAACCCAAAAACGCTTTATAAAGAAAGCCAAAATTGCAGTCGTAAAGCCGAACAATCTGTGCACGCGCACGACGAACATCAGAGATAGGTGTTGTCTCCCTTTTTCGTTAAGGGGGGGGGGGGGGGGGGGGAGAGAAAATATCTCTACAGTCAAACTGTGATTTTAAAAATGTGCATGGTCAAGATGTTGTCTTTTGTGAAGGGGCGGGGGGGGGGGGAAGCAAAATATCAAGAACAGGGTGTTTCAAAACTTGAGTGCCAAACTTATGGAGTGTATTTTTGGAGTCAACATACATATATTAAGATTTTATTTTCCTACATGAGTATGTGCTGCAATTGTTTCTTTTCTGAGCTAGAGCCCTCCAAAGTTTTGAAAACAAAAAACAAACACAAAAAAAACAACGCCTTTGACTCATCTCCTTACAGATACATCTGATCTAAATTTATTTTTTCATAATTTCTCACCAAACAAGCTCAATTGGACAGCACTTGTCACAAAAGAGCCGAGTGACTTTTTTGAAAAAATTTGAGTTATTGATTGATAGAGCTAGCAATACTGAATCTCGAAGCAACAAGTGCTTCTTCTGTAATAACAACTATTTCCGTAAAAATTTCCCAGGTAAAAGTGAGCTGGTGAGCCTCATTGATGTCATTGTCCATATGATGAAATAAAATGAGAACTTGGTTCCTTTGGCTGATTAGGTTAAACCTTAATCCGAGTCACGTATGGAACCAACTCCGACTTGGTTCCTTTCAGTGGCGGCTCGTGCGATTTGGCAACCATGCTTTTTACCATTTAAACCTATGCAAAAGTATCGATATCTTGGGGGTGCATTGCACCTCCTGAAGATCGATTGTTTTACATAGGTTTAAATGGAGGGATTCCACTGTTGCCACATTGCACGAGCCGCCACTGGTTCCTTTTATAGAATTGGGAACGGACTTAAGTCCGGATTAACGGTTTTTAAAATAATCAACAGTGTAAACCAACTCTGCCGTTTGGTTTCTCTTAGAGTTTCGTTTTTCGTGATTATCCCAAAAAAAAAAAGAAGAAAGGAACCAAGTCACTTTAAACGCAAAAAATTAAGAACCTTTCCTACATAGTAAATTCCACTTTTCCGGTGTTGAAATGCAAAAACACAACACGGTAGTTGAATGAAATCAAAACGTAAGTAATTCCAAGTTTTTTGTTTAAATGCTAGCTCTTCAACTTTGGACTCAATTTTCTCGAGATCAGCTCCATGTTGAATGCTGTCTAATTATTATCATTGCTAGCAAAAGCATTAAAGCTGTTCAGACTTTAGTGGCACGCTTTTCCAACACCTGCGTGTTGGAATTTTCCCTGCTTGTTTTTTTTTTTTTTTTTTTTTTTTTTTGTATCTTGCAATTTACTGTGCACACTGGCGCAACCAGGATCTCTTCCATCTCTCTCATTTCCCATTTGAATGTATAAGTAGGAAAAGGACAGAAAGAGGGGGTTTTATCCCCCTTGTCCATCCTTGTCTAACATACGTTTCTTAATGGAGAAAAGAGAGGGATAAAGAAACTCTCGGTGCGCTACTGCTATTGACTGTGCACAATCTTGTTTATTCTTATTCGTAAAATTATGTCCGGGAAATTCCATCTTGTGGTCCACTGTGCTCCGTGTCGCGGTTTTACCTTACCGCGAGATGACGCGTGCGGCGTGCACGCTCTCCGCCCGGTGGCGATGGTCATCCAATTACCATGACATGACCATTCTCCAAGTTACATTACCGCATGCCATCATTCGATATATGTACATTATACCCCGCAGTCCGTGAAGTGCATGGGCGGATCTAGCATTTTGGCAACCCTGCAATTCTCTCGTTTGAACGTATGAAAAATAATCGATTCTTTGGCAATGGTCGTTTTACTAATCGATTGTTTTTCGTACAATCAGAAGGGAGGAAACCACAGTCGCCAGATTGCTGAATCACTAGTGGATCCAGGAAATGGGTCTGTTGCGAACTTTTGCTACAGCGATATAGAGAGTTAAATCTTAAGTGAAATCACGTGAAAAGTCCATTGGTGGTATCAGAAAGTCATAAAATGCAGTTTTAAACTCACAAGAGGCGTTTAGCTGAAACCCAAGATGGCGGTAAAATATCGAGCAACCTGTGTGCACGCACCGTGAACATCCATGATAGCCAACGTTAACAACCTCACCGCATCGGAGGTTATGAGTTTTGTTTGCGTTGTGATTGGTTGTGATCGATGTTGTGAGGTTGGCCATCATGGATGTTCATGGTGCTTGCATACAGGTTGCTCGATATTTTACCGCCATCGTGGATTTCAGTCAAATGCCTCTGGTTAGTTTGTTATTGCATTTTATGACTGTCTGCTACCACCAATGGACTTTTCAGGCGATTTTACATGATGTTGATCACTCTATAGCGCTGTAGCAAAAGTTTGCAACAGACCCATTGTTTATCTCTCTCTTTTCTCATTAGAACGCATGTGATTTGAGTAGGGGGGGAAAATGGGGCGAAAATCACGTGACTGCGCCTTATCTGTCCTTTTCTAATACATGAGTTCTAATGGGAGAAGAGAGAGAAGGGTAAATTCCTGGATCCGCCGATTTGCTGATCCGCACCTTTGGTGCAGTGTACCAGTGTACCTGCGGACCTACGCCCGTACACGGAAAAAAAAAGATTACTTAGTGAAAATAACCATACGGATACCTGATTTTGGCATCTGCTAGATATTATGGTAAACTTGATCAGAAGTATAGTACATTTACCGATACTTTGAGTAAATTCGACATGCAATCAGGTAACATCACCTAGTACCTTGTCAAAACATAGTATACTTCTGGTTAGCATTACCATAACATCTAGCAGGTGCCAAAATCAGGTATCCGTATGGTTATTTTCACCGTAGTTTTTTTTTCCGTGTATTAATCTCGATTTCTTTCGACAAATCGGGTGGAAGAGAGTGCCCCCTTGAAAAATACTAAAGAGGCACCGGTTGCGTGCGATAAACTTTCTACCCCTTGACTCAATCGATTGGGACAACTCGGGTCAAATCAGATGTAAAAACCTGCAGAAATAAGTATGGTATATCACGGAGAAAAAGGTATGTCGATGAAGCACATAAAGTATGTCGAATTTGCAGCTCCTAGGGCGAGTATGAGTTCTGAAGTAGCAGTAGCGAGGCGTAAAATTTGGCAACAGTGTATTTCCTCCATTTAAATTCACCAAAAAGGTCGAACGCTTCAGTCATCGGCGATGATCAGGCATTTCGACCTTTCTAATGTGTTTAAATGGAAAAAAGAACATTGCCAAATCGCACGACTCGCCACCAGATGGTAGCTCTGAAAAACTTACGAAATCTTGGATCCTCGGATGGTATAGCTTCCAAGTGGGCATTTTGGAGAGCATCATACATAATTTTCAAAAAATCGCAAACTAACGGATGTTTGAGAGGTTAAAGCGTCCCAAACCAACCCCCCCCCCAAAAAAACCCCCAGCTCTCCCGTTAATAGATTTTCTCATTGTTCTTTTTGGTGAGGAGGCTTGACCTAAACTTTTGGTTTTTTCCTTTTTTCGTTTGAGTGTTCCGAGCGATACAAATAAGACTTTAAAAATTAATGGACATTCAAGTAATTTACGTGATTTCCAATTATACCTAAAAACTTTGGCAGCGTCGCGTCGCTCCGGTTGCTTTCCTGTTTCTACTTGTCTTTATTTTCTTTTTTTTATTTATTTTATTTTTAGAGCATAACGAATTCGACAACTTCGCCGAGTGCCAACGAAGGACGTCTGACTTTTGACTGACAAGAACGAACCAGCAGAGGCACACCAGAGAACTTTTTTATCTCTCTTTCTCTCTTACACTGAAAAAAAAATCAGCTAAATTTAACTAATTTCAACTTAAAAGTATGGACACCACTTAAAACTGTTAGTTTGACTATTTGAATTAGTAAAATAAACTCCGTGCCGTGTTAATTAACATGGCACGGAGTTAATTTTACTAACTCAAATATTCAAACTAACAGTTTTAAGTGGTGTCCATACTTTTAAGTTGAAATTAGTTAAATTTAGCTGATTTTTTTTCAGTGTATCCCGTTAGAGCACGTGCGTTGAAAAATGATAAAAGAAGGGCCTATCACGTGATCATGCAGCCCCAAGTATGTCCTTTCCTAATAAGTGCGTTCTATTGGACGTCAACGAGAGAGAAAGATGTTTTCCTATTCCTAGATACGGATTTGAACCAAAACGTGAGTGAGATAAGCCACACCTTTCAGTGCCATTGTGTACATTAAAATTCAACTATACTTCTGCCTTATCTACATATATTTCCACCCTCAATTAAGAGTTGATTGTGGGGTAAAACCCTGTAAAAGAAACGATTAGCATTATAAAAAATCACGAAATTCACTCCTAAACTCACAAAATGTCTTTAAACTCGAGACTGTAATGGCGGCCGGTATCGCGGTTTGCTTAGGGTTTCCCTATCTTCAATCAGCGCCATCTACATGAGGTGTTCTTGCAACACCACGCAAGAAAAAGAAGGAGCATACAATTGTCATTAGATTTGGGTGGCATCGCGTTTAAAAGCATCTTGTGAGTTTAGGAGTGGATTTCGTGAATTTTTAGTGCGCTAATCGTTATTTTTACCCCATTTTCTACTATTAATAAGCCTGGAGCAAAAATTTGCGACAGCTCCATTTCCTGGATCTACCCAGTGCAAGAGGCTAGATGATCCCGATGCTTGTTGGTTTCCAACAACTCCGTCGGGTCAAGACTGCAACGTTAGCTCTCGCAAAAAATACGCTTCTATAAAATCTAGACTCCAAAGAGTGACTGCTGCCACACTGGCCACTGAGTGGCCAGCATCAGCATCTACGAGCTGAGCATTAGCATCTATGAGAATCAGTATCTATGAGAGTCAGCATTTGAGCATCAGCATCTATATTTCTATGTGCATCAGAATCGTGCATCCGCAGTCTTCTAGCTAGGCACTAGAGACAGGACAGGCACAGGCATCGGTCGCTCGTCCCCCTATCGTCTCCCCACGACTTGCTTTTTTTTTTTCGTACCCCCTCCCCCCACCACCCCCCGAACCTCTCATCAAACAGTCTATGTCCTATCTTCCAGAGTCCAAGCAGACTTAGGAACAATGGACAGGTCAGACGAGCCGTCGCTCAGCGGGCGAAAATGACCGCATGGATGGCTAAGAATCAGCCAATCGGGAGCCGTATAACGATCGCGTATAGATATAGTCGAACAGTAAATAACAATCGTAGATCAGTAGATCAAATAATTGATCGTCTCACTATCTATCGATCAAGACCAAGATCAGCTCATTTGCTTAAAAATTGTTGGAGTTATGACAGTTAAAAAAGAGCGTGTAAGAAAATCGCCTACAGATGTGTTTTTTGTTTTTTCTTCCAAACAAAAATTCATTTTTACAAAACTGCACAAAGTTCAATTAATCCTCATTTCCGCTGTCTTATGAGCCTTTAAGAACCTCTTTCTATTTCTCAATATATTTATCTTCGCAAATTAGGTACACTTTTCCATTCGTATGTTCCATTTTTTTAATCGTCTTCTTAACCCTTGTGAGCCTAAGGTATTTCGGTAACACAAAGGACTAAGGGGGGGTATTTTTGTACCCCAAGGATATTTTCATGCAGCACAGTCAGTATCAATAATTTTGAAACTTTAATGGATGGACTATGTAATTAGTACCCTAAGAGAGTAATTTATGTGAAATTTGAGTACATTTTTGCTATGTTGCCAAATTTACACCTACTTTTAAAAAAAATGTCAAAATAAAGAAATGGAAAAAATGAAATGAGGTACCATCTTATTTTTCCATTTTTGATAAATTTCCAATTTTTTTTCAATGATCTGACTTAATATTCTTAATCTACATAAAATTTCCGTAAAATTCACTGTAATAGATGGTTCCAAACTTAAAACTGGCAGGACGAAGGGGGGGGGGGATATTTGTTCCCCCAACACTTTAAATTTCTATAATATCGACAAAAATTCATAAAAATTAATGAAATTTGGTGGACGTGTTCTAAGTATCCTAACTTAAAATGTCATGAAGTCCCAAAAATTTTTGAGCAGTTTTGACAAAATGGCGTCAAAAAGACTGGCCTGGGGTACAAATGTACCCCCCCTTAGGCTCACAAGGGTTAAATTCCTCTGTGGGGACGGTTTTGAAGAGTTTTTGGATATTTTGCATTCCAAGCAGAGTGCAGCGAGTACACTTTATCAAATTTCGAATCTCTTGATAAAGTACCAAGAGGGTAAACGATGACCTGTCTCAATTCGGAATTAGTCCGAAATGGGGCTGTTGCACACTTTTGCTGTAAGCAATTTAACAGTCGATTTTGTTGTGAAAACCTCGAGAAAATAACAATGGCAGCACCAAAAACTTCCGAAATCCACTCTTAAACTCAATAAACGCTTTTATTTGCTCGTGCGTAATGGTGATCGAGGGCAGTAACAATTGGAGATTCCCATCTTAATTTCGTCACTCTTTCTATGCTGACAAGGATGATTTACAGAATAATTAGTCATCAGAGTGATGATCCACATCCGATGAATGGTACCGCAACACCTAGTGGCACCGGTGTCAAATGAAAGTCGTCTCTCATTGGCCACTTCTTGATGGAGTTACGCAGTATTGTTAGATGGGAATCTCCCATTGTTACTACCCTCAGCCATCATTACACCCCCGCAAATAAAAACGTTTATTGAGTTTAAGAGTGGATTTTGGAGGTTTTTAGTGCTGCCATCGTTATTTTTGGAGGTTTTTACACCAGAATCGACTATTAAATCGCTTTTAGCAGAAGCGTGCAACAGCCCCATTTGACCATGGTGTGTAAAGGGTTCAATTTTAGTATGATCCAGTTAAGTAGTTAAAATCACATAAAACTCGGCTGTCGCAAACTTTCGACTCTGCGCGAGGCATTTTTAGGATCAAAACGAGTGATTATAATTTTTTGTCGTAAGATTCGGCAACATTGCGCTCGAAGTGAATTCCTTCTCGGCCGAACCGAACGGCAAATTCGATTTTGCTATGTAGTGGACGTGGATGGAACTCCGGCGACTCCGGCGCACAGTGGAACGAGTTATTGGGAATATTCAGACATGAAATATATTATTCAAATGCAAATTTTAATGGTTTTAACCATCAGAAAACAAACTGTAAAGGGTGCTTCCTGTAGGAAATTTCACAATAAATTCATTAAAACAAATTTCAAACTTTTAGGTTATGTATTGACAAAGATATAAGCATCTAACGCGTCGCCACGCGTTGTCCTGCCTCTCTTATTGGTTGGCTCCACTGTGCGGCGACTCGCGAGCTGATTGTTATGGTCTGGAAGGTTCTTTGACGTGGAACGTCTAGGTCGATCAGACGTTCATTGACGTCGATCATTACGAGCGTATTTTTAGGCTAGAGCGTAACCTTCCCAACAAAAGAGTAACATCATCGGACCGAGTGCCCGGGTCCCCAGGTGCCAGTACGAGAGGAAGAGGAAACAGAATGCCTGTGGATGTTCATGCCTGTTACCTGGCTAGAGACTAAATTCGAGTATAAGTCATAGAGTCTTTACTATACGAGAATGGGTCTGTTGCAAACTTTTGCTACAACGATTAAGAGTGATTAATATAATGTAAAATCGCCTGAAAAGTCCATTGGTGGCATCAGAAAGTCATAAAATACAATAATAAACTCACAAGAGGTGTTTAATGAAATCCAAGATGATGAAGAAATATCGAGCAATTTGTATGCATGCACCACAAATATCCAAGGATGGCCAACTTTGACAACCTCGCTGGAGGTAGAGGTTATGTGTTTGTTTACGTTGTGATTGGTTGTGATCGATATTGTGAGGTTGGCTTTCCTTGGATGATTGTGGTGCATACATACAAACTGCTCAATATTTCTTCGCCATCTTGTATTTCACTAAACGCCTCTTGTGAGTTTATTATTGCATTATATGACTTTCTGATGCCATACCAATGGACTTCTCTGGCGATTTTACATTAGGTTAAACACTCTTAATCGTTGTAGCAAAAGTTTGCAACAGATCCATTGAAGAGTTGATTCTTGCGAAAAAAAACCTGTAAAAGTAACGATGAGTACACTAAAAAATCACGAAATTCACTCTCAGAATCGGGCTTAGTGGCGATTCAACGCAAGTATCATATAGGAGATTCCCATCTAAATTGAGACATATCTCTGTTTCATTAGAGAAAGACATCTCATTTCTACCGCCCTTTCTACCACCATCGCCAGTTTATTTGATGCTCTCAAGGTAATGTTTCAAGCGATTTTAGACCAGAGTCAACCCTCCATAGCGCTGTAGCAAAAGTATGTATGTTACGAGCAAATCCCGACGGCTGAGCAAATCGCGATTCGCCCGGTTTTCTGGTCAAAAATGCTTTTTGCCCAGAAAGCTTGGGTGAATTGCGATTTGCCCGGGCTAATCGCGATCTGTCCGAGCAAAACGCGATGTGCCCACTGTTTCTGGGCAGACCGAAGTACAATTTTCCCAACATGTAAACTGGGCAAATCGGCAACTTGAACTGAGCGACGTGTTTGAACATCGCTTATAAATACCTTGTGCGGTATCAAGTCAACGGTCTAGTCTAGAATCATCTTATTTTATCGATGAAATGGAAACTAATTGAGAATAACTGAAGGTATTGGAAGTATTACTTGTAAGCGTCACTTTCTCTGTTTCTTATGAGCAAAAGATGCTGCAGCAACTTGAATTTTTTCTTCAACTTGAAATTTTCATTGGGTTCATCGATCAAAGGAGTTAAAAATTTTTTTTTTCTTAAACGCGAACAAAATTATTGAAATTTTTGCTTCGATCATTGGATTTATGATTTAAAAAAAAAAAAAAAAATGAAACTGAAATTTTTTAATCAGTGTGTGAGGAAGAGTGAGATGATAGTACCTCTGAATTTTTGGTTAATCTATAGAATTTCGAACCTCGTCCGTAGTAGCACATACGAGTTTCAAAACATCAGACTCTGACGACATGTCAACACAAAATACTTACATCGGGGAGATTAAGCGATTTTAATCCTGCCGGTGCTTTTTTCCCCGAAATGAACCTCAAAAGGCGTTTGCTTGATACAAGCGTTTACAAGCGGGCAGATCGCGAGTAGCCTGGGCAAATCGCACTTTGCCCACCCTTTCTGGGCAAAATAGCAGTTCTGCCCAGAAAACTGGGCGAATCGCGATTTGCTCAGCCGTCCGGATTTGCCCGTGGCATATACACATATGCATAGACCCATTGTTGAAAGTTTTTTCTGCGATTAAAAATGGTCTTGAGAGTTTAAAAATTATAAACTGACGAGGATTTTATTTTCTGATTTTTGGTCACTTTTCGACGATCACGGATCATAATGCGCCACCTCTATTATGCAAAAAAAAAAACGATTAATCTTTCGCTCGCCGCTGGAACCGTCGTTGGCGGGAATTCCCTATTTAAGTTCCGTAAAACGGCAACATCACTTGTCAGCTTTCGATAGTAACGAAAGTTCCCATACTGTGGCACTGAGCATCCGTATTCTTGGGAAGCCCAACTTAGAAATTTCGAAGCGTTACGAGACAATTAACTCGCTCGGTTATAAGAACGTTCGAGTCATTCGACCGACGCTTTTCGTCCTTCTTACGATCGATCCAAAATATTATGTCCGATGTAATTAAATTCCGCATCGCATTTGAAAGCAAATGTTTGGGCCCAATCATACATACTTTTTCAAACAAACAAAAAATGTTTTGCCAGTCTCAATGAGTGGAATCTCAAATGCTAGTCTCAAACGCTAGAATAAGTAGTAATTATTATTTTTATACTAACTCCTAGTTAATTAGTTATAAGAATATGGATTGATTTGTTTAAGACAAAGTAGCCATCAATAAGAAGGTTAAAAAAAAATGAGTGGTACAGAATTTTCAATGGCCAGTTTATGTCCAAAGACAGAAGTTGCAACATATTCCAGAACTAAAAATGAGCAAAACTATGGAGAAACTATTGCAAAAATTTTTTCTTTATATAAAAAAAAAAAAAAAAAAAAAAAAAAAAAATTGATAATATACATATGCTTGGCTACGCTTAGGATACTCGGGAACCAAATTTCATTGATAACATTAATCCAGATTGAAAAATTTTATTAAAAACTTTGTAAAAAACTTTTACAAACTGCAGGATATGCATCTACGCACACTAGCAATACAGATTGTAAAAACTTCTGATACTTACGGCCCTCTTATTAATTGGACTAAAATGTAACATGGAAAATGGACGTTTATTAACATTTTTGTCAAAAATATAGGATGGAAAAAATTGTAAAGTGGTCAGTGGTGGCTCGTGCAATTTGGCATTAATAATTTTTCCCTTTTAAACCTAGGTATATGCAAACGTATCGATATCTTGAGGGTGCAATTGTACCTCCTGAAGATCGATTGTTATACATAGATTTAAATGGAAAGATTACGTTGTTGGCTGTTGCCACATTGCACGAGCCGCCGCAGGAAGTGGTCATGTATTGTAAGATTGGGTAAACATAAATTGGATGAAAGTCGCTCATTGGACGAACGTTCCTGAACCACTCCTAGATGTGAAGAAATATTTTAAAAATATTTTTAAAACATTGACAACATTTTTAAAATATTGTCAATATTTTTAAAACATTTTAATAAAAACATTTTCAAAAAAATTTAACAAAAATATTGTAGAAATATTTTCAAAAGGCAAAAATATTTTTAAAATGTTTTTAAAATATTTTAATTAAAATGTTTTAAAATGTTTTTGTTAAAATGTATAAAAAAGGATTTGAAACCTAGATATGAAATTTTTTTGAAACATTTTAACAAAAACATTTTAATTAAAATATTTAAAAACATTTGAAAAATATGTTTCCTTTTGAAAAAATTTTGACAACTAATTGTCATGAACAAATCATGGTTTTTAAAATGTTCTTAAAATATGCACAAAAGGTTACCGAAAACTTTTCGGTAATATATTCAAAATATTTTTAAAATATTTCTTTCATATCTGGGCTCGTTCAAAGTCTCAAACCAAGTTCTTCACAATGTTGGTAGAGGGAGCTGGTGAGTTCAAAAAAGTGACATATTTCCCATTAAAATTGCCACAGTGAGTTGAACATTAAAAATCAAAAGTATCCTCTCCAATTTATTTCAATTTGTCTCGATATAATCGATGTATCGAACGAACGACCCGTCACATAATCAGGTCTATCCATCATATATATCTTACGATCAGCGCGCGGCGGCATCGATTATTTTATATTCCGTTTCTTCTTCCAACGGCCGCAATGGTGTGATTTCGTGGGTCATAAATCAGTCAGCTGTTCGGAGCGCGTGGTTTCTCTCTCTCCGAAAAAAAAAACCAGCATCATTTTGAGATCTCTCTCTCCACACCCGCTGGTTCCGTCTTTATTTTTTTTAAACTGTCGTCGCTGCCCCTAATACAAAGGAATCTTCATCTTCGCATCCATCATTCATTCATAGATTCGGGTGTTGAGCAAGGTTGTCGAACTGTCTGGAAACCCCCCCGTAACCCCCCGTAACCCCCCCGTAACCCCCCCCCCTCCCGCCCCTCTTCCTCTTTATGTACTTGAATATAAACGGTTCCCGAACAATTCGGTTTGGAGGCGTACGTATAGTAATTTGTGTTTCTCTCTCTCTCGTACACCGAAAAAAAAAATAATGCTGATTCTGCTTTGCACCTAGGTAATTTTGCCAAACGGAATAGCTGACATCAGTGAGAGTAATCCGGAAAGCTGAATCAGCCATACTCTGGAAAGCTAATCCTGCAATCCAAAAGTTATGGTGATTGAGCAAAACTTTTATGTGAATTACACAAACGCATTTTGCTGAGTTGACTATACAGCCTAGCTGGACCAGTAACTTTAGTTCGGCTGAACTGCCTAGTCAGTAAGGCTGAATCAGTATTTTAGTTTTGCCAAATCAGCAATCTCCGTTCGGCTGAACTGCCTAGACAGTAAGGCTGAATCAGTATTTTAGTTTTGCCAAATCAGCAATCTTTGTTCCGCTGAATTGCCCAGCCAATCGGGCTGAATCAGTAATCTTTTTTAGCCAATAGTAATCAAAAAAGTAAAATAGTAAAATAAAAAAAAAAAAAAAAAATAAAAATAAGAAATAAATAAAAGTAAAATAGTAATTAGTTAGTAGTAGTTTTAGTAATCTTTTTTTCTTTTCTTTTTTCTTTTTTTTTTATTTTTTTTATTTTTTTTCCTTGTTTTTTTCTTTTTTTTTCTTCTTCTTCTTTTCGGTTGTTCACCCTGATTTTTCCGCGCCCCCCTCCCCCCTCCCCCGGCATGCCCCTGCATTGAAGTTACATACACAGAACATATACAGAAAGAAGTGACAAAGTATACCAGTAGTTCCGAGATTTGAACCTGGGCCGCTGCGGTGGAGGCCAAGTACTATACCCGATGAGCTACGCCGGCTCGCGTAGGTATGAAGCAAATTAAACATATTTAAACATATTTTATACAGTAAAATGCTGAATTTGAAAACCCTATGTTTTTGTGAATCTGCCAAACGTGTGGCTAAACTGGCAACGTGTTTTTGTAGATCAGCAAACCGTTTGACAGATTTGCCTAGTCTTCTTGCTGCTGATCCGGAAACAGTAAAATGCTGAATTTGCAAACCCATTGTTCTTGTGAATCTGCCAGACGTTTGGCTAAACTGGCAACGTGTTTTTGTAGATCAGCAAACCGTTTGGCAGATTTGCCTGGTCCACGTGTTGCTAAAGTAGAAAAAAAAATATTGCTGATTTGGCAATTCATTTGTTTTTGTGAATCTGCCAAACACTTTGCTACACCGGCAGTATGTTTTTGTGGATCTGCAAAACGTTTAGCTGTTTCACCAAAGATATTGCTATATTAGCAGTACGCATAGCAGATTCATCAAATCATTACTTTTGCAGAATCAGCAAATTTTTTGTTTGCTATTTTAGCATTTTTTACATGCTCATTCTGCTAGGCCCGTAGGTGGTTCAGCAATATACCGTCAGTATCCCACGGATCGCTGAATCAGCAATCCTTTTTTTTTCGGTGTAGTTCATTTATACGCTTACGTTAGCAGAGGACAGAGATGGATGCTGAAGCCACCTGTGATAGCTTCTCTCTCCATGCTTTTCCACACAGAAAAAATAAAAAAAAATATTAATTCCTAAATTCTGATGATATATTACCAGAAGCACAACAACGATATGACAAACAAGGAATTTTTAGTACTCACACTAGAAAAGCTGTTGTTTCTGTCAGATTACTTCATCGGGTCGATCATTTACTTCATCGTTAAACCGATCGTCAAGACTGTGTAATGAGTATGAGTAATTCTATTGGTCGAATATTGTGAAACTTAGCCGTTGCTATAGTAACCATCGTTATAGTGTCCGTTTTTTAAAGGTTACTCATGCGAATAGCCTTTATATAACGAGACTCTTAACGATGGTTACCATAGCAACGCAGCTAAGTTTTACAATTTTCGACCAATATCATCACTCGTAGACAGTTTTAACGATCGGTATAACGATAAAGTAAATGATCGGCCTGCAGGTTGTAGTATCAGAAGCTCCTCAAAATTTTCAAGAACTGAGTTAGGAATACCTGAAATTCTATGTCTTATCTACTTAATCGTTGTGCTTTGTGTAGTATTACTGCTGTGTCATATTTGTCAATGTGACACATCTGTTCAGTTGATATGCAAAGAACGAGAGAGAGAGAGAGAGAGAGAGAGGAGAGAGAGAGAGAGAGAGAGAGAGAGAGGAGAGGAGAGAGAGAGAGAGAGAGAGAGAGAGGAGAGAGGGAGGAGAGAGAGAGAGGAGAGGGAGAGAGAGAGGAGAGAGAGGAGGGAGAGAGAGAGAGAGAAGAGAGAGGAGGGGGGGGAGAGACAGACAGAGAGACAGAGAGAGAGAGAGAGAGAGAGAGAGAGGAGAGAGAGAGAGAGAGAGAAAGAGAGAAAGGTCAAATTCCTGGGTACACCTCTCTCCGGTCAACTAAAAGGCAACTAGGCAACTCTGAAGTGTTCGCAGTCCAATGATTCAAATCTTAGGAATTTTTTCTTCATCAATTTAGATGAGTTTGAGAGGATGGGTTCGCTGGGGTCGTGGAAATTTTTTCGGCAACCCCCCTCTCCCCCTTTATTTTTCAACCCAGGCCACATTTTTTTTTTAACGAGTCCTAAATCACCCGTGTCTAAGTCGGAGACGTGGAAAACGAATGATCGGTTCACCTGAAGCTGGTTTGGATTTGACGGGCGAAGAATTTTGGAGATATTAGTGGTTTCCATGACATGCCTCGCTAATTCCTCCTTTGCCATCTTTTATTATTATTTTTTTTTAATTTTTTTATTTTATTTTTTTTTAAATATGTTTTTGTCCATTCTCTATTTTTCTTCGGTCTATGTTTGCGGTGTTCCCTACTTCACGAGAAAAAAGGATCGTCCTTAGATCCTGGAAAAAATATAAATAATATTAATGAGAAAATTATCTCGCGGCCAGCCGGAATATCGTTTTTTGTTTTGTTTTTTGTTTGTTTTTTCATTGTTTTTGAAACAATGCAAAAGTATACAGTATTTTGGTGGGTATCTCAGTGAAGCAGTTATGGGGCTGTTGCACACCGTTGCTACGTGCGATTCTAGGGGCGATTCAGCTGTTAAACCTGCAAAACTGACAAAAGTAGCACTAAAAACTCTCGAAATCCACTCCTAACTCATAAAATATTTTTAAATTTGCGAGCGCAATGGCGGCGTTAGGCATTGATAACTAATAATACTGTCGCTAGTGTCGCTCCATCAAGAAGTGGCCAATAACACACGACTTTCCTTTTGACACCAGTGTCACCAGGTGTCATCGGATGTAGATCACTATATTCGGGTGACTAATTACTCTGTGAAACATCCTTTGTAAGCATAGAGATAGTGACGAAATTTATGTAGGAATCTTCCATTAATACTGCCCTACGTCATCAATATGCGCCCGCAAAAAAAAAAAAAAAAAAAATCGTTTATATTGAGTTCAGAAGTATATTTCGGAAGCTTTTTGTGCTAGCTGCCATCGTTATTTTTTGAAGATTTGCACCAGAAATCGACTATTTAGAGCGCTTTATAGCATAAGTGTGCAACAGCCTTCAGTGGCGAAGCGTGAAATTTGACAACAATACATTTTCTCCATTTAAATTCACCAAAAAAGTCGAACGTTTCAGTCATCGGCGGTGGCCAGGCATTTCGACCTTTCTAATGTGTTTAAATGGGCAAAAGAAACGTTACCAAATCGCACGCCTCGTCACTGACAGCCCTATAGCTTGATCTGCCCATGGTCTGGGATTCAAATTGTTCTTGCAAAGTTTATTAATGATAAATTGATGACAAAACTATTCTTTGATTCTTTGCCACTTTTCAACGACAGTGTTGCCAGATCGAGGGTAAAAAGCCGTATCGTCCCCATTTAAATCAATTAAAAACATACGGCTTTTTCACCCCAATCTGGCAACACTGTTCAATGATCTTACAAGGGGAGGCTTAGAAGTCGCCGCCTCCGATTTTGAAAACAATTGCACGAAAATGTAGCTAAAGTAAAACTATTAGATCCGTGTTTCTCACTTTTTGCCAATGGGCCTTCCTAAAGCGTCAGGAATTTTTTGAAAGTTGCCGAAATTCACGTAGAAACCCGATCGGTGAGCGTTCCGAATATTTACGTGAATTTCGGCAACTTTCAAAAAAATCCTGACGCTTTAGGAAGGCCCATTGGCAAAAAGTGAGAACCACGGGTCTAACAGTTTTACTCTAGCTACATTTTCGTGCAATTGTTTTCAAAATCGGAGGCGGCGACTTCTGAGCCTCCCCTTGTCAGTCCACAATACGGTGCACTATGGTCTGAGATCGTCAAAAAGTGGCCAAAATTCAGAAAGTAAATTTCTCTTCAATTCACCATATTTATAAACTTCAAATACCAATTTTAATTACGAAGAATTATTTTAACAAGTAAATTAAACACAGAAATGTACAGACTTTTTTTTAAGCTTAAAATGTCGGCAACGCTTATTTTGTATGCCTTTTCCCCGCTGATTTTCGGCCAATTTTTTTTTCGATCTCAGACCATAGTGCGGTGTCCGCGCGGCGTCATTCAAGGGGAAAAAATGGGGCAGGTTGAACTGAACAGGTGTAGGGAGAATTAGTGCGAGTCGAGATTCGGCATCCAGCTCGAGCGGAGGGAGCGGTCCCGAGGGTCCCGCGGGATTCGCGGGAGAGAGAGAATCAAAGAGAAAGACGCGCGCGATGAGCGAGGGAGTGAAGAAGAAGAGGGAGGGAGGGAAGAAGAAGAAATAGCCGGGAGAAGGCGTGAACGCGTGATTGTCACCTACAGCGGCCGGCGCGGCGTGTGCCGCGGTATGCTGAGCGCGGAGTAGCTAGACGCGCACGTGCAATTCGGAACAAAGTGGAAAGGACGAACAGAGCTTCCATCTCTTCTTTCTATGACGATAGTCATTTTCACACTCCAAATATCTCATTTAGGATACACATGTTCGCGACAAAAACCAAATCATCATCAAAGTTCTTCTCAACTAAATATTATTGGGTTTCAATGATTTTTCGCATGAATTTCGTTGAAATGGATCTGTTGCATACTTTTGCTACAACAATGTAGAACCTTGATTCTTATGTAAAATTTGGCGAAAATAACGATGCGCACATTAAAAACGTTCAAAATCCACTCATTAACTCAGGAAATCACTTCAATTTCAAACAGCCCGCGCTACACTAGACACTATTTGCACTGGTATACTACTACTTACACAGGACCACAGTGCATAAGTAAACAACATCGTAACTACAAAATTATGGAATTTCTTTTTTAATACGTGAAATATAAGCTGCATTTGCTGTCTGGTCTTTTCGGTTTATCAAATATTACAAAATAATATAAGAAATGTACGCATCTAAACTAAACATTCCAATGTTTGTAAGTTCTGTCCATGTTTACATAAACGAGATGGTTCCATCTATGTAGTTATAAGTCGGTGATATAGTGTCTATATAGTGTTGCGCGGGTTCTTTGAAATGGCAGGTACTTTCTGAGTTAATTGGTGGGTTTTGAAACTTTTTAATATGCACATCGTTATTTTCGCAGAATTTTACGTTAGAAACAAAGAGTTATATTGATGTAGCAAAAGTACGCAACAGACCCATTGTGGTATTCAATAAAATTCGGGCTGCTGATTTCTTATATGATATTAATTTCTACTCAAAACGCCTCGATTTTACACATATTCAATTTTAACAAATTACGGCTTCTGACTGGCTGGAAAATGGAGGTAAATGCCTGTGCCCTGTGTTCAATTTTTTTCGGCCTGATGGAAATTAACAAGGGTTTTTTCTTTAGGGTAATTTTTCTAGGAAACGAAAAAAAATGTTAGTACTTAAAATCGGTTAAATAGAATTTTCTGTACGAATGAATAAGTCATAAGTATCACTTTATTGCAAATTCGAAAAGACTATACCTCAAATGAAAAACGTGTTTTCAAGATAGAAACACGCAATGTGACTTAATAAATTATTCGTAGTTTTCAACCGAGATAATCTTTTTGAGTTTGTAATTGAGTGGTACTTATGAGCTGTATCAATTTGTCCGGAAAATTTTGTTGAACCTATCTTAAGAGTTTTGATTATTGAAACTTATCTTTGTTTTCTAGAAAAATGGCCTTTTAAAAAATCCCCCATGGGATTTCCACAAGGCCGACAAAGTTTGGTCACACACTGAAAAAAAAGATTACCAGAAGCATTCTAGTGTTTGTACCATACTTCTTTAATTTTTTTGTTATATAACCATCTTCTGGTATATATTAACACCAGCATTTTCTTATTATCTTTCAAAGTACTAGACTTTCTGTTAGAATTAATCTTATATAACCTACAAAAGTAAGCCCTAATAAATAAATACAATTTCCCTCCCCCCTGGTGGTTTTGTTCTTATTCTTTTTTCCCTATGATTTCGAGTAGTCATCGGAGGATCTGTTCTTCTTTTTTTACCTTACTTTTCCCAGCATGCAACGCTTCCCCCCTGATGGTTTTGTTCTTATTCTTTTTTCCCTATGATTTCGAGTAGTCATTGGTGGATCCACCGGTGGATCTGTTCTTCTTCTTTTTACCTAACTTTTCCCAGCATGCAACGCTTTCCCGTGCTGGTTTTGTTCTTTTTCTTTTTCCCTATGATTACGAGGAGTCATCGGTGGATCCATCGGTGGATCAAGTCAAGTGACAGCCTCTCTCTCCGTCCTTTCTAACACATGCGCACATGCGTTCAAAATTAGAAGAGAGAGGGAGAGAGAGAGAGAGAGAGAGAGAGAGAGAGAGAGAGAGAGAGAGAGAGAGAGAGAGAGAGAGAGAGAGAGAGAAATTCCCATGACTGCTACTGTGCGGCGTAAGACGCACCACGCACCGCAAACCTGCTACGCACGCCACAAACATCCATCGGTGCGCGGCGGATGACGAGAGAGGAAAGGACAGTGCGCGACAGAGATGGCGTGTGGAGGGTGGTCGGGGGGAAGGTGGGAGGGGGAATCCGAACCACCGCCTCGCGCCTCCTCCAGTCCTTCGTTCGGGTGTCTTCGGTTTTACTCCTCCGCGACTTCGGGACGGGCGCGTAAATACGACCCGAAGTAAGAGGCCGCGGATTTTCTCTCGTTATGAATGAAAACTGTCGGGAGAGTGGGGGAAGAGTGGGGGTGGAGAAGCACTCCACCGGGTTGTAGCGGGTGGATGGTGGAGGAATTGGGAGGGGGGGGGTACCAGGGCGAGGAGGGGGGTCCGTCCATCCTCTGTCCGTCGAATGAGTAGCGCCCTCCCCCCTCCCCCTCCCCTGTTGCGCGGCAGCATTCGTGCCCGTCGAGAGAGGAGCCGAGAGATTTCCAGAGCTCGGCACTAACTAGTCATAGTAAAGAGCTCGAGCGAGATACGACGACCGGAGAAAACCGCTGAAGAAAGAGAGAGAACCCTTCTTTCTCCCCGATCTGAAATCCCGATCCGCAAATCAGTCGTCTCGAACTCTCGAAGACACCGCGGTGTTCCTGATCTGTGCGCCCCGTCCGCGAATCGTAGAAACGTAAACAATCCTCTCCCTTCGCGTCTGTCACCCTTGCTTCGGAACCTCCCCTCCCCCCTCCTTACCACCAATCACAATCGCCCCCTCCCCCCGAGGTACTCCTCCACCATTTCCACCCCCTCGCCTCTAGACGTCCTTTAAATATTGCCCGCGACTTATCCGATCGCGGACTCCTGACTTTCGTCGCTTATGCAACCCGACGTACGCACCCGCGGATTCGGATTTGGGTCTTGAACTTAGGTCGCGCGGCAGGAAGGGAGCTTTTTTGCGCGACATCGTTTCGTGACCGAAAAAAAACCCTGAAAGTTTCGTTTTCGTGTGAGGAAAGTTTTTTTTTTTTTTTTTGAATTTAGAATATCCTTCGAGTTTGACAATGATTGTTGTCGGAATTTCTCGATATTTTTGGCGAAATTGCTTATAGTTTCATAAAGTGTGGCTAATTAACTAAAAAAAAAAAAAAGTCGAGCTTTTTTATTGTTTCTCAGCCTGTGGCGAATTTGCTAATAGTTTCATAAATTGTGATTGATTTACTGGAAAAAAAGTTGAACTTTTTATTTTTGACGAGTGTTTTTTTTTTCGTTTTTTTGTTTTTTTAGAAAATTTTGTATCCGATGCCTGAAATTTTTTTTCGTCGAGACGATCATCAGAGCCTTTGATACTCTGGCGCAATGGGCTAGTTCCCTCTCACTGTTTACTGACAGTATTTGACGAGGAATGACTTACAGCACTTACGACCCTTCAAGTTCACTGTCTTTGATCTTGGACGTCAAAGGATCGTCGAATTGGATCTCCAATCATTCGCTTCATTTCTGCTTCTACTTCGTGCAACTTTTCGTGTTCTTGGTCTTCTACCAAGCCCGGTCGTTTCTAGGAGAGCGCGAGCCTTACGGTGGTCATTGCTGATAAACGTCCGCGGTCAACGATGAGACCAGACGGTCATTTACCGGAAATGTCCGTTGTTGAATTGAAAGAACGCGATGGTGATCGCGGAAGTGTTCGGGGAGACCGAGGATGTTGTGATGTGGACGCGGATTTAAAGTCGGACAAAAGCCGAAACTGTGTTGTTCTTAAAAGTGTATCGTCAGTCCTTTTAGTTCCGTTAAAACTTTTGTTCTATTTCAATTTTTTTTCCTTCAAGTATTTATTCCTTAATTATTTTTTTGTTCTGTTCGTTTTGAATAACGTCTTTTGGACTAACTCGCCGACTCTTGTCGAAGGTAAGATTTTATTATTATTTTCTTCTTTATAATGTTTTCTTTTCTGTCGACATTTTTTTATTCTTCTTAACCCATATATGCCCAGAATTATTTGGAATTTTTAGGTGTTTTTCTCAAGAAACACAATTTGAGAACTGAAAACACGTAAAAATTAAAAACACAGACATTTTTTGGGGCAGCCAAATTTTACGAGCTAGAAACTCCCAAAATTGGTTTTTTAGTGAAATTGGTCCTATCTGACTGACATTTGGTCCTAAAATAACACAACAAGTGGGCATATATGGGTTAAACAACAAACCTTGATTTGAACAGTTATGGGCAAAAATCGTCGTTTGAATAACCATGAGCAATTCACTAAAATTATTCGCATTATCCTCATGTTATTTCTATTAGTAAATCGAAGTTTTGAAACCATCAGCACATTCAGCTGTCTTGAAACGAATGAAAAACTTTGAACTTTGACTAAAGTTAAAACTTTGATTTATTACCAATAGGAATAACATGATAGTACCTAATACGAATAATTTTAGTTGATTATTCATGGTCATTCAAAAACTGATTTTTGCCCATCACTGATTTGTAACAAGGGTCTTCAAACCTTTTTTTTTCTTGCGTGCGCTCAACAGTTAACTAGTAGGTAAGGGGCGGATCCGCAGAACACACTCCAGTTTTTGGGAGGGGATATGTTTGTTTGGGAGATCTATCACCTTGAATTGTTTCGGTCTCATCTGCATCCGTCACGTAATTTGTACATATCTCATTGTATTTTTTCGGATTTCGGGGGGCTGTGGCTCTTTCTCTAAAGTCGCCCCTGTAACATTGTTATATTCCCTCATTAACATTTTTTAATGCCTCCTCACCCCGAAAACGAGGTTACATCACGCCGTTTTTACATTCTGTTCATAATTTTTTTTTTAGAGCGATCGCGAATATTCCCCAGAAGACGGAGCGTATACTACCTATAGGGATACTTATGTTAAATAACCTTTATTTAAAAAATGTTTTTTAAACGTCTTTATAAACAATCATGGTCTCTGAAAGTGGGTTTTGTACGGAAGAAACGAATCAGTTGCGTGGACGTTCAGACATCTCAAGGACGGTTCTTAAACAATAAAAATATTTTTGAGAAGAAAGAAAAAAAGAAAAAAAAAATCAAAGCATAATTAATAAACGCCGTTGAGAAGATATTTTCTTTGCTGTATGAAAACAAGTTTAAAAGAAAATCAGTTAGAAACATTTATCTGGCATTTTACTGGTGATCTAAGATGTAAGGGGTTTTTAAAGTAACCAAAAACAAGTTTAAAAGAAAATGAGTTAGAAACATTTATCTGGCATTTTACTGGTGATCTAAGATCTAGGATGTAAGGGGTTTTTAAAGTAACCAATGAACGTTTGTCATCAACAAGTTTTCTGCGTATTTTTTCAATAGATACGATTAAAAATGTGTTGAAAATGCACTTTTCAAATTCTTTGAAAGACAAGACCGATACACCTTGAAAACAAACTAATGTTTTATCGTATGCTGACGGTGCCAAGTACGATTTTCTTGTTTGAAATTAAAAGCTCTTGTTTTATTGCGGAGTGCACCGCAACGGGGACAATGATAACTTGACAGCATATGCAATTTGCAACACACACTTAATGCACGTGTTGCATGGTATTTTGTGCTTTGCTTGATGCATACTTTGCTTAGGCATTTTTGTCTCCGCTAGTTCGTATCGTCGGGTATTATTCGCATATCCCAGCACAAATGACTTTCGTGCATAAAACACGTGTACCTGCAAAAGTATAACTAATTTTTTTGGAAAATCGGGGGGAAAAAAGAAGAAGAATAAGAAAAATAAACGCTAACTTAAACTCAACGGTTTAGCAGATGGGCAATTTTCCCGTCAGTATAAAACTGTCGTCGAGAACACATTAAATGTTGATTTAAAATCGTCGATCCTGCGAAGAAAAAGTTAAAAATGCAAATTGACTTGAATCATTAAAGAGTGGTCAAGTAGGTATACGTGTATTTTATTACCTGTTATAATAATCGGTAGACATGTTGTATATTTTCTGTGGAACTAGAAATTGTGTTTGCGTTTAATATTTAATTAACGTTATTAAAGCTCTAATGAAAGAGGCTTACACTCATAATTTATTTTTTTGTTTGTTTCTTATCTCCAATAAATTCTCCCTCCCCCCCCCGCAGTGGCGGCTCGTGAAATGCGAGTTATTGATGTCTACTCCATTTAAAGTACAGGAAAGTATCGATCGTCAGGGGGTGCCAATGAACCATCGAGAAATCGATACTTTCCTATAGTTTTAAATGGAGTGGACATCGATTTAACGAGCCACCACTGCTCCTCCCTGATTTTATTATTGTCAAACTCAGTCCGATTTTTCCTTTATTAGAACTAAAGAAAAGGAAAGATTCTTGAGTATTTTGTTTGTCAGTGTTTTGTAATGTGTTGCATGAGAAATGAATTGTTGTATTTGCTCGTAAAAAGCAAGTTCTGTTTGAGAGGAATTAGTTAATCTGTAACTCTGAGTTGCTCTATGCGGAGATTTTTATCAGAATGTAAATTTTCCGATGGATTTTTCCGGCGAGCCAATGTTACAGAGTTATCCAGTCGATGGCGTAATTCAATATGGATGCGGGGTAGGAAAGATTATACCTATGTATACGTAGAATGAAAGCTTAACTGAAGCATTCAACGTGTTGCACTTTAGCCCTTCTACTACCAGATTACGACGACAAATCAATGTTCAGTCCCTCAAATTGAATGAGTAGTTAACTATTCCTACACAGCGGTGCTGGTTTTGCATACTCAATGGATTGAAGGCGTTCTAGAAAATATTATTTTCAAATATTGAGATTTTGGAGCCGCAATTATTGTGAGTGAAAAACTAGAATAGTTCACCCACTCAGATTAAAAGTGGGTAGTCAGCTATTCCTACACCATGGAGCTGGTTTTGCATACTCAATGGATTGAAGGAGCTCTAGGAATTATTATTTTCAAACATTAATAATAATTTGGAGCCGCAATTATTGTGAATAAAAAACTCGAATCGTTCACCCGCTTGGATTAAAAGTGGGTAGTTAAATATTCCTACACCGCGGTGCTGGTTTAGCATATTCAATTGATTGAAGGTGCTTCAAGAAATTATTTTTAAATATTAACAATTAATAACACTAAAAAATTACGAAATTCACTCTAAGAATCGGCGTAAATGGCGGAGAGACGCAGGTATCATGGGAGATTCCTATCTAAATTGAGACATATCTCTGTGTTTCCGTAGAGAAAGTGACATAATAGACAGGAATCTCCCATGATACCTGCATTGAACTGCAATTACGAACTTGCCTTTGTAGCAGTTATGTGAGTTCATTACTGAATTTTAGACTTTCTTAGTGTGATTTTCGTGATTTCCGCTGGTCTTTACAGCAGATTGGACTATTTATTTGCTAAAATCAAAAGTTTGCAAGAGCCTCATTGCTTATATTAACTGTCTCCAACACATTTCTTTTAAACTTGTTTTCAGGAAGGTAAACTTTTTCTCAACGACATTCATTACCCATATTTTGAAATCCTTTTTTTTTTTTTTTTTTTTTTTTTTCTCTCTCTCTCTCTCTCTCTCTCTTCAAAAATATGTTTTAATTTGTTCATGAAAAATCTTTAAGATCTCTAAGTGTCTGATTCTGGTTTGTTTCTTGCACCCAAAAATAACTTTTAGAGATCTTGGTTGTTTTGGAAGACGGTTATTGATCGTTGTTTAATGTTTATACCAGGTTTATACCAAGGAATGGTGTGTCACTGCCAAAGGCGTACGTATAGTATTATTTTTGGTAGGGGCTTTCAGTCTTTCACTGATGAATGTTTAACTGAAAATTATTCCCTTCTTCCCCTCCATCCCTTAAAAATCGGTAGTCGGGGTTATGGTGCTATAGCCCCCTTAGCCCCTTGGAGCTGCGTACGCCATTGGGTATGGTTTGTCGGCTTGTATTTTACGTAAAGAGCTTATTTATCATCAGTGGCGTAGCTTGCAATTTGACAACGTTGTAGTTCGTCCATTTAATTCCATGAAAATGATCGAACGATTGGGAGTTCGGTGAACACCTTTGCATTCGACCTTTTACATGGGTTTAAATGGCTACAATACAACGTTGCCAAGTTGCACGCTACGCCACTGTTTATCATGGGTATCTACTATGACCTTCAAAAGAAAATACCCTGATCAAAATTTTTACTCTCTTAAGTCTTGGCAATCTTTGAACAATTTTGCGGTTTTCAAGTTTTAAAGACTAATCTCAATGCCCCTTTTAACGGACGTCATGAAAAATCGAGAGTTTCGTTGAAAATAAAGGTCAAATTTAACAGTAAAAATTTCGACAAGGGTACTTTCTTTTGAAAGTCATAGTACATGCCGGCCATATTCTTTAAAGTTTGACCGACAAAATCGGGAAGTTTGACAGACAGAACCGGGAAGTTTGACCGTTTTGTTCACGCCCATAATCTCGCTCGTTTTACCGAGAATGGTAGGTTTCAATATTATTGTTATCATTTTTTTTTTTTTTTTTTTTTTTTTTTTTTTTTTTTTTTTTTTTTTTTTTTTTTTTTATATAATCATAATGACTGACTTTGTGGCAGTTATTCTCTCTTGAAAATCTATCATACCCATGAGACAAAATAGAGTTCTTGCTTAAGCTGAAAGATGTGGAAGTTTATCGCTCTTTCTCCCAGCTGAAGTCTTGAAATCTCGCCAAAATAAACGAGACCGAAGACCGAAACCAATTTTACTCTATGGCATCGTACTATCTAAGAACATAGAATTTTGCCCATTTAAAACTACGCAGAAGGCCGAATTTTAGGATGGTCACTGCAAACCCTAAAGTTCGATCATTTTCATGGATTTTAATGGGCAAAACTTAACGTTGCCAAATAGCTGAAGTACGCCGTTGATTAGTTCATTCTAACAGTATCGATTGTTTGAATCGATTCTTTTCCATACGTATATTTGAAGGAGTTATTTACATCGATGTATCGCAATCAGTGGTGTTCCGCTAACAAGGCTCTCACTGGAATCATTGCAAAAATAGCGATCATGTAAAAGCTCAAATCATCACGATCACCACAAAATAGTACGAAGAAAATAGGGATAAGCCGATGAAAAATTTATGGTAAATCAGAAATCGGAGTTTACAATTTTTTTTCGCGGTAGTATCAACGTTTTATGGTGCTTTTAGAATATTATAATTCGGAGGCTAACCTTTTCCTTGAACCAAGCTGCCTCCAATTCGTCGAATTTTGGCTAAACAAAGAGTAAACAAGAGTCCCAACAAAATGGTAGGAGAGCGTGACAGGTTAGGTTATAGGTTAGCGATATCGAAAAGAGTCAGCTTCTGATTGGCTGGCGAAAGCCTGGGCCCCCAGAGATCGCTCTTATGGAGCTTTAACATGAGGTTTTCGACTTTGCCTCATTTAAGGTCAAATTCCAAGAAAATTATTGCTCCTTACCTTCTGGAAATTCAAATTATATTTTTTGTGGAGGATGTAACGAAGATATTGATGCGGGTCACAGTCACACGTATCACTTCATCACAAACTTAACAGAAAATTATGAAATTGAAAATTAAATTATGAGGATTTTTGTTCCGCTGTAACGTCCGATTGTGAGCCGATAAAAATTCGTATTATTTCGAGCTTTTGCGTTTAAATCTTCGGGTTTCTTAATTCATGAAATCGGCGTGTTTCCTTCAATCAATGAATTTTACAAGCATTTCAAATAATCTGCATTACACTGAAACAAGAAAACTAGAAAAAACAACTACTACACCACACACTCAGCCCGACCCGTGCGAAGAGTGGGAAACACGGCAAAAAATGACGACCCGTAATTTTATTTTCAAATTCATACTCCTCTGTTACTTTTTCGATGAAGTGAAGTGTATGACCCATCAATCTCTTCGTAATAGTCTCATAGGAGGCGCATATAAGGGGCTATTGGGGCTATAGCCCCCACTTTTTTGGGAACGAGGGGCTAAAACAATTTTTGAACGAGAAAAAAAGGGGAAAAAAAGGAAAAAGGAAAAAGAAAGAAAAAGAGAAAAAGAAGAAAAAAAGGTTATTTATCCCCCCCCCGCCTGCGTCAAACATTATTGTGAAAAAGGTAAAGAAAAGAAAGAAAAGGAAAAAAAAAAAAACTGTTGATTTTTAGCCCCCCCCCCCCACTTTTTTACCCCACGCACCGCCCATGAATAGTCTCGAAAAAATATAATTTGAATTTCCTCGAAGGTAAGGAAGAGTAATTTTCTTGAAATTTAACTTTAAGTGAAGCAAAGTCGAAAATTCCATGATAAATTTCCATAAGAGTGATTTTACAGGGCCCAGGCTTTTGCCAGCCAATCAGAGGGCGTATTATCGATAGCGACATTCGATAGTAATTCGACTATGCCACGCTCTCCTACCGTTTTGTTGGGACTCTTGTTTACTCTTTGGGTGCTAAATTACTATTTCAATGAACTTTCCAGTGGACTTATATAACTTTTGGCGAAGTGCCTGTTTTTTGTATGACAAAATACTCTGTTCTAACATTATTCGGGCAACCATTCAAATTTGTGAGGGAAAAATCAACACCTACCTTGGATTCTTCTTTTTCTTTTTCTTTTTCTTTCTTATGTTTCTTTTTTCCCTTTTTTGTGAAGAGAAAGAAAGAAACGTATGTAAGTGGGGAACGTTGCTACGTTTCTGTAAGTGTGTAGCGCATAGCCGTAGCCAGGATATTGTCTTTCTCTTTCTTGGCCCATTTAAACACAAGTGTTAGAAAGGGACAGAAAGAGGGACTGAAGTCACGTGACAGCCCTTGTATACATCCTTTTCTAACACATACGTTCAAATGGGCCAAGAGAGAAAAAGACAATATCCTGGCCACGGCTATGGTGTACCGAAAGAAAGGAGAAAGTTTTAAAATATTTTACATGATAGCGACGGTATAAATATAGCTGAGCACGAACTTAGCGTTTAATTTGTTCCATAGTGGCGTAACGTGCAACTTGGCAACATTGTACAGTGTCCATTTAAACCCATGTAAAAGGTCAAATGCGAAGGTGTTCACCGAACACCCAACAGTTCGATCTTTTTCATGGGTTTAAATGGACACTATACAATGTTGCCAAGTTGCACGCTACGCCATTGTTCGTTTGGTTTCGTTTGGGCTCGTTTGATTACGTGTGTCTCAGTATATTTGCTATCATAATGTCTCTGGCATTGTTACTATTCAAAGTGTATTATTACATTTTTGTTCAAAACCGTCGTATGATTCCACTCCGCCGCCATGAGTGGATACAGGAATTTGTTTCCCTCTCTCTTCTCTCATTTCAACACGTGTGTTCGAGAAGGATGGCAAAGGAGGCCACGGGCCATCACCTGACTTTAGCCACCATCTTCGTCCTTTTCTAACGCATGTATTTTAATGTAAATGTAGAGAGAGAGAGAGAGAGAGAGAGAGAGAGAGAGAGAGAGAGAGAGAGAGAGAGAGAGAGAGAGAGAGAGAGAGAGAGAGAGAGAGAGAGAGAGAGAGAGAGAGAGAGAGAGAGAGAGAGAGAGAGAGAGAGAGAGAGAGAGAGAGAGAGAGAGAGAGAGAGAGAGAGAGAGAGAGAGGGGGGGCAAATTCGTGTATAGAGGCCGTTTCAGATAACTTCAGTTGTGACAGCTCTTTGTTCAAATGAGTAAAATATATCGTTGACGCCGCTCACTGCGTGAATCATAGGAGCTTTTTACCACAAAATAGACTCGGTTAACTATCGTAATTAGTGAATATTAACCTTATAGCGTAATTGAAGACTTGATACCGTCCTTCCACGCATGTAAAGAAAGAACTGTCAGAACCGAAGCTATTTGAACAGGCCTCTATAGCTGCCTACAAAAACATATATCATAGATACACGGAAAAAAAAGAATGGTGTAATTTTCAATTCGCATAGCTGATTTTGGCCCCTACCAGAGTTAAGATAAACTTGACCAGAGTTATGGAACATTTAACCAGATATCAAGTGAAATTGACCTGATTCCTGGTCAAATGTGCCATAACTCTGGTCAAGTTTATCTTCAGTCTGGTAGGGGCCAAAATCAGCTATACGAATGGTAAATTACACCATTCTTTTTTTCCCGTGTACCATCTTCAAGAGAACATTTATATTAATTTTATTTAAGAGAAGATCAGATATTAATTTTAACGAACATTCAATGAATCAATGAGGGACGATATTTTAATGTCGAAAATTGATACAGAGTTTTTGATCGATTCACATCGATTTAAGCCTTATCTGAAAATCTCATGTCATGAAAATATTCAACAAATCACTTCTGGCTTCTTTATGTTGGTATATTTTGCGCTATTTGGCAACGTATATTTTTAATGTAAGTGCCATTTAAGGCAAAAAGAACGGTTGACAAACCGTACACTGAAAAAAATGATTCCTAAATTCTAGTAATATTTTTAGAAGCATAACGGTATATGAACCTCAGAAGGTCTAGTACTTTGACCAGAAAATTCCGGTGTTAATACCAGAATATGGTTACAGAACCAGAATTTCCTCAAAATTTTCGAGAACTATGGTACAAAAACTAGAATTCTGGTAATGGTAGTATCCCTTACATGGGTTCACAAATCGTCATGCGATAATCTTTTTTTTTTCAAGCCGCCTCTATATGCTGCACTCGCAAATCACAATGATTCATTGTGGAGGAATTTGACCATTGAAGTTCTTTCAGGCTTAAGCTTAATAAATCCGATCATCCAATATCATAAATTAAAAGAGAGTTCTTTTTTCTTCCATTTTCTAAATCAAACTGTTGAAATCCCTCCGATAATATCAGACACGAGAAAAATCCTATAACTTCAATTGATTGGAATGATAGCCGTGTTAATTAATACAAACAGCACAAAATTCTGGGGCAATTCTTGAATTACATATAAAATTATGAAAGAAAAAAAAAATCATCCATTGACTTAGGACTTAGCGAGTTTTTAAAGCGATTTATTCTTCTTCATAATCGCCTTTATTTTCCCGTTAATGGCAGAAAAGATTAGATAAGTATGATAATTGATAGTCAAAATTTAACTTAAAAATTCGAAGGAAGAAGATGAAGAAGAAGAAAAAAGTGTCCTTTAACGGTGAGAACAAGTTCGAACGAAAGTAGAATCGAGTTTAAGAGGATTAGAACAGATAACGTCGAGATATTTCGCAAGATTTGTACGCTTCAAACTTAGCTACCTTGCACTCTGTCTTCTCATTTCCTCCCGATTGATTTTTACCATAGCTGATGACAATCATAATCGCTATCCCGCTTAGAAAATGAGAAATTTCGTGACGAGCAAAAGAAAGATTTCTCGCAAGAAAAGTTCAGGTGCTCGAACCAATTAAACAAATTAATGTATTAAAAATTTTATTTGTTTCCGTGGAACTAATTGTAAGAGCAAACTTTCAAAGCGCGAGGCAGGTTTCAGAACGCGAATTTTTAATGTTACAGAAAGGTAAATACTAGTTATGGCTTACGATCGATGACTGAGAAACTCTGAAAGAGGAGCCCATGGTAGCAGGAGCAAGGAATATCTCTCTCTCTCTCTCTCTCTCTCTCTCTCTCTCTCTCTCTCTCTCTCTCTCTCTCTCTCTCTCTCTCTCTCTCTCTCTCTCTCTCTCTCTCTCTCTCTCTCTCTCTCTCTCTCTCCCATTTGAATGCAGGTTCAAATCCCACGGTCAGAATTTGGACCCGGGACCTTTGGGTTAGAGGCCAGTTGCGCTGACTACCAGACCACGGAGGCCAACCTTTTATTGTTTGATTGCCTTCAAAGTCCAGCTGATGAGTGATGAAATCAATCGATTTGATAGCAAGAAGGATCGATATAGTGTCAAGCGATGAGTCTGTTTCTTACTTTTACTACAACAATAAGGCACAATAATTTTGTTTCGAAATTTTGTGAAAATAACAATGCAGGCACTGCAGAGTGCAGGCAGTAAAGACTATATGAAAATCCACTCGTTAATGCAGAAGACAACTTTGAAAAATCGTCCATTTTGAATCACCCGGTGATATTTTCTCCGACTTTAACTACTGTAAAGACGGGACTTTATGTACGACTTGAAGTGCGCATCGTTATTTGCGTAGAATTTTACGTTATAGAATCAATGTGCCAAAAAGTTCGCAACAGACCCATTCAAGCATTATAAAAAATATAATTTGTTCAAGCCTCAAAAACAATTTTCTCGCGTTAATTTTGCGATCGTATAGAACAGAGCTGCCGATTTGCGTAGTTTTAATGGCGTTTTGAAATTCAACGGAAATTCCACCGGTTGAGAAAAGATTACAGAATTCAGTTCAGTGTGTGTTCGTAATGCACGAAAATAATAGAGTCTTTTATATTTTCTCAACCGGTATATTTTAATTAATTAATGTCGTTTCCACCGATTGAGGAAAGATTACAGATCAGAGTATTTTCGTGCATTACAGTCATACACTGAATTGCACTGTGTAATCTTTTCTCAACCGGTGGAATCATCGGCGAATTTCAAAATGTCATTAAATCTACGCAAATCGGCAGCTCTGGTATAGAACAGCAAGTAAATTGAGACTCGCAGTATTTCAGCGGTATCTGCGCCCACTAGATCAAAACGTAGATTTTTCTGGACAGTTCCGTTTTTCTTTTATGCATGGCAGCTGATGTTGCCATTTTTTGCCTGGTTAAATTCTGTCCAATTACGCCCCACTAAGAATCAAACAATCGATTGTTTAAATGGTTTCAAATCGTTGCCATTAATTGCACTGTCGATGTTCAGAAACTTTACGGTTTGAAACCACAGCGAGTCGCTCTTTGTCGATGGGTGTTCCAACTCATGACTGGCCAAAAAACGAGCCCGAATAATAAACTGCTGAATAATATCCTTAAAAAAAAAAAAAAAAGTTTATGAATGAGTGAGTTAATCAATCAATTTCCACCTGGAGAATTTTACAGTACATTAGTGATTTTAGCCTCCCTCTCTCTCACTCTCTTCCTCTCCGCTCACCTCTCTCAAGTTTTCCTACTCTGTAGACGCTCTCTCTCCCTCTCTCCCATATTTTTTTGTATTTAAGCGCCCCTCTTTTTTGAAATAAATTTGAAAGAGGCGAGAAAAATATATCTTCGAGTTTCCACTGACATTCCCACGCTAATTTCTTCTTCCACCCTCCCCTTTTTTTTGAAGTCTTTGACCTTAAAATAAACTGGTTATACACCAATGATGGACAGCATTACGGATGAATTTATAGGTGAAAGCGCTTGAATTTTCCAAGTCGAACTTCTCCCGTATTTTGAAAACCCTGTTTTTTTCGTGAAGGCGAAATGCTGAGATGGCCATTTTTATCATTTTCGGCGCCCGCCCGCTGTAGCGCCGCGCGTCAAGGTGATCAAAGGATAAAAGTGGCGACTCTTGCCACTGGCGCAACCAGGATATCTCCCATCTCTCTCATTTCCCATTTGAATGTATAAGTTGGAAAAGGACAGAAGGAGGGGGTTTTATCCCGTTGTCCATCCTTGTCTAACATACATTTTTTAATGGAGAAAAGAGAGAGATGAAGAAACTCTCGGTGCGCTACTGACTCTTGCAATTTGACAACCATGCTTTTCTCCATTTAAACCTTAACAAAAGTGTCGCTTTCAATGAACCTCTTGAAGATCGATTATATTATTTGTCGTAGGTCTGAATGGAGAGAATGCGTTGTTGCCAAATAACAAAAGCTGCCACTGTCAGAGCATAACCATCAAATTTTGGACCACTCATTGAAAGTGACCATTGGCCAGACATATTATTGTATATGTAGTTGAACCCAACGATTTGGTTTAAAATGCGCTAGACGTTGATAATTATTGGACGTGATATTTGGGATCGACCATAATACGGACGAAAATCATTGGACGAATGTGAATAATCATACAACCTCTCTGCCATTAAATTAGGTCGCAAAACGAGAACAAAACAGAAAAAAAAAATATATCGAAGTTAAAGACAAATACGGCCATCGGTCGTTCGCGCACTCCTTGTAAAACTGCAATAACTTCAGCCAGCAATCAAATCAGCAATCAGCATTTCGTCTCGTAATCAGCTCGGAGATTCCGCGCGGCCGGCCTCCAACGTCCAACCGGCCGGCACAGGCGCACGCGGCATGATCCAACCGCGCGACGCTAGCCGCGAATCGGAGCTGCAGTCGAGACGGAGAGGGAGACTCATCACATCACGTGACCACGATGCATCTCAAAGCGGCTCCTCTCTCTCTCTCTCTCTCTCTCTCTCTCTCTCTCTCTCTCTCTCTCTCTCTCTCTCTCTCCCTCTCTCTCTCTCTCACTCTCTCTCTCTCACTCACTCTCTCTCCCCTCTCTCTCTCCTTCTTTTTCTCTCTCTATTCTCTCTCTCTCCCTCTCTCTCTCTCTCTCTTTCCCTCTCTCTCTCTCTCTCCTACTTTTTCTCTTTATCTTTCTCTCTCTCTCTCTCTCTCTCTCTCTCTCTCTCCTCTCTCTCTCCCTCTCTCTCTCTCCTACCTTTTCTCTCTATCTTTCTCTCTATCTTTCTCTCTCTCTCCCTCTCTCTCTCCCTCTTTTTCTGTCTATCTTTCTCTATCTTTCTCTCTCTCTCCCTCTCTCTCTCTCCTTCTTTTTCTCTCTATCTTTCTCTCTCTCTCCCTCTCTCTCCCTCTCTCTCCCTCTCACTCCCTCTCTCTCTCCTTCTTTTTCTCTCTCTCTGTTCGAGTGTCGTGCAGCGTCTGAGCGTGCGCGCGCGCAGAGCTTAGTGAGAGGCCCCGCAGGACCAGGCAGAGAGCGGAGAGAAGACCCCCCCCTCCGGCAAGTCCCATCTCCCATCAATCCATCGTATCCATCCGTCAACAATTAGATCAGTAATTTGCTAATTTGCGCCGGGGACCTTTAATTATTGCAGGTTATAACCGGTAATCCAGAGAGCAAGGCGATGTGCACTGTGCAGTGCATCCTCGCGGTCCTATCGCTTCTCGGTACAGTACAAGTGTATGTGTACTACAAAGCGGCATCCAGCGTGTGTGCAAAGCGCAGCGTGCGGCCTATTCCTACATTGTAAAAATATAGTGTGTTTCACAGATTCTGTGCCCATTGGGCTGATTCCGGTCGTTTGGACGAGACGATACGAAATAGGGGAAATCAACCAATATCCCATTGATTCACTGAAAAAAACCATTACCAGAAGTACGTTAATATGTGGACCTATGTAAGGGATAGAGATATTACAATTAAGAATTCTAATGTTTATTTCATAGTTCTTGAAAAGAGCCTCGCCAAAGAGGTTGATACAGCTCCCATAAGGAATGGGCTATCGTCAAAAAAATTTCATATTTTCAGAGTCGATAGAACTCGTCAAGACGCGTTCAACGATGGCCAGTTTTTTAATTTTGGTCAACTGGTAAGGGGGAGGGGGGTCCAAAGTCAAAACCTTCAAAGTCCCATAACTTTCGCCCAAATCAATATTTTGACTTGTACTTTGCGCTAAAAGATTCGTCTTAAAAAGAACTTTCGATTGATGTGTATGAAAATTAAACTATACAAATTTTAAACCAATTTTTTTACAATTTTTACAATTTTTCCAACTTGAAATTTCTGGTTTTTTGAGCCTGAAAAATACGCGCAACGGGTCGAGGAGAATAAAAAACTATGGGAATGAAAGTCAAAGCTATGTTCTTTTGAATGGCACAAACCGCGATCCGGGGAAATGCTCCGTTCAAAAGTTATAAGCGCTCTTCTCAACCCGTTGCGCGTATTTTTCAGGCTCAAAAAACCAGAAATTTCAAGTTGGAAAAATTGTAAAAATTGTAAAAAAAAATTGTTTAAAATTTGTATAATTTAATTTTCATACACATCAATCGAAAGTTTATTTTAAGACGAATCTTTTGGCGCAAAGTACAAGTCAAAATATTGATTTGGGCGCAAGTTATGGGACTTTGAAGGTTTTGACTTTGGACCCCCCTCCTCCCCTTACCAGTTGACCAAAATTAAAAAACTGGCCATCGTTGAACGCGTCTTGACGAGTTCTATCGACTCTGAAAATATGAAATTTTTTTGACGATAGCCCATTCCTTATGGGAGCTGTATCAACCTCTTTGGACCCTTTTTCCGCCCTCGAAATCCTGGACCAGACATGGCTTAAATTACTCCATATGGTGACCTGATACTCGTGTTGAAATTTCAGCTTGAGTATACGCACGGTTTCCGAGATACGGGGGGGGGGCAGAGTTCCCCATTTTCACGAATTTCGCCAATCGTTTAGCTGCAATATTTCAATGCTATTTTCAATGTGGAGTAATTCCCGGTCAATATATCGAATCATGATTGCAGCGATCACTGCGGTTTACAATGGCACACAGTCATAGCTCCTTCACCATCTTCAGTCGAGTGGGGGGAGGGGGGGGTGTTTAGCCCACCGCATACAATATCTCCACGCGAAGACTTTTCTTTTGAATAATTTCTTTAAGCAGAAAGTATCAATATGCTTTTGATGGTGATTTCTTTACTCCTTCACACTTTAAGGACACCCAGCTTTCATGCCCTCTATAATCATCCTTATCCCTGAAAGAAGGGGGGAGGAGGGGACGCTCGCCATTCGCTCACTCAGTAGCACTTATTCTGAAGTTCTCTCTCTTGCGATGCTTCGACAAATCCATGGCACCCTTTCATCCCCTCCCCCTTCCCCACCCCACCCCCTCACCGCCCTCATCATCGAACAACCACCACGACTTCGTCAGTGATCACTCATGGCGTAATTAGATCGCATCGAAAAGCGGGGACTCTATCGATTATATTTATATTTATAGTTGCATCATACGAAGTGCATTACTTTGCTCAAATCGCGAAGTTATGCAGACATGGTTTAGGACGTCTGAAACACACTGTACAGTGTGTACTGCGCCCATGACGGTAGGCTTGACGCTATTAACTGGATCAGGGGCACCGGGCACTCAGCGCCGGCACCATCCCGCCAGATAGCCGTCACCGCAATCTGAAGGGGCGAATTATCAAAGTTACAATGTTATATATCCGTACTCATGTGTGCATTATATGGTGGGTATCATAAAAAATGGTCAATCGTAAAATTTCATTCCGTAAAATGAAGATAAACTCAAAGAGAGTTGGGGGGGGGGGGTATGATGCAATTCAATGACGTTGAAAAGTATCTTTGTATATACGTTGCTGACCGCGAGCTGGTATCGATCAACGTCACTTCGTCGCACTGTGGTCGGAGATTTGTCAAAAAAAGGTAAAAAATCAGAAAATAAATTTCTCACCAATTTCTTATTTTTTAATAATTTAAAATTACATTGTTAATTTAATTTTCAAGATAGATTTTAATCAATAAGACCATTATCTACAAGTAATACGAACCTTTATAACATGTCACTAGAAAGTTTTAAAATAAGATTAAAAGTTCGAAAACGGTGATTTTTGGTCACATTTTTTTCCAATTTTTTCCGATCTCATAGACCATGGTGCGTCGATGAATCGAGGTGACTACGAGTTGTCATATCGAGGCTTGCACTAGGCGCAAACTCCTCTTAAACCGTTTTTTTCATTAAAACAAATAAATAAATAAATAAATACATCAAAATAAATAAATACATTTTATGGTGGTTGTCAAGCTTCTTTTTTTGAGACGCCAATTTGCATAATGATTAACCTCTCTTACTAGCATCATTTTTGGATACATTTATATTCGAATGATTTCATCATTCGAGGAAAAATTTGGTGATAACCGTGAAAAATTGGGAAAAATATGAGACCGTAGATCTAAATATTTACTTGTTGTAATGGGTCTGTTGCAAACTTTTGCTTGAACGATGAAGAGTGTTTAACTGTTTAATCGAATGTAAAATCAACTAAAAAGTCCATTGGTGGCATCAGAAAGTCATAAAATGCAATAATAAACTCACAAGAGGCTTTTAATTAAATCCAAGATGGCGGAGAAATATCGAGCAATTTGTATGCATGCACCACGAGCATCCAAGGATAGCCAACCGCACAATATCGATCACAACCAATCACAACGTAAACAAACGCATAACCTCTACCTCCAGTGAAGTTGTCACAGTTTGCCATCCTCGGATGTTCGTGGTGCATGCGTACAAATTGCTTGATATTTCTTTGCCATCTTGGATTTCATTAAACGCCTCTTAAATGAGTTTATTATTGCATTTTATGACTTTCTGATGCCACCAATGGACTTTTCAGGCGATTTTACTGTAGATTAAACAATCTTAATCGTTGTAGCAAAAGTTTGCAACAGACCCATTTTCATAATGATTAACCCCCTTACTTGCATCATTTTTGAATACATTTATATTCAAATAATTTCATTATTCAAGGAAAATTTTTGTGAAAACCGTGAAAATTGGGGAAAAATATGAGACCGTAGAATCTATGATTTTACGTGTTGTAATTGCATCAAATGCCTAAATGGTATCTCAAATTGTGCACAAGATCTCGTTAAAAAAAATCAAAAAAATCAAACAAAACAATGCAGGGTCATTTTCGTGTGAAAGTGAGCCTCATATTAAAAGCTGCAAGTCTTTTTGCACTCCAAAGGAATCATCCGATCATTGAAATTAGGAATCTGACTATGAATACTCCAAACGGCAGCACTGTACTAAAATCCGATTTTTATGAAGAGCAGAGCTTAAAAATCCGTGCCAAATCGTTCCGCGAGAAACTCAAAATTGAAACTAAAAAATACACTTCTTCACAAGTTTTTCTCGCAGTGCTACGATGGACTGACGTTTGAGAGTCGTATAGATAGATACATGGACAGTGAGCGAGAGAGAGAAAGAGAAAAGAGGAAAAAAATAAATAAATGGAAGGAAAAAGAGAAAAAAAAGAACTTATCAAGGGATTGAGAGAACCCAGACCAGACGATTTAGCGAGAAGGCACGTTAATCAGTCAGCCAACTTTCATACTTCTCTAGTCTCTAATGGCCGGAAGATTAAATTCCGTTCAAAATAGGCACCTTCATTCCGGGGTCAGTCACATTTCTGCAGTTGCAATAGCAGCCTGCACTTTTCTGCATCTGAGCTCTATATATCGCGAGAGGCAAACGGACTTGCGATTTGCAAAACTTAGTCCAGAGCTGCCGTTTTGCGTATAAATCAATGGTATTTCTCAATTCACCGATGATTCCACCGGTTGAGAAAAGATTACACGGTTTAGTTCTTTGTATGATTGTACTGCACGAAAAAACTCTTATCTGTAATCTTTTTATCAACCGGTGGAGTCGTCGATGACTTTGAAAAGCTTGCGGATATTTCAATTAATCAACGGCGTTTCCACTGATTGAGAAAAGATTACAGATTCACAGTATTTTCTTGCAGTACAGTCATACACTGAACTAAATTGTGTAATCTTTTCTCAACCGGTGGAATCATCGGTGAATTAAAAAATGTCATTAATTATACGCGAAATGGCAGCTCTGGAACTTGCAGACTTGCAACGCTCGATTCAAATTAGCAGTTCTCGGAAACAAATACGTGCGTATTGAGTGAGAGATCTTACACACTTCCACCATCCACCTCTTGAGTGCCGACTGATGAGTGATGACTGATGCCACTGCTACAGCTAGAGATATGAGATGCAAATTAAAAATGGTACCAATGAAGGCAGGTGTACCTACCTGGTACATACAATCATCGCACAGTGAGGGATTCTCCATTTATTATAAGAGTAATGTAACGTTCATAAAGCATAACCGTGATGCGATTTTGATAAGTTTTAAATTTTAGAAGATCTTAGCCCTCATAACAGTGGCGACCCATACCGTGCAAACTATTCAGTGGCAGTGATGGGTAAAAATAATTTTTTGAATAATCATGAATAATTATAACAAAAATTATTCGCATGATTCTCATGTTATTGCTGTCGGTAAATCGAAGTTTTGACACTACCAGCATCTGTTCATAAAATCATCTGTTTCATCTGTCATAAGATGAATGGCTGGTAGTGTTAAAACGTTGATTTCCTATTAATAATAACATAAAAATATTGCGAATAATTTTAGTTAATTGTTCATTCAATTAATTATTTAAATGATTTTTGCCCATCACTGAGAGCTGGTAAGGACATACCTGGAATAATAAATTCAAAGAGTATTTGAACGTAAAGGAATTGAACTATGCGCGTTAGGTCATGTTTGGAACAATTCATTTTCAGCCTCTCTCATCAATTAAAAAAAAAAATCGTTTTCACAATTTTTTTTCTCATTTCATAGTATCCCGTAACATCGGCACTAAATCCTGGAGATTCGTTAATGTGAGCGCAATGGAGCTCTTGCACAGTTTTGCTGTCGGCAAATGGAGTATAAATTCCAATGTAAAATGCAACGAAAATAACGATGAGACCATTAAAAAAGTCTAAAACTCACTCCTTGCAGAGAAAACTTCACTTGAGATTTCGGGTGACTAGAGTCCCTATATACTATGAGAGTTGCGACAAGACTCTCAAAATGAAGAAGAAGAAGCGGATCAATGGAGCCCCCAAGAGGCAAATTGCAAATGGCGGATGGCCATTTGCCTCTGCGCTGTTGCCGCTATTTCGCTATCTCTTATAGGTTAGATTCAGATTCTCGACAATAACGGTCGTTATTGAAAGAGATAATGTTCTCCGGAATAAAATTCAAGCAGAGTAAAAATTCACAAAAATTACCGCGGTCACTGTTACTTCAAATGTGTAATGAAAGCGAGTTCGCGAATAGTAAACAAACCCTCCGCCAATTGCATTTTGCCTCTTGGAGCTTTCTTGACAGCCTAAATCTGAGAGCCAATCAGAAATGGATTCAGCAATGGCGCAACTCTCATAGTATATAGGGACTCTACGGGTGACCACCCTTGCATGTATGCACCAACCTCGGATTCAGACCCCAAACAAAAGAACATAACCCACGAATTTGAACAATGAGATTAATGAATTTGCTTTCAAAAAGTAAATTTGAAGGAATTACAGGTCCATTTATACTGATTTTGTCACTAGGAGCACGGTGTTAACAACAGAAAAGTTCTACGTTGCGTAATAAACGAGGAAGACGGCACTTAATTTCATGTCCTGTTCTTTTGAATGGGGTCCGAATCCAAGGTTGGTGCATACATGCAAGGCTGGTCACCCGAAATTTCAAGTTCAGTTTTTTCTGCGAGGAGTGAGTTTTAGACTTTTTTAATGGTCTCATCGTTATTTTCGCAGCATTTTAGATCAGAATTGATTGGCCATTTTTGTCTACAGCAAAACCTTGCAAGAGCTCCATTGTTTTTGAATTTGTGGATTATTTTACTAAGAATCAAAGCACGTAGATCCGGCGTAGCTGAAGTTCGCCTCTGACCCGTAATAACCCGTAAAAGACAGTCGAAGTCAAGAGGCTCAAAGCCCTCAAAAGGGGTCCATCGGGTGCCCCTTTTTATAATTTTATTAAGAGCCTTTTAAGTAAGTTTATCTCCCGAAGTTTCCACTCTTCTCATTGAAGCTCGAGTCGTTGAAGGAAGATATTCGCATCCTCTCTTGCCCCGCGGTTTCCCCGAATCAATCAGTTCTGCGCTTCCAATAAGTCATCTCACCGGCGCGGCGGCACCGGGAGAACAGTCCGAGCTCAACATTTTCGCCGAGCCTCGAACCCGAGACGTCCCGCTCAGAATTTAAGTTCACTGACCGCTTAGCTCCAACACTATCAGTATCACCAGTCCACCTGCAAGCAGTTAACCTGAATGTAGGGAAACTCGGAGGTTTCGATGATTAGGTACCCCCTGACTCTCCCTGAGACTGAGACTTAGAGCAAAGCAAGTAAGCAAGAGTGCGATCTCTCCCTATACTTACTTGCTCCGTTTCTTCCCCTGTTGCCGGATCTTACACAATAAATTGTTGATTTTTTTGCTGACCGCAAACATCTACTCTGCTTGACAAGGGGAAACGTTTACAATGGGGCTCTTGCAAACTTTTGCTGTAAGCAAATAAATAGTCCAATCTAATGTAAAGACCAGCAAAGATCACGAAAATCACACTAAGAAAGTCTAAAATTCAGTGATAAACTCACATAACTGCTGTAACGGCAAGATCGTAATGGCGGTTCAACGCAGGTATCATCAAGGGAGATTCCTGTCTATTATGTCACTTTCTCTACCGAAACACGCAGAGATATGTCTCAATTTAGATAAAGGATAAGCCCGATTCTGAGAGTGAATTTCATGATTTTTTAGTGTACTCATCGTCATTTTTACAGGTTTTTATGCAAGAATCAACTCTTCAATCTCCTGTAGCAAAAGTTTGCAAGAGTCCCATAAATGCGCTCCAATTTGAATATGCATTTGATCGTGCGATCAGCGCATAGAGCAGTATAATAGTATATCGTTTCGATTTCCGTCCGAGGGCCCCTGGCCCCTGGTTCCAAACAAACTCTGGTTCAATGTAATTTCCCCATAACCGGATTTTTTAACGGAAATTTTGACTATTAAATCAAGAAATTATTGCGACCTTTTTGCAATTATGAACTCTACGCCCTCAAAAATGCTAAATTATGCCTGGTTCCTTGAATAAAAATGCCGCAATCAATAAGATGTTACCAATTAAACTACAGAATAATACAATCAGAACGGAAACTGTCGGATTTTGAAGCAAATTCATTTCGCGTCCGCCATGTTGGGATGTAGGATGTTTACATCTGGATTCGCGCGCGAAAAAAAAAAAGATAGGACATGATCCGCGAAATTTCCATTCGGAAATGCCATTAGAATAAAAGTGAGGCTGGAAACTTATGATTTCTTTCCAGAAGTTACAGAAATAAATGAGTTTCAACACAAATTACACACGTCCGCCATGTTGGGATATAGGACCACAGCGTTGCCTATTGGTGCCGTTAAATTCCAAACTTGCTTCCATTGGCTCTAATTAGAGTCCCTTGATGGAAATATTGTATAGGGAGTACCGACACGACTCTTTATGCATTTTGACAGGAGTCGATTTTGTCGACTGCCTGAACGAATTCGAAGGTTAAGTTCAACAGTGAACCAGTGGTGGACTGGCGGATTTTCCGGCATTCCGGTCCGTTCCCATACGTTCCTCCACGAAACGACTCCTTTCGTGTGGAGCCTTCGATGTCGTCGACTCCTGCTCGACTCCGTGAGAGCCTAAAACCAACGACCAATCAGAACTCGTTGAGCTCGTGTCGGTACTCCCTATACAATATTTCCATCAAGGGACTCTAGCTCTAATGGGAGTTTCCGTTCTGATTGTATTCTTCTGTGATTAAACGTTGCATTTGGAGGTTAGAATCGCCCGAAATCCCGCTCTTATCATCAGATTCGACTATTTTTTTGCGTGTAGCAAAAGTTTGCAAAAGCCCCATTGTGAAACCTAGAAATCGGGGTGGCTTTTTTGCGGCTGTCCATACCGCGTCTTTGAAAATGCTGTATTTTACATCTTCGTATTATTTTATTACATCTATTGGGCCAAAGACGGTCGTTAGGATTCACCTTAAACGTCGCAACTATGGGAGCGCGCGCTCCTCCGTTTCCAAAAATCCAAAAGCGTTCAACAAAGCATCATCATCAGTAATCAGTATGTGTAAGTAGTCGCGTGTCAGGTTCGTGGTTAGTTGAATCGACGCACAATGGGAGCGCTTCTATGGAAAAGGCTGGACACGGCGTCGGAACTTTCAATGCGTATATCTTTGTGACTACGCAGCGTAGAAGTTTGAAAGTGGTTTCTTATTGGTTTTATCGTAAAATTTCCTTCTACAACCATCCTTTATCAGTTTGTTTTTTGACCGTAAAAACATTTAAATTTGCATTTTTTAGTTTTACATTTCATGTCAGCACCCTCTTATTGACTCGTTCCACTGTGCGACGTGACGACCGACATCATACGGCAGACAAGGAGCTGTATAGTGTATAGTCTAGCTATATACATATAGAGTGCAACTGCTGAGCGCTGCGTATAATAATCCAGTTTACAGTGTCTGGTGTCAAATGCATAGCAAAACGCATTCGCACTCGTTTATCCACCCACGCGAACCAACGTGAACCCCCCCCCCCACCCTCTCGGACGTCGTGTCTAGCCACCCGCGCCACGAGAAACACTCACAATCAATATATATATAGTATATATAGTAATCAGTTGACAGTTACTCGCCTACATTTCAATTAGTGTCTTACCTGTTTTATATGTTATTCTCACGCTTACGCTTACTCATAAGGTCAGTACTCACCTGCGCCCGGCCGCGGCGCCGCATTCGGCCCTTTGACGGTTACGTTAAGGCGAAAGAGGGGTTTTGACCTTTCTCTCGCTGCAGGTTATGATTGCCGGCATTCCCACTTTTTTTCCGAAAAAAAAAAAAAAAATAAAAAAATACAAAAAAAAAATACAAAATACAAAATAAAACTGTAGCAGTCTCGCTTTTTTTTTAGGGGGGGGCAAATGTAGGGTTACCCCTTTTTCCCCATTATAAACGTAATCAAAAGGGATTTCACGACCCCCCCCCTTCCACCATCTGAACGTATAAGTTGAAAAAGGACGGAAATATATGGTTTTAACCCCTTGTCTATCCTTGTCTGATACATGTGTTTCAATGGAGAAAAGAGAGAGACAGTGAAGCCGCAGCGTAGCCAAGGTCTCTTCCATCTCTCTCATTTTCCCTTTGAACGTATAAGTTGAAAAAGGATGGAAAAAGATATGGTTTTACCCCCTTGTCTATCGCTTTGTCCGATACACGTATTTCAACGGAGAAAAGAGAGAGATAGTGAAGCAGCAGCGCAGCCAGGATCTCTTCCATCTCTTTCATTTTCCCTTTGAAAATATACGTTGAGAAAGGATGGAAATAGATGGTTTTGCCTTGTTGTCTCTCCTTGTGGGACGAATATATCCAACAGAAATTGTACAAGATCACTTTTTGTGATATTTGCCAAAAAACCGTCGCACAGTCGTTATTTTTTTTTTTTTTTTGTTTTTTGAGAAAAGGGGGGGGGGATTTCCACCCCCGAAAAATTGGTAGACTCAATGGACCTTCAATCTACTCCCCATATATAAGGAGCTTATATCCGAAATATAAAAACTTTATGATTTTTTTCCAGCACGATCCTTCTTTTCGTCTAACTTGACCAATAGCGTACGCAGGAATTTGTCTCTCCTTTTCTTCCCTCGTTTGAATGTATGAGCTGGAAAAGGAAAGAAATAGGGGCTGAAGTCACGTGTTAGCCCCTGTTCCTGTCCTTTTCTAACACACGCGTTCTAATGGGGCAAGAGAGAGAAAGACAAATTCCTGTGTATGCTACTGAACTTGACGGACTACTACGCATGACAACAGTATATAAGTTACAGTTATAGATGACACGAAACTGGATCGTGTTTTCCAAACTTTTTCGGTGTTTTCAGGCATCGATGGCAACAATTTGATTTTGAACTCAAGTTCGGAGGTGAATTCAAAATCGAATTCGTGCCATCGATGCCCCGAAAACACCTGAAAACACAATTGAGTTTCCTCGAATATGCAGGTTAAGTTGGTATTGTTAGTAATATTCGATAGCGAAAATTCGCTTAAGCTGATCTCGTGGCTTTTTTTTTTTTTTTTTTTAATCGTTGAATTCTATTTCTTGGTCAATTTTACAAAAATACCAAATCCAAGCTAGTTTTAATTGCATGTATACAAAATTATCTGGCCGTTATAATTGGGTACCTTTTTATTTTTAACGCCCCTTCGGATCGATACTATTCCATAGGTTTCTATACGCAAAGAGCAGACATTGATGTGTATCGCGTCACATAGTCAAGACGTCATGGCGCATCGCTCCGAGCGGCGCGAGACGAACTTCTAAGCGCGGATTCAAAGGCTTCATATTAATTGAATTTTCAAGCTTACAAAGTTGCATTCAGAATAAGTTCGCGATTGAAGGAGGAGGGAGAGGAGAGGAGTGCACGACTCCATGAGAACTCAATTGCACCCGACCGCCTTATTTTGTAGGTCGAGGTTGAGCTAGATTGATTGATCGCATCCTGAGAGAGCGCGATGCAAAAATCAACCGCGGCTACTTGTTTGAGCGTGATCAACGCTTTATTCTAAAATACTATCAATAAATTAGGGTTGCTTGTTGCTGAACGTCATGTTTTCCACACTGATATAAAATAAAACGAGAAGTATGACGCACGGAAAGCAGGCCCGTAACCAGGGGGGCAGGGGGGGCTCAGCCCCCCTGGAAAATGTTGAGCCCCCCCCCTGGAAAATTTAAAGCCGCTCATAATAATATTGACTGTCTCTTGTTCCGTTTGTTTCGACCTTACAACCAACTGGGTGAATTTTTTAACTGTTTCTTCAATATTCTATACTAATTCGATGTTTATTTAAACATGGATCTAAGGTAGTTTTCAATGAAAAATTTAAGATTCACGGTCATCTGAATAGCTATGGGTTACCCGAGACCTGCTTTTACCCGCGCGTCTTTTTGTGTCATAAAATAGGGCGCGCCAACGCGAGGGTTTAAAAAGAGTGGATTGCCTCAGCAGGAGCAGGGAATAATGGACGGCGCGCGGCGGTTTAATGCATTTTTTTTAAAGCAAAATGGAATAAAATTGATACATTTTTGTAAACAAGTTTAAGTGTTTTTTGGTGCAAAAGTAGTTTAAAATTGCGTCTCTAAGGTATTGAAATTTCAAAATTTTCCGGGGGAGGCCCGCCGGACCCCCCTTTTGCTGGGGGGTGTCCCCCCAGACCCCCCATAGGGCCCCCCTAAAGTCTCTCCAGCCCCCCCCTACTAAAGAGTGCTGGTTACGGGCCTGACGGAAAGAAAAAGACTGGTAGAATTTACCATCTGCATTGCTGATTTTGGAGTCTGCTATCAAGTAGTATGGTAAATTTCACGATAATGTGGTAAATGCAACGTACCTTGTGGTGAAATGTACCAACAGGTTATCTTAATTTACCACAAGGTACGTTGCATTTACTATGATGTTAAAATTTACCATACTTGATAGCAGACTCCAAAATTAGCTATGCAGATGGTAAATTCTACAAGTTTTTTTTTTTCCCGTGTCACATGGACTAGAGTGAAAGAGACCCAAAAATATTGCGGGATTTGACTGAAGGGCCAAAAATCGAGCATTATCATCCTTGAACTGTGAACCTCTGAAAAACGACAGGTTAAAACTTAATAATGCAAGGTAGATCCGTTTCATTGTCCATATCATTATGAACAAGGAATGACATTAGGCAAAAATGACACAACGCATACGATGGAAAATTTAATTCTGAACACGGTTCCATTTGTCTCCCCCAAACGGGGCTCTTGCAAACTTTTGCTATAGGGGATTGAAGAGTTAATTCTTGCATAAAAACCTGTAAAAATGGCGATGAGTACACTAAAAAATCACGAAATTCACTCTCAAAATTGGGCTTAATGGCGGAGAGATTCATGGAAGATTCCTATCTAAATTGAGACTTATCTCTGTGTTTCCGTAGAGAAAGTGACATAATAGACAGGAATCTCCCATGATACCTGCGTCGAACCGCCATTACCATCTTGCTATTAAAGTAGTTATGTAGGTTTATTACTGAATTTTAAACTTTCTCAGTGTGATTTTCGTGATTTTCGTGATTTTCGCTGGTTTTTACATCAGAATGGACTATTCATTTGCTCACAGCAAAAGTTTGCAAGAGCCCCATTGGTACATGTGCAAGGCTTTTTGGCCAAAACTGTGATAAAACTTGATTTTTTGCAATTTTGTTGTAACTAGATGCGAAAAATCTGGGGGGGGGGACAGACAAAAAATACATTAAATTGTAAGATTAAACTCCTCGACACCTGTCTAGCTCTGAGACAGCGGAAAATTTGAAAACAGTTGCATTATAGTCCGCCTTGGGGGAGGAGGGTTGTTGGGACGCGTTCGAATTTTTGTGTTCTAAAAAACCAACTCTGAGGTCTGTGAGACCCCGCGCTTTAGAATAAGAAAAACACCAATAATCACCTATTGGTTTACTATCAATTGATTATTATCAATGATCAAACACCAATAATCAAAAATCAAAGCACCGCAAACTCATCACCAGAAGAATTTCTGAGGCGCGATCAGGAATGTCTCTCTCTCTCCGCTCTCTCTCTCCTCTCTTCTCTTCTCTCTCTCCTCGCTCTTCTCTCTCTCTCTCTCCTCTCTCTCTATCTCTCCTCTCTCTCTCTTCTCTTCTCTCTCGCTCTCTTCTCCTCCTCTCTCTCTCTCTCTTCTCTCTCTCCTCTTCTCTCTCTTCTCTTCTCTCTCTCTCTCGCTCTCTCTCTCTCTTCTCCTAGCTCTTCTCTCTCTTCTCTCTCTCTCTCTCTCTCTCTCTCTCTCTCTCTCTCTTCTCTTCCTCTATCTCTCTCTCTCTCTCTCTCTCTCTCTCTCTCTTCTCTTCTCCTCTCTCTCTCTCTTCCTCCTTCTCTCTCTCTCTCCTCTCTTCTCTCTCTCTCGCTTCTCTCTTCTCTCTCTCTCCTCTCCTCTCTCTCCTCTCTCTCTCTCTCTCTTCTCTCTCTCCTCTCTTCTCTCTCTCTCTCTCTCCTCTCTCTCTCTCTCTCCTCTCTCTCTCTCTCTCTCTCTCTCTCTCTCTCTCTCTCTCTCCTCTCTTCTCTCTCCTGCTCTCTCTTCTCTCTCTCTCCTCTCTCTCTTCTCTCCTCTCTCTTCTCTCTCCTCTCTCCTCTCTCTCTCTCTCTCCTCTCTCTCCTCTCTCTCTCTCCTCTCTCTCCTCCTCTCTCTTCTCTCTCTTCTTCTCTCTCTCTCTCTCTCTCTCTCTCTCTCTCTCTCTCTCTCTCTCTCTCTCTCTCTCTCTCTCTCTCTCTCTCTCTTCTCTCTCTCTCTCTCTCTCTCTCTCTCTATCTCTCTCTCTCTCTCTCTCTCTCTCTTCTCTCTCTCTTCTCTCTCTCTTCTCTCTCTTCTCTCTCTCTCTCTCTCTCTCTCTCTCTCTCTCTCTCTCTCTCTCTCTCTCTCTCTCTCTCTCTCTCTCTCTCTCTTCTCTCTCTCTCTCTCCTCTCTCTCTCTCTCTCTCAGTCTCTCTTCACCTGTTCAGACGGACGTGTTAGAAAAGGATCGACAGAGATGCTATCCTGTGATCTCAACATGCCTTTAAATAGGTAAAGAAGGAGAGAAACAAAAGTCTGGTTACGCCTCTGATTGTGAGAAGAAATAAATCCAAACTCGCACATTCGAAGGATCTGATGAATCACTGAAAAAAAAAAAAAAAAAAAAAAAAAAAAAAAAAAAAAAAAAAAAAAAAAACAAATACATCTGAGTGTTAAACTAAACCATTTAATTCTGAAAAATCCTCACGTAACTTGAGCTCTGTAAGTGGTGTTTTCCTATGCAATCAAGGGATTCTCGTTAATTTGGACCCGGGCCATTTTACCAGACGATTCGAACTAATTGTCGTGAGTCGTGCCCTTTAAAAAAAAAAAAGGTCCACGTTTTGCCGCACGGAGGTTCCGAGAGGTCCCTGAGTTGTGAAAAAAATAAGAAGGAAAAAAAAACAAACAAAAAACGGAATGCCACGTGGGAGAGAAAGAGAGGGAGAAAGGGAGTGAAAGGGAGAGGGAGGGGGGAGGGGGAGGAGGAGGAGGATGGTGTAAGTTATACCTACGCGGTATATCTTCCGAATTCAATTCTTTGTATTTGAAGCAGCGCGATTGTTTTCATTATTTTGTTCCCTTTTTTAAAGGCCGCGGACGCTGGCCTTCCTGAGTCTTTTGCCGAAACCTCCACCATCTATCAAAGCACAGTTACAACCTTTTCCGCTTTTTCTTCCCCTCCCATCGCAACGTGGGTTGAAACACAGATTTCTTAAGACATAATTTTTTTTTTTTTTTTTTTTTTGCTTTTTGTTTTGTTTACCTCATCAGAAACGTATTTTATCAGGGTGCAATTGAGGCACTTCAATTTACCAATGATTTTGAATCCACTAGGTGACCCCCCCCCCCCCGCCCAAAAGTCCTGTGGCGAATTTTATTATGTGGACAGTGGCGTACGCAGGATTTTTCTTGGGAGGGGCTCGCACTGATGAGCGTTTGACTGAAAATTGTTCCCCCCTTCCCCTCCACCCCCAAAAATCGGAGGTCTGGGGGGCTTTAGCCCCCTTAGCCCCCCCCCCCTGCGTACGCCACTGTATGTGGATGAGGATTAGAAGTTCGGAACAAATTCAAAAAAATTCGGAATAAACATTTTTATCATTTATCATTTATCAGTGCTGATATTTCCTTACAGAAACCACGTGACCCAACTGATTATAAGCTGCACAGTTTTGAAAGCAACTAGTTTTTCATTTATCCTGTTTATTGTACGTATAGTATTGATTTTCTTTCATGAGATGTTGTCCGGGTAACTACATCTTTCGACCCACTGTACGCCTGATAAATGGTGGAATGGACGATAGGAGAGACCTTGGAGTAAATTACTAATTTGATCCGCCCTCAATATTCGGCTCTCATTCATCTCGGGACTTTTTTCCTGGAAATCCCTGAATAAACTGAATCGCACGTGTTGCACCATTCATGGATCCTGTCTGTGTGGATCCTGATTCCTGATCGGTGTTGCGAGATTTAACGTCACCAGCCGAGAATCTAGGGAGTTTACGGAATCGTAAATACAAGATGATGGAATAAGGTCAACTCAAAAGCGTCACTAACCTCATCTCGGAATAAGGTAAAGCCATGGAAATAATCGTAATACGCCAGTATTAAAGTACCTAAATTTTATAGAACAAAGACAGCTCAGCTGTGAAAAAAGCAAGCATCTATACACATACATAGATCGTAAATTTTTGAAAGCGTGTTAAGTGGGGCAGTTGCAAGAGTCTGAAATATTGTGTTTTTTTATAGATAAAATGAGAGCACTTGATAAGCTGATAATAAAAGTGCGCCTTTGGTTTCTAGTGGGGCTCTTGCAAACTTTTGCTACAGGGAATCGAAGAGTTGATTCTTATTGCATAAAAACCTGTAAAAATGACGATGAGTACACTCAGTGGCGTACACAGGATTTTTCTTGGGAGGGGCTCGCACTGATGAGCGTTTGACTGAAAATTGTTCCTCCCCTTCCCCTTCACCCCCAAAAATCGGACGTCGGGGGGGGGGGGGGGCTTTAGCTCCCTTAGCCCCCCCCCCCTGCGTACGCCACTGAGTACACTAAAAAATCACGAAATTCACTCTCAAAAATTGGGCTTAATGGCGGAGAGACGTAGACATCATGGGAGATTCCTATCTAAATTGCGACGTATCTCTGTGTTTCGTATAGAGGAAGTGGCAAATCAGACAAGAATCTCCCATGATACCTGCGTTGAACCGCCATCACGATCTTATCGGTAAAGCGCAGTCATGTGAGTTTATTACTAAATTTTAGACTTTCTTGTTGTGATTTTCGCTGGTTTTCATATCAGATTGGACTTTTCGTTTTCTCACAGCAAAATCTTGCAAGAGCCCCATTATGTAAGTCCTATTGGAACAATGGAGTTTAGATTGCGGAACAATCTGATTGCGGAACAATCTGATTGCGGATAGAAATGGTTCCGTTGACAATGGCGTTCGGTGTCTCGCGTAATGTTCCGAACTTCAAATCCTCATCCACATACAATAGGCGAATTTTCGCGATCGAATATCATAAACAATACCAACCTAACTAAATATTCGAGGAAACTCAATTGTGTTTTCAGATGTGTTTTCGGGGCATCGATGGTATCAATTCAATTTCGAATTCACCTCCGGACTTGAATTCAAAATCGAATTGATGCCATCGATGACTGAAAACACCGAAAAAGTTCGAAAAACACGATCCAGTTTCGTGTCATCCACTTTTGTCATGCATAGGTTGGCAATGGTTTTGTCGAATATATTCGTCGCAAAAATTCGCCTAATAAAATTTGCTTCAGAACTTTGGGGGGGGGGGGGGGGGGGGTCACCCAGTGGATTCAAAATCATCGGTAATTCGAAAAAGCGCCATTAGATACACACTAAACGACATAGCGGCTTTGCACCCGAGCGGCCGGGCCCTAGCCTCAAACCACACGAAGTGTATATAGAGTTTGAGTCTCGCCGACAAATTCGCGTCGACTTGTCGAGTTTATAGACCATTCATCTTCCGCTGAGAAAACATTCCTTCAAATTGAGTATTCACGCACGTTATAAAGCAAATAGAGAGGAGAGACCGAAGGGGTAGAGTAGGGCCTGGTGCGGGGGTGGGGCTGGGGGCAGAGGAATTGCATCCCGCCTCACATCAAGAACGCGCAATAATTAGAAAATTTGGCAATCAACGTAGCGCGTTTATAAATAAAACCGCACGGGAGGACCCAGTGTGATATTAAATACGTTTTTTAGAGCATTTGCGGTTTATTACCGTTGCATTTCATTTACCCGTAACGCCCTCCCCCCCTTTACCCACGCCGTTTCATTAATAAAAAAAATAAATAAATACAAAAAAATGCCGCTTTTAACGATTCAAATTTGGCGCGTTATGACACTCAAATTACTTTTCAACGCGGGCTGATATATACAAGCAGGACAGATTAATCGCCGAGGAGAATTTTATAATTTTTGAGTTTTAATCGCTTCAAACTAAGGTTGACCGCGCGATGTTGTCAAACTTACTTTGATTGCTCACTATCTACACACGTATTGTTTCGGAATAATGTAACAACAACTGAGCATGAAAGATGTTATGTTTATTTAATATAATAATAATTGATGGATATATTTATCCAATATCAGGGGCGTCGCGTGCCATCTGGCAACAATGCAACTGCTCCACTTAAACTCATTAAATATATCGAATTTTCCTTGTGTACTGTGGACCCCCTGAATTCGATATTTTACATGAGTTTAAATGGATAGAATACATTGTTGCCGAATTGCACTTGACGCCACTGTCCAATATCCATTATTACCAAGAATTGAACTCTTTTAGAGCAATGGGTCTGTTGCAAACTTTTGCTACAATGATAAAGAGTGTTTCATCGTATGTAAAATCGCCCGAAAAGTTCATTGGTGGCATCAGAAAGTCATGAAATGCAATAATAAACTCACTAGAGATGTTTAATGAAATCCAAGATGGCGGTAAAATATCGAGCAATCTGTATGCATGCAACTTTAACATCCAAGGATTGCCAACGTTGGCAACCTCACAGCTTCAGCGGTTATGTGCTTATTTACGTTGTGATTGGGTGTGATCAATATTATGAGGTTGGCTATACTTGGATGTTCGTGGTGCATGCATACAAATTGCTCAATATTTTACCGCCATCTTGGATTTCATTAAACGCCTCTTGTGAGTTTATTATTGCATTTTACGACTTTCTGATGCCACCAATGGACTTTTCAGGTGATTTTACCTTTTATTAAGCACTCTTAATCTTTGTAGCAAAAGTTTGCAACAGACCCATTGATTGGAAAGCAAGTTCGCTTTACTGGGAGGTTGGGTTAGAATAAATGAAAGAATAGATTTTAGCGTTGTCATGAAAAAGTTCTGCACGTATGATTGTGAAATAAAGAATATATTTAACACGTATAACAGTATGGCAAAGTGTGCAATCTATGGCAGCGTCGCATTGTAGGCCACTTAAACCCATGCGAAGGATCGAATTTAAGGGTGCCGTAATAGTTCGGTCATTTTATTCACGAGTTTAAATGAACGAGATAAAGGTTGCCAAGTTGAACGATACGCTTTGATAGTTCTAATAGTTTGGCAATTTGCGGCGTATAACTGGGGTCAGTGCTATTTTGAGGCTTTGAGTGCAAAAACGACAGTTCTCCAATTTAAAGTGTATAGTAAAAGTGTTGTTCTTGCACGCATCGCCTCAATTGAGGCAGTGCATTATTTATAGTGTCCAACCATTGAACCATACCATTAGTCGCAAATAATTCGGAAGTTATTGATTCGAGAGCAAGAACATTAAGACATAAAATAACAGGAAATTCAACTAAACTACCATCATTAATACGCCCCCTCCCCTCCCCTTTCAAATCCAAATTCTGTTCCTTCCTATTGGGCATTGATGCGATACACTTGAAGCAGTCATGCTACCACACAACCGTAACCAGGAATTTGTATTCCTTTCTTTTCCCCCATTTAACTGCGATGTTTAGAAAAGGACAGAAACAAATGCTGAAGTCACATGACTGCCCCTGTCTTCATGCTTCTCTAACACATGCGTTTATATGAAGAAAGAGAGAGCAAGATAAATACCAGCTCTAAAAAAAAAGAAAAAGGACGATTTGTGTGCCATTGTGTAAAAAAATGTCTTAGAAAATTGAAAAAAAAAAAAAAAAAATCAGAGGAGCAGTTCACCGACAGGAAAAGATGACGAGTGAAAAAAAATTGACCCAGGTGCATTCCGGATGAGGACGAACCCTGGTTTATCCTTTGTTACTCTAAGCCATTTTCTCTTTAGGATATTTAGTCAGTGGCGTCGCGTGCCATCTGGCAACAATGATACTCATCCATTTAAAATCATGAAATATATCGAATTTTCCTTGTGCACTGTGCACCCCTTGAATTCGACCTTTTATATGAGTCTAAATGGATAGCATGCTGTGTTGCCAAACTGCACGCGACGCCACTGTATTTAGTTTTGAAACATCTAAGGCCTCTTTTGCAGCCATTTTAAAATCGAAAAATTCGTCGATTACGGCTGATGTAATAACTCTTATTAGGTCCATAGGCACTTCAGATTTCGTTTTCTGTTCCCGTTTTTCGATCTGGACAAAATCTCGGTCACAGCTGAAGAAAGAATGACCCGAGACGAGGTATTTTTGATCAACTTGGTCCAACACGGAAAAAAAAAGATTAGTGAAAATAACCATACGGATACCTGATTTTGGCACCTGCTAGATGTTATGGTAAACTTGACCAGAAGTATGGTACATTTACCGATACTTTGAGTAACTTTGACATGCAATCAGGTAATATCACCTAGTACCTAGTCAAAATATAGTCTACTTCTGGTTAACATTACCATAACATCTAGCAGGTGCCAAAATCAGGTATCCGTATGGTTATTTTCACCGTTGTTTTTTTCCGTGCGTTTATTGAGTTTAGCAGTGAATTTTGGAAGTTTTTGGTGCTGCCCTCGTTTCAAGGTTTTAACACCAGAATCGACGATTAAATTGCTTATAGCAAAAGTGTGCAACAGTCCCATTCAAAATATCCTCTTGATCGATGTTTTGGACGCATAGAAGGTAATCAGATTCAGGCGGCAACGGCCACGCGCCACACGTCACGCTGCAGCCTAATCTCGATCACGCATTTTATTATTCCGAGTGTTGGAACCCAAGGAACACCCCCACAATACTACGCACGTGTATACATATACTGTAGGTATATTCCCTCGGCGTGGGCCTGAAACCCTATCACAATCAAATTGCATTCTATAACTCATGAATTTTGCATTAGCCCAGCCATGAGCGGTCGCACCTTCTTGAAGATCTATATCTACCACGAATTTCTGATCTTACCTTTCTGCGGGCTGATCATTTACTTCATCGCTAAAGCGATAGTTAAATTTGTCTACGAGTGATGCTTTTGGTCGAAAATTGCAAAACTTAGCTGTTGCTATACGGTAACCATCGTTAAGAGTCTCGTTTTATAAAGGCTATTCATGAGTAATCCTTTATAAAACGGACACTATAACGATGGTTACCATAGCAACGGCTAAGTTTTACAGTATTCGACCAATAGCATCACTCATACACAGTCTTAACGATCGGTTTAACGATGAAGTAAATGATCGGCTCGCTGGATCGAAGATTAAGATAGCAGATATGACAGCAGCTATCTCGCCCGAATTGAACTTTGTTCAGTGCCTTCAAAAAAAAAAAAAAAAAAAAAAAAATAATTAAATAAATAAATAAATAAATAAATAAATAAATAAATAAATAAATAAATAAATAAATAAATAAATAAATAAATAAATAAATAAATAAATAAATAAATAAATAAATACTCGCACCTCTCTGTTCTCGAAACAAACCTCTGAATGGGGCTCTTGCAAATTTCTGCTATGGAGATTGAAGAGTCGATTTTTGCATTTAAATACCAGTAAAAATGGCTATGAATACACTATATAAATTCACGAAATTTACACTCAGAATCGGGCTTAGTGGCGGAGAGACGTAAGTTTAATGGGAGATTCCTATCTATAATCTGTTCTCAATAAGAAGGCGGGTGAGAATTCAGGGAATAAATAATGCACTACTTAACAACAGTGCGGATATAACCGGCTACTCCAACCCTTCGCAGTGGTCAGTGGCGGATCCAGCCCTCGCGAACGGGGGGGGGCGAATTTTGGATTTTTGCCCCATAAATGACCCCCTTTTCTTGTTTTCGCTCTCGCTTTCCCCTTCCTCTCCCCTCTTTTCCCACTTTTTGGGCCGAACGGGGGGGGGCGATCGCCCCCTTCGCCCCCCCCCCTGTATCCGCCAACGGCAGTGGTACTTGCTCTCCCGACCTTCCTCTTGGCTCGGAGGATTTCCAAGAACCGACCGGACTCTAAAATTTACACTCGTCCAGTAAAAATTTCGAACGGTCAAAGATACCACAAAACAGACGAAATTTTCGCTCTGAAGGACCAAAACATTGCGAAAATACTCGAGTTTGTATATTGATGGCTCTCATAAATTCGATATTCGACGAGATACCCTCTCCATAAACCTATATATCTGCATCTGAAATTGAAAAAATCGCATTTTGAAAGTTCGCGACTGAATGAGCTATCTACAAGTATAACTTCTTTTCTAAACCCCCCCCCCCCAAATTTAAACGCTGAAGATTCATCTAACAATTAGAGCATCTAGGGCAAAGCTCTCTCCACAAACTTCGGCGCGCGGCCGCGCCGCGGGCCGCCGCGCCGCGAAGGAGGTATAAAGCGATGCCGGTAGACGGGGCTTTGTCACTAGTTGATGTTTGGTGGTAAGCCGCGATTGGTTGCAGATAAAATCAAAATGTCACCGATGGGCGTAGTTACTCTCGTTATGCATAACTTATAGTCTCTCTTTGACCTCTCCACTCCCCCCTTCTCTCTCTCTCCTTCTCTCTCTTTCCCGCTATATCTCTCGCCGTCCCTTTTGTGACGTAAATTAAGCGATTTCATCAGCTCATCAATGCGCGTTTAATCTATCCTCGTCAGAGAACCGAACGTTCGGACGTATGATGTTAAACGACCCAGGACCCCCATTACGCAAATCTTTCGGGCCCTCCCACACAGAGAGCACTCGAAATTGCTGTCGGGTCGTCGCCCAGTCTGTTTCTGAGACCGAAAAAAGAAAGGAGATCTGGATCAAACCAAATATCACCGAGACTCTAAATCCAAATACGGCGGTACAAAAAAACTCTGTCAAGAGCCTTCAATCAGTGTCGACGCAACACGTCCGTTCAGGCCGAAATACCGCTATCTCCGTCCTTTACTAACACACGTATTCAAATAGGAGGAGAGAGAGAGAGTGAGAGAGAGAGAGAGAGAGAAAGGGAGAGAGAGAGAGAGAGAGAGAGAGAGAGAGAGAGAGACGGAGGAGAGAGAGAGAGGAGAGGGAGAGAGAGAGAGGGGAGAGAGAGGAGAGGAGAGAGAGGATGAGATGGAGAGAGAGGAGCGAGTGAGAGAGAGAGAGAGGGAGGAGAGTGAGGAGGAGACGAAGAGAGAGATGACAGAGAGAGAGATGAGAGAGAGAGGAGAGAGAGGAAGAGGAGAGAGGGAGAGAGGAGAGACGAGAGAAGAGAGAGTATGAGAGAGAGAGAGGATAGAGAGAGAGCGAGAGAGAGAGGAGAGAGAGACGGACAGAGAGAGATGAGAGAGAGAGAGAGAGAGAGAGAGAGAGAGAGAGAGAGAGAGAGAGAGAGAGAGAGAGGGGAGACACACTCCTGATCGCGCCTCAGAAATTCTTCTGATGAGTTTGCGGTGCTTTGATTATTCGCATCTAGTTATAACAACATTGCAAAAAATCAAGTTTTATCACAGTTTTGGCCAAAAAGCCTTGCACAGTAACAATGGGGCTCTTGCAAACTTTTGCTGTGAGCAAATGAATAGTCCATTCTGATGTAAAAACCAGCGAAAATCACGAAAATCACACTGAGAAAGTTTAAAATTCAGTAATAAACCTACATAACTACTTTAATAGCAAGATGGTAATGGCGGTTCGACGCAGGTATCATGAGAGAATCCTGTCTATTATGTCACTTTCTCTACGGAAACACAGAGATGTGTCACACAGATATATGTCTCAATTTAATTTATGTCAAGAGCCTTCAATCAGTGTCGACGCAACACGTCCGTTTCAGGCCTTAATACCGCTATCTCTCTTCCTTTACTAACACACGTATTCAGAGAGAGAGAGACAGACAGACAGACAGGCAGACTGGCAGACAGAGAGAGAGAGCGACAGAGAGAGACAGACGAACTCCTGTATTCGCCCATCCATGGTTGGAAGGAAGGAAAGAAGGAAGGGGATGCAAATTACAGGGGTAACTTTAGTAAGGAAGGAGGGGTGGTTTTGGTGACCGGGGCAGGGGCGAAGGGGTGGGAACTTTGGTATTTAAAACGGAACTCCCCATTACTCACCCACTTTAGCATCATAATCCGATTGAGTCTGCTCTATACGAGTTATGAGTATACTGAGTGAGACGGTGGAAGTATGGCGCACAATGCGTCGAACTTCGAATCTTATTGGTCACACTTCTTGATGGAAAGATAAAAGATAAATAGACGGATAAATGATTTATTTTCAGTCTTTAGACAAAAGCCAATAAAAAAAAATGTTAAATTACTCAAGTTACACGTAAACTATATACTAGACTAATTAAATAAACTAACGTAAAATTAACAAAACAATTAAATACTGAAAATTCGGTACCTCCATAGGCAATCATGTTTTGGAGCTTACCTATAAAGAAAATTAAATAATTGAAAATACGCGAGAGAGTTTAAGAGTGAGGGAGAGAGGGAGTGGGTTTTTCTTACAAAATACTTTTTTTTTTTTTTTTTTTTTTTTATTAATTATATTATTTTTTTTTTTTTTTTTTGAGAAAACAATTTTTTAGTTTGAAGGAATCTCCCGTGATTAGAGCGAAACGACCGAGCACATGAAAGCATTTCATGAGTTCAGAGGTGAATCTCGTAAGTTTTCATAGACTGTTTTAGTAGCGCGATTTATTGTATCGATTGCCATCCGATGACCTCTTGCTCCTAACAAACTCTGGTTCGATGTATATAATTTCCCTGTAAGGAATAAGGATTTAAATCCCCGGATTTTTGAACGGAAAGTTATCATTTTCCTGTGCAACAATGTGTGCAACATCTGTAAACAATGATTTTTAAAAATAATTTTAAAATGTATGCAATTTTTAGGGTTTTTACACTTAAGAAAACTTAGTTTAAAGCTATCCATTTAAAAACCCCAAAAAACTTGGGGAAAAAGTTTTTTTTAAAAAAAGGGGGAAAAATTGGTTTTAAAGGGGAAAAATTTGAAAAACCTAAAAAATTCAAAAGGGGTGTGAAATTTAAATTTTTTCGGCGCCCTGAAAAAAGAATTTGGGCCCAAAGGGGGGCTTTTTTGACCCCTTAGAATCCGGGGCCCCGGGAAAATTCAAAAGGAAAAAGTTTTACCCCAAACCAAAAAAAAGTAGAATGGCGGGGCTGATTTAAAATTTAAAACTAAAAATAAAATTTCAAAATTTAATTTGGCGCTCGCCCGGGGGTTTAAATTAACCAAAACCTAGACAAAGCATATTATTGCAAAACCATTTAAAAAAAGCCATCCCCCACATCATGGGAACGGGAGAAGCTTTATTTCCCCGAAAGGATTTTAAAATTGGTGGTTTAAAAATTTAAACCATGCAAAGTAAAAAACCACAAAAACCCCCCAAGGAAATGGGTAAAATTTTTTACTAAAAAAATTTTTTGTTTGTTTGGTTTAAAACAAAAACCCGGGCGATGTAAATTAAAACAAACAAAAAATAGTAGAATTTGCTATTTTTTTGGGGTTGTGCCGGCTTTTTACTATTTCATGGTTAATTTTACACAATTTTTTTTTTTTTTTCGGTGTAACTTGACTTTTGGTTTTCCGGCGTTTTAGTGCATTTGTTTTCCCGCAAAACCCGCACTATCTGAGACATAAAAGGTTATTAGTAAAATACCGTTGGATCCCTTCGTTTGTAAACAAGAGCATGTAAACAAATGTGCAAATCGCATCCAATGGCGGCGTCCGCGTAGAGCATACAACTCATAAACCAATCAGAGATTGACAACCCTCTTGTCTTAAATCTCTACTTATAGGGACTCTAAGTCCAGTAGGTTAGATTTTAGGGAAATATCAGTAGATTTTACATTGACCCTTATATGGAAAATCTATGCTGATATTTCCCTTAAATCTGGCACCACTGTCTCACATATACACACGCACTTAACGCACGTCGCACACACTCACCTCACACACATTCTTACAATACACAGTAGCTACGTTTATGCCAACTTTTGAATCCGGACAGGGGGTCCGACTTAGATTCCACGGCGCGGCGCGCGTGAGTTCATTTTCATTTTCTGTGCAAAAATGCACAGAATGCAGCTCAGTGCTGCCAGTTTTTAGGTTAAAATCCAATATTTTTCATCGATTCTTATGGGAAGTATCTATGGCCCTAAGCCAACGCCAGTGAATAGGTGTCGATCAGCAAAAGAGCAGTGGAAGGTTACGCCCGCAGATGCATAGCTGCCGGGCGGGCTACCAGGTCTACCAAAGGCAGGGGGCGCAACTTCACGAGGGCCGCCAAAAGCTAACTGAAAATTTTGGAAAAATACTGAAGAGACCACGAGTGATCAAAAAATTGAAACAGTAAAAGATAGGAAATTAAATTTTAGGGCGGAGACGCGGAAAGTGGAAAGACAGCAAAAAAAAAAAAAAAAAAAAAAAAAAAAAAAAAAAAAAAAAAAAATGATAATAATAGAAAAGCACTCACTGCACGTGTATTGCATGCAGCCAAGGAGATATTTTCGCATTTATACAGGGTGGCCGATTTTTTTAATTCAGTGTTTTAGTTATAATAGAACAAACGGGTCACAATAATAAGTTCAGTGCAACAAGCACTGTACACCTTTTCTTAAGTATGTGTACAACATATATATTTAGTTCGTACGATCAATAGTCACATTAAAGGTGGCCGAAATGTAACTGTAACATAACCATAAATATGGTCATAACTGTTTAAGAGATGAAGGTTTTTGAAATCGTTTTGAGCCATTTTTCATCATTCAGAAGACTGATTGATGAGGTGCAGCTTCAAACTTAGGGCCCCCCGGAAAAAAGCCTTTTGCGGGGGACTTACTCAAAATTTTCAAATAACACTCACTATCAAATCGTCGTCCATCAGACGCGTATGCGAAAGTCGTATCAATCGTATCCTAGTGCTATCGAGCCAATGATTGAGTAAGTGTCATATTTTGGGTGTTATCATTCTGATAATTTTCATTCCGATAGAAACCCTCCCATCACTGCGGAAATTCTTCGATGACTCTTGAGAGTCTTGAGCTATCGGAGAAATTCTGCAGTGGTAGGAGGGTTTCTATCGGAATGAAACCTATCATTCATAATCAGCAGAATGATTATGAACAATCGTAACGTAGTGCTATCGAGTCGAAGATTGAGTCCGTGTTATCTCATGGGGAGTGCCGTTCCGATAGGTTTCATTCCGATGGAAACCCTTCTATCCCTGCGGAAATTCTCCGATAGCTAAGGAGTTATCGGCAAATTTCCGCAGAGATGGGAGGGTTTCTATCGGTATGGGCACTACTCACAAGATAACACATACTCGATCATCGAATCGATAGCATTACGATACGATTGCGTTCATAATCAACCTGCAGCCTGCAGCAGAATAGCGTTGAGTTGACACCTTTTTTCCTCGTTTTTTGTTTTTTTTGACATTTTTTTTTTTCTCGCTTTTTCAACCGTCCGTCTCAATAGTCTCTTCTCTCTCGCACAGTCATTCACCGTTCCTCCACTCACTTGCCTGACCCACCGACCGTCTCGTCTCCTATCCGTCGTTATCTAGTTCTACACCTCCCCCGCTCTAACCCGCTCCACCAAGTTCCACCTCCCCCCTCTACATCCCCGTCGTCAATCACTAGAATGCCTTTCCGACTCCGTCGGGCAAGTCTCATTTTCGAGTAAACTAGGAGGAGGGTTTTATGTCGCCACGATAGAGAGCGGCGCTGTCCATCCAACAAAGAAATGCTCCTTTGAGTGCAAAATGCGCCAATTTTTTTCTTGCAACTAAGAAATTGAATAAGCCACCGCGGAAGGAGCTTTATAGGCAAATATTGCGGGGGTGTAAGTAGGTATTTTCCAATAATTGGTTGTCTTTTAAAGCCGCCTTTCGGCGGTGAACTTGCTTTTGGGGCTGATTTTAAGATACGTAAGTTTCATACGTTCCATAAGTCCTGCTCATCCGTTTACCCATCACCGAAATCTTTTCAGTTGCGATCGCAGGATTTCTTCCCTGGTCCTGCGCTAGGGCGGCTGTCTATTAGTCTTGTATGAGGCGAAAGTAGCTGTTCAGCGGGTGCAGCACAGCGCGGGCTGTCTGCATGTCTGGTCGCCTAATTTTTGAAAGTCGGGTCGTGGTATCTGCCAAGTACCACAACCCGCCCAATCGCCTCCCATTGTCCCTTCTACAATTTAGAGACCCCATACTTAGAGAGTTAAGACAAGAGGGTAGTTAACCTCTGGTTGGTTAATGAGTTTTAGGATCTACGGACGCCGCCATTGGATGCAATTTGCACATTTGTTTACATAGGTGTTCTTGTTTACGAACGAAAGGGTCCAACGGTGTTTTACGGATAATCGAGTTAAATGTGGACGAAGTTGTTAATTTTAATCATGATGCACCTCAATAATATCTATAATTCTCATAAGAACCTTTAAAAGCGTAAATAGATGTCAATCAATAAAAGCAGTGAAAGGTTTACACTGTTAGAAGTTTTACGGATAATCGAGTTAAATGTGGACGAAGTTGTTAATTTTAATCATGATGCACCTCAATAATATCTATAATTCTCAAAAGAACCTTTAAAAGCGTAAATAGATGTCAATCAATAAAAGCAGTGAAAGGTTTACACTGTGGGAACTCTGCGGCACTGTAATCTTTGCAGTGGACCAAAACACAGCAATGGCCCTCAGAATGTAGGTAAACAAATGTGCAAAATCGCATCCAATGGCGGCGCCCATGGTTTCACTCATCTTGATTCTCTTCATATGCATAGGGACTCCACTGCAACTCTCCTCAGTGAAGGATGGTCGACACTGGCGCACCCAGGAGCTCTTCCATCCCTCTAATTTCCCATTTGAATGTATAAGTAGGAAAAGGACAGAAAGAGGGGGTTTTATCCCCTTGTCCACCCTTGTCTAACATACGTTTCTTATTGGAGAAAAGAGAGAGATGAAGAAACTCTGGTTGCGCTACTGCGCATGGTCGATAATAATCAGAATCTCGGTTCCGTGACCTGTAGTGAGATTCAAATTGTTAGATCGCGTTAGATGTAAAAAGCTCGTTATATTTTGACTCATTTTATAAGCTCTGAAATACATGATTTTACACATATTTAAAAGTTACCTTGCTCTTTACTGTTTTATAATATCGTGTCGATACACAGATGATATGTCCACATTTTTATGTCCAAAACTTTCAAGTCCAAAAATTAATGTCGAAAACATTAAGGGGAGAAGGAGGTCATATGTTAAACCATGTTAAATATGCTTCTCTTCTGGTGCATTTTTCTCAGGAACTATTTGACCTACATGGCTGCAATTTTGCATGAAGTTGTGTATGAGTGTTGGCTGTAAGCAGGATCAGGATTTTTAAAATTAATTGATAACTTTTTTTTTTCAAAGTTGAAAGTTTGGTTGATTTTTTCACATTTTTTTGAGCTTTGAATGTCTATAGAAAAAAAAGTAAAAGAGATACTCAAAATATCCTAGTCCTGCTTATAGAGCTTGTTCTGAGGAAATTTAAAAAAAAAAAAAAAAAACAAAAAAAAAAAAAAATGAAAATAGCATTACTAGTTCCTGAGAAAAATGCACCGAAAGGTAAAAAAACCACATTTTTCAGTATCGAAAAAAGAAAGAGAAAAATTAGCTTACCTGATAAGGACTCCTTCATTTCAAAAATTCATAAAAAATTGATTTGTTTTCTAAACTGTACAATGTACTATATCATTTAAAAGCTGAGAACGTCCTCTTTCATATAAAATTTAAAAATAAAAAAACATTTTTTTTTTTTTCATTTCAGACCTCTTTCTGCCCTTAAAGTCCAAACAATTAGGTCCAATAAAGAGGAAACGTCGTCCAAAAGAAGAAAAGGCCAACATTAGCATGTCCATTTTTTTTTTCAAAGTTGAAAGTTTGGTTGATTTTTTCACATTTGTTTTGAGCTTTGAATGTCTATAGAAAAAAAAGTAAAAGAGATACTCAAAATATCCTAGTCCTGCTTATAGAGCTTGTTCTGAGGAAATTTAAAAAAAAAAAAAAAAAAAAAAAAAAAAAAAAAAAAAAAAAAAAAAAAAAAAATGAAAATAGCATTACTAGTTCCTGAGAAAAATGCACCGAAAGGTAAAAAAACCACATTTTTCAGTATCGAAAAAAGAAAAAGAAAAATTAGCTTACCTGATAAGGACTCCTTCATTTCAAAAATTCATAAAAAATTGATTTGTTTTCTAAACTGTACAATGTACTATATCATTTAGACATTTTTTTTGCGTTCTCGCGTCACGTCAGCGATGTCGTTTTGACGACTTGCTGGAGTGCTGATTGCATTGAGTTAGAGGCAGCTCGAGTAAGCTCACCTGATGAGTCCTAACAAGGACGAAACCGGTCGTGTTGCTCTCGAACGCTGTCCTCGCTCATGCTTTCTGTTGCACTGCCTGAGTTGAACTCTCTCCCCCCTTTAGTTTTTTACTATTACTTTCATATTTTTAATATGATTTTTTTCTTTTTTCTTGGCTTTATTACCTCAGCTGATGAGTTTGCCCAACTCAAAAGCATTGTCTATACCATGTGGCCAAAGTATGTTGTTTCGCTTATATATATATATAATATATATATATATATATATATATATATATATATATATATTATATATTATATATATATATATATATATATATATATATATATATATATATATATATATATATATATATATATATATATATATATATATATATATATATATATATATATATATATATATATATATATATATATATATATATATATATATATATATATATATATATATAACAACTTTAAACGGGATAAAGGCTATTATTAATCAATAAGACGGGACGTTTCGGGGTATCACAACCCCATTATCAACCGCGAAAAAAAAAAAAAAAAAAAAAATAAAAATAAAAGTGAAAATAATACAAGGCACAGGTGATCAGGCCATTGAAATCGAGACACAGAGTATACAATTATATATATATATATTATATATATATATATATATATATATATATATATATATATATATATATATATATATATATATATATATATATATATATATATATATATATATATATATATAACAACTATTTTATATATATATATAATCACTGTTTAAAGAGTGGGAACAAGGCTAAAAAACATTAATAAAAACCAAACGTTTCGGCCGCAAACGCTGGCCTTCTTCAGTGGTGAATGATAAAAAAGAAAGAAAGGAATTAAAGTACTAACTGCTACATACTGGACCGTGACATGACAAAAAAAAATTTTTTTTTTGTCATGTCACGGTCCAGTATGTAGCAGTTAGTACTTTAATTCCTTTCTTTCTTTTTTTATCATTCACCACTGAAGAAGGCCAGCGTTTGCGGCCGAAACGTTTGGTTTTTATTAATGTTTTTTAGCCTTGTTCCCACTCTTTAAACAGTGATTATTTATGTGTCTTGGGCTGTTCGTTTTTATACATATATATATATATATATATATATATATATATATATATATATATATATATATATATATATATATATATATATATATATATATATATATATATATATATATATATATATATATATATATATATATATTCTGAACAGTAGCGCACCGAGAGTTTCTTCATCTCTCTCTTTTCTCCATTAAGAAACGTATGTTAGACAAGGATGGACAAGGGGATAAAACCCCCTCCTTCTGTCCTTTTCCTACTCATACATTCAAATGGGAAATGAGAGAGATGGAAGATATCCTGGTTGCGCCAGTGATTCTGAAACTAGACAAACAATGCTGCAAAACCATGCTGCTATCATTTGCCGCAAGCCCCTGTATCTTTCGCAATAAGCACTGATATATGTCAAGGTCGGGTTGCTGTTGGGCGCGTAGAAATTACTAGCTATGCCTGGTTGAAAATGAAGTTTTGGGCATCAAATTTTCGGGGAAAAAATAACAAAAACTTAAGATTTTGTAAAATTTTTTTGTCTAGTTTCAGAATATATGTAGTGTTATGTACTTATTTTTAGTCGTTTGGCTGCTATCGGCAAAATAGCGCATAAAAGAACTTATGGCAGTCGAATTTTATCAGTACGCGCCCAACGGTAGTCCGACGTTGACTGATATCGCTGCCTGTTGCGCAAAGCACATGTGCTTACGTCACATGATAGTAGCATGGTTTTGTAGCATTTTTTGTCTAGTTTCAGAATATATACAATATTGTATACTTATTTTCAGTCGTTTGGCTGCTATCGGCAAAATAGCGATTGTCAGAACTTGTAGCTAGACTGTGTAGGTCCCTGGTCCATAAAATGAAGTTCAAAAATTAGGAAAGTCTAAAGGGGCAAATGAATTTTTCGAGCGGTTAGTCAATACCGTCTCTACATACCCAGCGGCTGCTTCTTTTGAATAAGTGGGGTTAGGGTTTGTCTTGGTATGTGTAAGCTTATGGAATGCTTATAGCGTTATCGAGTATTTGGTTGGTTTTTTGAAGTTCAACCAAAATTGGAAAAATACGTCAGTAATGAAAGTTTAGGGTTTAGTTACTTCTCTAATGCAGTAAAAGAGTTGAAAATCGTGTTTTGCGAGAATAAATCACGATTTTGCATTTCACCAATATTTTATTCTCCATTTGAGGTTAGGGTCGTCTTGGTATACGTATACGCTTATAAGCGTACGTATACCAAGACGACCCTAACCTCAAAGAAGCAGCTTGATATGTTTAGAGACGGTACTGGATCAGTATACAAATGTATCTGAACAGTTACTTACTGAAAAGATTGGACGGACAATATTCACAATCTTTCACAGGAAGATTTACTTTAAGCTGACTATAGAAGACAAGAATACAAAAATTTTACTAGAATATTTGTGTCCATTAAGTCCACTTGAATCTATTGGGACGGTAGATTGGACATATTTTTAGACATGGACTTTTTATTCGCGGACATTGTGACTCGTTGGACATTAGATTAACGTTTGGACAAAATGACATCGGACGAAAACATAACTCTACAAGTGAAAGTTTGGACGAAAAAGTTTTGGACATATCATCTGGGACACTCACTAACACGCTCTCACCGAAACCAAAGGTTTGCCGCAATAAACGAGAGTCACAATTGCATTGAGACCCAGCGTGGTCAATGCTGACAAGAGTCGGCTTCTGATTGGCTAGAAATGTAGGAAAATGCGTGGGTCCAAACTTTTTTTTGGCCTTATGGAAATTAACACGGGGGTTTCCTTTGAGGGCATTTCTCTCAAAAACGAAGCAGAATTATACGTTAGAAATTTCTTTCAATCGATTCAACAGAATTTTCTCAACAAATTCTTAGGTCATAAGTGCCACTTTATTGAAAATTCGAGAAGACTGCCTCACTATATAAGACATTTATGTTAGGTTAGGTGACAAATGGCACCGAGGAGCGTCATTTGGGGGAAGGCAGGAGGGGGGATCCCCCCCCCCCCCATGGTTTGGCTCATCCAGAAGTTTTGGCTTAAACAGAAAATTCAAGGAGCAAAACAAAACAAAAAAAAGGTTGTCAAATTAAGTGAGTATAGGTTAAAAAAGCTTTAAATTTCTTGAAAAATTGGGATCAAAATGATTTTTCCCCAAAATTTGCCTGGGTAGTAAGTGATTATGCCCATTAGGGTCATATCAAAGACCATGAAGGTTAGGTTAGGTCAGAGTTTCACGGACTAAATGCATGAGAAGCAAAAAAAAAAAAAAAGTTTATAAGATCCCCCCCCCCCCCCGGCAAGACCTGAAATGACCTCACTGTGTCTCAGTGGAAAAGCACACATAATAGTGAGTTACTCGAGACACTTCAAGCATGAGAACACTATTATTTGTACTTTTCAACCGAGACAGTCTTTCCGAATTTTCAATGAACTGGTACTTATGACCTAACAATTTGTTGAGAAAATTCTGCTAAATTGATTCGTATTAATTGCGACCCGTCAGTTTTGCACAGATTCGAAATAAACGGCCCGGAACGAAAACCCTGTGTTAATCTACATAAGGTCAAAAAAAGTTTGGACCCACGCTTACAGCCAATCAGAGGCCAGCCCGCGTTTCCGATCCCTCATCTGCGTTGACCATGGGCGGATACAGGGAACTGTCTTTCTCTCTCTCCTCCCATTTGAAAGCGTGCGTTAGAAAAGGACATAAGAGGGGGCCAAAGTCACGTGATGGCCCCCTCTGCTGCCCTTTTCTAACACAGAAGTTCAAATGGAGGGAGAGAGAGAAAGACAATTCCCTGTATGCGCCCATGGCGTTGACCACGCAGGTCAGGCATTCTAATCAATTGCGACTCTTCTTTACTCTTTGGTTTGCCACCTTTGACCGTCATTTGCGGGAACTAGAGTCAATTTTTAGAAAATGTTGGAACGTTACGTTCAAGATCATATCTTTAGGAACATTTTGACACCATTTTGAGCTCTCTATACGACCAATTTTTTGGGTAGAAAGTATATTGGCAAGAAATTGTCAGTTTAAAGGCTCCTTACAAATTCAATTGACACCTTCAAATTCCCATTTTACTGTCCATATTTTCGACCGGAAAAAACAGTCGGAGAGCTCAAAATGGTGTCAAAATGTTTCTTAAAATATGATCTTAAACCCAAAGTATCGACAATTCTACTTCAGTGGAATCCTGGATCCAAAAGATTTTCGGGACGGAGAGTCTCCGAAAGACGTTGGATGGTGAGCAATTAGGTAGGGTTTTAAACGGTCGTAAATTCTTACCAATCAATGATTAGCAATCATGCGAGCGGGCCGGCCCGCCTGGAACTTTTTTTTTGGGCCCTAGTCTGTCTAATATAGGTTTTAGTACGCAGTCAACAATTGGCCAACATTGCAGTCATCGGTCATTATCATCAAATGTGACAAAACTCGCGTCGCGTTCCAAACTATATCTGCCACTCTCCCGTGGAGAGTGCGTCCTTCTACACTGTGCGTCGAGTCACAAATTTGTATCGCGTGCATGACAAGTTGCGGGACGGATGTTTGCAGGCGCTTTTTTTTTTTTTTTTTCAACGCGCCGAGGAAGGTTCCTCTCTGTCCATTCATCGTCGTTTCGCGTCGCTCGCTGCAACAAGTGACTTGCACCTCTCCCCCCTCCCCTCCACTTACTCCCTTTTCACCCCCGCCCCGACCCTCCCTTTTTCATCCCCGCCTTATCCAACATCCCTCAACCACTCCAGACAGAGTTCTCATGAAAGTTGTAATTCCCTCTTCTGCGAATGACTTTAATCAACCCCTCGCATCCCACTCGAAAAGTTCCCTCACCTGAAGTCTCCTCTTCCCCTTCTCGGTTCATACTCTTCTATTTTCTATACTTATATTATGTGTCGTATATTCCTCTTAATTTCACCCGTTTTCCAATATGCAACGCAAGCAGAGCTGCCGTTTTGCGTATAATTAATAGCATTTTTCAATCCTCCGATGATTCCACCGGTTGAGAAAAGATTACAGAGTTCAATGGGTCTGTTGCAAACTTTTGCTACAACGATTACGAGAGTTTAATCTAATGTTAAATCGCCTGAAAAGTCCATTGGTGGCATCAAAAAGTCATAAAATGCAATAATAAACTCACTAGAGGCGTTTAATGAAATCCAAGATGGCGGAGAAATATCGAGAAATTTGTATGCATGCACCACGAACGTCCAAGGATGGCCAACCTCACAATATCGATCACAACCAATCACAACGTAAACAAACACATAACCTCTACTTCCAGTGAGGTTGTCAAAGTTGGCCATCCTTGGACGTTTGTGGTGCATGTATACAAATTCCTCGATATTTCTCCGCCATCTTGGATTTCATTAAACGCTTCTTGTGAGTTTATTATTGCATTTTATGACTTTCTGATGCCACCAATGGAATTTTTAGGCGATTTTACATTAGATTAAACTCTTTTAATCGTTGTAGCAAAAGTTTGCAACAGACCCATTCAGTGTGTGACTCTACTGCATAGAAATACTCTGATCTGTGTTCTTTTCTCAACCGATGCAATCACCGTTTAATGATTATATTATCCGCAAGTTCTTTGAAGTCATCGACGACTCCACCGGTTAACGAAAGATTACAAATGCGAGCATTTCCGTGCATTACAGTCATACAATGGACTGAACTGTGTAATCTTTTCTCAACCGGTGAAATCACCGTTTAATGATTGTATTATCCGCAAGTTCTTTAAAGTCATCGACGACTCCACCGGTTGAGGAAAGATTACATCAGATGCGAGTATTTCCGTGCATTACAGTCATACACTGGACTGAACTGTGTAATCTTTTCTCAACCGGTGGAATCTTCGGTAAATTGAAAAATGTCATTAAATAGACTCAAAACGGCAGCTCTGAACTCGAGCCGAACCGTGTGAGTTCTCTTCTTTCGTCCATCCAACAAAATGCAGCAACCTGCAATTTTTCTGAAGGAGAGACTTTAATGAATTATAAATTAAGGGTTTACTTTTCTCAGCATCTCATACACGGAGAAAAATTTCTGGATGAAATTACGGAACGTATGTTAATAATGGGGTAAAAAGAAATTCCTTTTCAAAGAATAAGAATGGGGCTCTTGCGAACTTTTGCTACACGGGATTGACGAGTTGGCTCTTATATAAAAACGTGTAAAAATGACGATGAGTACACTAAAAAATCACGAAATTCACTCTCAGAATCGAGCTGAATTCACTCGCAGAATCGAACAAACCTTTGTGTTTCCAAAGAGAAAGTGACATATTAGATAGGAATCTCCCATGATACCTGCGTCGAACCGCCATTACGATCTTGCCATTTATGTAGTTATGTAGGTTTATTACTGAATTTAAACTTTCTCAGTGTGATTTTCGTGATTTTTGCTGGTTTTTACATCAGAATGGACTATTCATTTGCTCACAGCAGCAGTTTGCAAGAGCCCCATTCTTGTTGATCCAACGATTCTTCTGAATCATCAGAACGTTCAATTGGACCAATAATAGTTCTCGTTGAATCAATAAGAATTCTTATTATTTTAAAAGGAATTTCTTTTCACCCCAATTTCTTAATGCGTTCCGTAATTTCAATAAGATTTTTTTCTCTGTAGTCTGTGTAGCTACCGTTTTTTGTATCCGTCGCAGGCAAATAAAAATTCTAGGCAAATAACAACTCTAGGCAAATAACAATTCTAGGCAAATAACAGTTCTGGGCAAATAACAATTCGAGGCAAATAACAATTCTAGGCAATTAGTGATGGGCTTGTGATCTGCCTCGGCAAACAGCATGCCGTTCTTTTATGATCAGAAGGAATTAAGATTAAGCGTAATACAAAGTAAAATATTAAAATGGGAGCTATAGGTCAACAACAAACAAAACAGAAACGCGAATTAACAGTGATACAGACTGATGTACCAAAGATTTAACACCCTTGAGTTTCTTTGGGCAAAATTAAAAGCTCCTAGATCTACGCATCAACTGGCTGGTGTAGTGTTAGTGTATAATTTGAAAAGCGACGGCTTTGGAATGGGATACATTGGACACACAGGGCAACAGCTCATTAAAAGGATTTATGGCCACAAATAAAACAACAATAATGATGGCAAAACTGCCCTTTATCAGCATCAGGAAGTGTGCGGCCATCCGTTTGATTTTGATAACATCCAGGTTCTAGCACAGGAGAAAAATTACAACGCTATAGCTGTGCTAGAAATGATTCACATTCTAAAAAAAACGGAGACTCCATATGCAACTCCCGGGCAGACATGGAAAAGTTGAGTGTTGCATACCTTCAGTTTCTCCAAACATTAACAACTGATTGAGGCTCTGTATGAGTTTGGCTGGTTTGTTTTGTTTGTTTTATGTAACTGGTATCCATAGGCGGATCCAGCAATCTGGCAACAGTGTATTCGTCCCATTTGATTGCACGGCAAATAATCGATTAGTCACGGGGCCATGGCCCCTTCAAGCATCGATTGTTTATCATACATTCAAATGGAAACAATGCGCAGTTGCCAGATTGCTAGATCCGCCTATGCCGGTGTCGCGGTATTCGTTAATCAACGTCCCTCTTCCAACTTGAGAGGAGTGTGCTCCTCGTTTTGAGTATTTTTATTATTTTTTCCGATTGAAAATGTCAAAGGCGGATCCAGCATTATGGCAACTGTGTATTATTCCCATTTGAATGCATGAGAAACAATCGATTAGTAACAGGGCCATGGCCCCCTCAAGAATCGATTGTTTTTCATTTGTTAAAATGAGATGAATTCATGGATGCCGAATTACTGGATCCACCCATGAATAGTGGTGCTGTGAGGGCACTGAAAACGTCTCGGAGTTTTATCATTCGTTGTTAGCCTGGTTCCCATTTTAATCTTTTACTTGAGTACTGTATTTTTGGTCGTTTAGTTTTTAACTGTTGTAATACCAAGCGTAATGGTGACTTACAAAATAGTTATACCGAGATTTGCTTCTGCTCATTTGAAAGCTAATAAGCTGACAAAAATGGTGCATGGTTTCCAGTGGCAGCTCGTGCCATCTGGCAACAATGTATTCGCTCCATTTGAATCTATGTTTGAAAATCGATTGCTGGTGAAGCGCTGCTTCAATTTGGAATCGATTGCTTTACATTAAATCAAATGGAGGGATGACATTGTTGCCGTATTGCCGCTTTGAAGGTTCACAAAAAGAATACCAGGGGGCTGATTAGTGACGAGACAGAGGGAATGACCAACTTCATTGGTTTAAATGGCGTCACGTGACAAATTTCGAGTCATTCGATGGACGAAGGAGTCATTTTTCTGGAATGAACGACTCGAATGACTTTAAATCTGTCACGAGATACCTTTTAAACCAATGGGAATCATCGAACCCCGCTATCTCGTCTTGTCTCGTCCCAAAGAGCAGAACCAGCTCCCAGTTGAGAAAAACTTAATCTGTGGTTATTAATATTTTCTTCAACTTATTAACTTTCGAGTGAGCTAAAGTAAGTCTTGATATAATTATTTTGTAAGTCATCATTACATTTACTCTAACGATTTTCTGATCATGAATAAACGACTTATTTTTTGCCTAGGCAAATAGCAATGCCGATTGTTAATTGCCCAGAATTGATATTTTCTTGCGACATTTATGAATTTATAAATTTAATTCAGAAATTGCACGATTATCATTTGATACTATCATTAAACCATAATAAGCTGAAATGCCTCAACAATTTTTTAATTTTTTTTTTTTTTTTTTTTTTTTTTTTTTTAATAAAATCCAAGAAAATTAATTTAAATTAATATTGAGGCATTTCAGTTTATTACGTTTTACTAAAAATATTATATATTTATTTATAGCTGACAAATGCTCGATCCAAGTGGTTTGGCTCGATCTGTATACATTACTAGATTCATTTGAATATAGTTCGCCTTTCCGCAAAATATAAACTAAAACCTCTTGTCATTGGTGGGTTTGGTAACTGGCTGGTTCCTCGTATGATTGGGGCCCCTGATATGGCGTTTCCTCGAATAAATAATCTTAGATTTTGGCTGTTGGTTCCTTCTTTGTTTTTTATGCTTGTTAGACTGTTAGACTTTTGATTGATAGGGGAAGCGGTACGGGGGGAACTGTCTATCCCCCACTATCTATAAGGTTGGCACATAGGGGGAATTCTGTTGATTTTTCCATTATTTCTTTGCATGTTGCTGGAATTTCTTCCATTTTGGGCTCACTTAATTTTATTGTGACTATCGTAAACATGCGAGTGCTGGGTATAAAAATCTTTTAAAATCAGAAGTGCCTATGCATCGATGTCAAAGCGGAGTATTCTAAGCGTGGTTTCTATGGGTTCATTCATAATTCACGGATAAATAGTATGTACAGAAGTTTTGATTCGAGAAAATGGCGACTTGATAGAGAGGTTCATCGTTGAATCGTAAAAAAACAAGTTAACGAAACTTGTAAAGATTTCATTCTGTTAGAAACCTTCAGTACGAACAGTCCTGCAAATCCGCTATTTCCTCATCTACACTGAAATCATGTTCAAATACCAAACATTCGAGGTGAGCATCACAACCTTGTTCCTTTGGATCCAGTGTTCCAGTGTCGGATCCACTCTTCAAGGTAATCCAGACAACTACAGAATACCAATCACAGAATCTGAATTCATCTCCAAGATATGCTCTTCGACCGTTAAAACAACCTTAGCACCTCCATTTTTCCACATTGCAAACTTAAATCAAAACTTCCCGATCGGAGAAATGATTCTACTACTGCACAAAAATTTGATCCCAACGATACTAATTGATCATCAAATTGACATGGAGAACTGCATTGCTGAGAATCGAGATAAGAACATTTTATTCATTTTGAACAACTGTGAGGAAATCCCAAGTTTGATTCTGGACTTCGCCAATCGGAAAGAAAAAGGAAACAAGACGGTTCCATCTCAAAGCTTCCGCATAAACTTTTATAGTCCTTCATCCACTGCGACCGTTTTGCCAAGGTATTGCGTTCGCTTTGAGTCGAGCACAAGTATCCCGAGGTCCGCTTTCAAGAAGCATTGCGATATTAACGTATCGATAACGGATCGTGAACTAAAATATCGTTCTATACTTTCAGATGAACTGTTGAATCTAACCCGACCTTTATACGCAGATCGCATTTTCAATGGTGAAAGCAACTTGATATTTTTCATACCTAAGGACAAAAGAGTTTCGGATTTTCAGCTCAGAACTTCTCGGAAATCGGCACCTTCCGATAAATATGAAAGTCCGGCATGTGACTTAGTTTCATTGTTCCGGTTCGTGTGGCGTATTTTTCGAGGATTTAAAACCGTTGTTTGTTTTGAAAGCAGAGTTTGCTACAGGTATGATCCATTTAACGATAAGATTCTCAAGTACACCGGTGATGAGGATTTTGAATTTTCATGGTCTGAAAGTACAGGCATAAAAAATTCCGTCTTGAAGATCAAGGAACGCCAGAATACTTCCTCCTTCTTTATTCCTTTAGTGATGGCCAATATAGGTTTCATAATGGATATCGACAAAGTTTTAGACAAACTGCAAACTTCTCTAAACTTCGATCTCGACACTGTTTACGTGGACAACCCGATATCGCTTCGAGATTATTTATATGGACATAAGTTGAGCGCAGATTTGGTCATATTTGAAGGAATGCCCAAAGGTTTCGAACCTTCATACTTCGATGTCTCGCTTCCAGTAGAGATGGGCTCTCTTTGTTTCGTAGCTCCACGTACAGGATTCCTGCCTCAATTTTTGGTACCCTTCTCGAGTTTTACTCCCAAATTGTGGATTTTGACTCTGTTTACGTACTTTTACTGCGTTTTGATGCATCATTCTATCAAACTTGCCGTGCCAATATTATTCAAGCCTTATCTAACAGAGCGGGAAGTGATGGATACTCAAAGCCAGTTAAGTTTTTGGAGCATCTTCTGCTATTACATGAATATTCCTCAATCGAGGTTGCTAATCGGTCGATTTTCTAGTGGTAAAGTCTTTTTTACCTCATTAGTCTTCTCGGCATTGATTTTGACGACCACTTTTCAAGGTCAAATGGTCACACTAATGAGCACAGGAGTACGACTGAGAGACATCACGTCTATCGAAGATTTGGAAGAGTCCGAACTTCAGATACAGACGATTGATTTGGTCGGAAGTTTGGAAATGATCGGCGAACACTTTGGACTCCAATCGATAAGGGAAAAGTTGACGGACAGTTTACAGCACTTTAAGTCCGAGTCGCGAGCAGAGAAGGGCGTTATTAACGATCCACAAGAGCTGTCTAATGGTGTTTCTGAAAAGGACGAAGAGATAGACTCGAAAAAGTTCCAGGAATATTTGCTTGAAAAAATGCGAAGAAACGCTTTTTTATTCAATTTCCCCGCACGAGAAAATCAAGTGATGAGAAAAGTGGCGTTTGCCATGAACGTGATGACCGACGACGGTCACTCTATAAATTGCGTCATGAATTATCCAATTTACTTCTCATTCCCAAAATACTCATTGCATAGAGAGAAGTTTGCCAAATATGTAGTCAGATTGATCGAAAGTGGGCATTTTTATAAAACAAGTGTCACAGCTGTGGAAGAAATGCGTTTCATTTTTATGAATTATGCAACGGAAATGGACGAATTTTTAAATTTGAGGGCTTTTACACTTGCCGATCTTAGCATAGGCTTCATTATTTTGCTGTGCGGGCTGAGTTTTGGCTACTTTGTTTTTTTAATTGAGTTATTACTGGGTTTCTTCAGTGGATCTAAGTATTCGAAAAAAGGGAGGGAGGATACTTTCTTGCAGTCCTTGAAGAAACGTCTCAAGAAAAACACATTTACTTTCCAGAAATAATGTCTGTTTTTGCCGACCTCTGGACAGAAATTGCAAGCAACAGTAAATGTTCTTTTTTCCATCTGCTGGTTACCTTAAATTTCACCTCCTTTTAAACGCCGCAGAGAAAAGTTTGATGCCTACTTTTGAAAACCAAACATTTCTTGCTACTCAAAATATCTAAAATTTCGCATTTGAGTTAAAATTTCAATTAAAATTACGGAATAAAATATTAAAATAGTGTAACAGAAGTTAATGGTCTGTCAAAGAATAAAACCAATTTTAACCATGAAGAAATTACCTTTGTCCATCACCAGGTATTTGATAACTTTTTGGCAGTTGTTCCGATGAGTCCCGATCAAGTTCGAGCCCGGCATACGGACACCTGTCGCAAGTTTTGCGCTGCGTGTCTTTTTGTTTCTCTAAAACGCCAGCAGGTGCAACCTCCCCCTTTCTGATCAGTCCCTGAGTTGCGAACTACTTACTAACCACGAGCGGTTACCATAGTCGAGCTGTTGCACACTTTTGCTGTATGCTTTTAAAGTTTTGATTCTGAGGTAAAAAGAATCTGGAGTAACGATACGACGGTAGCATTAAAAACTCATCAAATCCACCCCTGAACTCATTAAATGCTTTTGTATGAGCGAGCGTAATGGCAGCGTTGGGCACTGAGAATGGGAAATTTCCATCCAATAATACTGTAACTTCATCAAGAAATGGCCAATAAGAGACGACTATCTTTCTACACCGGTGTGACGGTACCAATCTTCGGTTGTGGATCACTCATATTGTGGGGTCTTATTACTCTGTGAATCTACCTTGTCAGCATAGAGCGAGTGGTGAAATCAAGACAAATTAACCAAATGACAAAACGGCAATGGCGAATTTCCCATTGTTAGTGCCCAAACGCCGACGCCAGTACTCTCGTATTTAAATGCATTTTATGAGTTCAGAAGATGATTTCGTGAGTTTTTAGTGCTACCATCGTTCTTTTAAGAGGTTATTACCACTGAATGCTTGATGTAAGCGGAAATGAAAGCTGTTATTATTTTTGAGTTCGACATTTAGATATCGATAATTGTGTTCGATATTCTGAGTGTTCGATCTGTTTTGAGATCGATAATTGTGCTCGATATATTTTGAGTTCGTTTCTTAAATTTCGATAATTGTGTTCGATACTTTAAGCGCGATATTCTGAGATAGATATTATTCTTTGAGATATAATTTTGAGGTCTGTTTAAGGATAACCAGAGTTTGAGTTTAGTTTCGATTTATATCGATTATTACAAGCAGAGTTTTTAGTTTCGTTATTTAGAGCATGAGCTGTTTTTCGTTCTTATAAAGTTCAGATCCCCTTTAAGAGTTTTGATTAGATTCATTTTTGGTTTATCAATAATTAAGTTAAGAATCTATAAATCGATTCCTTTGTTTTGTAAGTCTTTAAAAGAGCTGACCACTCTTCTTATCACATCATGTATAAAATTTAGGTCATCGAGTAATATTAACCTTTTTTGTTTAGTAAGAGTTGCATTGCACTCATAAGGTAATTTAGTATAATTCATTATTTAAGTGACAAACCCCCGTCTTTTCTAGTCCATTATTTTAAGTTTCGTTATTACAGTTCCTCAATGACGAAGACTCATTAATTACAATTTATACCATCTGAGTCACACCTCTTCAGAGGCTTTACTGAGAGGAACTCTTTATCAAACTTTTAGGTCTCTATTTTCTACGCATGAAAAACCCCATTTTGAGTTTGCCTGTTTAAGGCTGGTCCTCCCTACATTTTACAGCTACAGTAGGCAACAATCCTATTACTACTTCTGCCGTAATAAAATATCTTTGGCCCATCCTTTCCTTACGGGGGAAGGGTTGGTTTGGTTCATTAGACCTTGCATAAAAGATGCGTGCATGGCTCCAATAATAATTACCGATGCTGTTTCCCACGAAGAGTTTGACTGTTCGTTTTCTCAAATGAAACGTCTGAAGACCTTTATTGATTGAATTTGTTGCATTATGAATTAACAACACCTGAAAGCGGTACTGAAAGTCAGTATTACGTATAATAACAATATACATATATGGTTAGTGAATATGTTTGGGCCAAAACGCGCATAACGAACGGGACACCTGACTCCTAAAAGCTGAAAATAGCTGATGCAATTGTTGAAAAAACAAGTCAAAAACAAGCCGAAGTTGTGCCTATAACGGTGCCTAACCTCAGAAAATTTTGTTGTTGTTGTTTTTTTTTTTTTGTATTCTTCTGTTTAAGAAATATTTTGACTTTTAGGGTGTAACGAACGGGACATCTGGGAGCTCATGATGTCATGTTTGTTACACCTTAAAAGTCAAACATTTCTTAAAGGGAGTAACGAAAACAAACGGAATTTTCTGAGGTGTTCGTAAAAGCCTGTTTTTAACTTGTTTTTTAACATTTTCATAAGCTATATTTCCAGTTTTTAGGAGTCAGGTGTCTCGTTCATTCTTCGCACTTTGGCCCGTTTGTAATTCAATGTACGAATGCAATCTTCAGCAACCAACTGCGGCTTAACCCAATGAGCTATAACTTTAGAGTGGCAGCGGGCTGGTCCATCTTGTGCCACACAAGGTAGAAGGAATCCCGGGAAAAAGCGGAATTTGGTCGGCAGATTCCAAGGTTTGAGGTTAAATTCTGTAGGTCGTTCGGAATTTGGCGGGAATTTGGACGGCAGATTCCAAGGTTTGAGGTTAAATTTTGAAGGCCGTTTCCGGCGATGCCCGAGTTTGTTTACGAAACGACCGGAAACAACCTACAAAACTTAACCTCAAAATCGATTTTTACGGCAAGATGGCGGCGCCCTAGGTGACAACAATGAACCAGTGGAACGTTCCTTGATGTGCCACTCTAAAGTTATAGCTCATTGGCTTAACCCGCATTTTAGGTTTGTTGTGTTGAAAAATAACAGTATCCAGCAATAAGAGTCTTGCGATCGTTTCCCGATATTTTTCTTACTGTGAAATTGTGGTGAGTTGCAGTAAGTATGCAACCCGCCACACCGTTGCTTTTTTGAGCCGCCCGCCTTAGTAAAATCGCTTGCAGTAAGTATGCAACCCGCCACACCGTTGGTTCTTTGAGCCGCCCGCCATAGTAACAGCGCTGACTTTTCCACATTCCACAGCAATTATCTCGCTTAAAACGCGTCGTATCGGAAAAATGCAAGTGCAAATTATTTCAAAGATTTTTTTCCATCTGGTTTTTATTAATTATTTTTAAATATTTAATCCGTTTTATACAATTTGTGCCATTAAAGGTACCAGATTGCCTGAAAGTACAGGCACTGAATTACTAATTTTTTTGCGTTCAATAATAGATTTTACTTGTAAAATAAACTCGGGAAACGAATTTTTATGACATTTCGTTGATACTGCGGTTGTTCATCCAAAATAAAACATACATTTTTTCAAACTTTGGGGGGGGGTATCATATCTCAAAAGGAGGGTATTTTTAAACCCTTGTCAATAAAAAAATGGTTTTATTCTAACCTCAAAAATGCGTGGTAAGAGTTTCTACCTGGAGTTCAGTTACACCTGGTATATTCAATGCCATTTTTCAATTCACCGATGATTTCATCGGTCGACCAAAATATTGCATTGTTCCCTTCAGCTAACTGCACGAGAAAACTCTGATCTCTAATCTTCTCTCATCCGGTGGATCCTTAACTGACTTTAAAAATAATTTAAGATATTCTGATCATTTATGGTATGATTCCTCCGCTTATGGAACGATTATAGAGAGGCTAGTATTCTCGTCTACCGAAGTTACAAGCTGAACTGAATTATATATTTTTTGGTACGTGTAATCATCTGTGAATTGAAAAATGTTTTTTTAGCCCTTTTGCTGCTGAATTCACAGGAATTCACACGTCCTAGATCTTTACGGAAGTAAATCAAACTACTTTTTTTCATTCCCTGATGATTCCATCGGTTGACCGAAGTATTACAAAGCTCAGTAATTTAGTGTATGACTGTCAATGATGGGTCGTGAAATGCGATATCGATGTCTATTCAATTTAAAACTATAGAAAAGTATCGATCGTCAGGGGGTGCAATTGAACTCCCGTGAAATCGACACTTTTCTATAGTTTTAAATGGAGCTGACATCGATGTATTGCATTTCACAAGCCGCCACTGACGACTGTAATGCACATAAATACTGTGTGTTTGTAATACTCCCTCAACTAGTGGGGTCGTCTCCAAAACTGGCTTTAAAAAATTTACGGATATTTTGATAAACTTAAAGAGGTGATTCCACCAACGAAGAGAATATTACTGTTGATAGTATTTTCGGGCATTACAATCATAAACTGGACTAAACTATATAATCTTTTGTACAGTCGAAGAAATAATCGGTGAATTGAAACTTTCATCAAAATAACATGCGCAAAACAGCAAGCTTCAATGATTTTTAGTTAGTAGGTCTGCTGGTCTGCAGAATAAAAACAGAAACACATGGAAGAAGGACAAAGAAAGAATTCTTCTTTGACATATACTATGGACAAAATTTCCACTTTTTATGGTCCTCTGACAAAATGTTTGCGGAAGTGTGTCTGTGACAAAAATGTTCACCTTGAAAAATAACCACATTTTAAAGACGTCTACTTATTTTATATCCACAAAGTAAGGAAATGTCCCTAGAACATTACTGCCTTTTTTCACAATACTTGGACTTTTCTTTCACAAAATCGTCTTCTAATTTGGCAACGATGCATATGTTACCGTCGAAACCCGAAATCAGTCAAAACTAGTTTTGACTAGTCGAACCTAGTTTCCACAAATCGCTTTCGTCGTCAATTCTAGTTTTGACCAGTTAAAACTAGAATTGACAGCAAGTTTAAAAGCGTCCGTCAAAACTATAGTTTTAACTGAAATGAAGTTTCTGAAATCTGACAACTACGTCCAGCGCAAAAAGTCAGCAGTTGTCATTCTTGATTGTAAACAGTCCCTAATATTGGAATGTGTGAGTGGCTGGGAATAACGAGTTTCAACGAGGTTTTTAACGTGTTTAAAGAAAGTGTTTGTATAGTGTGTTGCCATGAGTGTTGAAAAAGAACAAAATAGTGTACGCGAATTATTTGTAAAAAGACTCGAGGCAAAAAATAAAGGTAACGGAAACCATTTTAATGTAATGTCAAAATAAGAGTATACTTCCCTTATTGAAGACGTCGAGGAAGCGATTGCAGCCCCCTCAAAATCTGCCCTCCAATAAAGGAGGGTCAAACGATTTAATGTAGTGAAGTTTGGCGATTGCAAGAAGCTGGTCACTGGTGAAGAGCCTGTGAAATACTATTTGCCAGCCAGTAGAGGATATTTTTGAAGCATTGAGTCTGCTCAGATTGCTAATAGGCACGGTGGGAGAGACCGGTTAAAAGTTGAAAGTTCTCGAAAGTACGCGAATGTTACAAAAGACATGATTAACATTTTTTGGCACTGTGTGAAGCATGCCAAAAAAAGAAAAAGCTGGGAGAAAAAGGACTTGTTTTCAAACAGACATTGCATTCAGGATTCAACACTAGGTGTCAAATTGATTTGATTGATATCAGTGGCGGCTCGTGCAATCTGGCAACCGTGCACTTTTGCCATTTAAACGTATGCAAAAAGATCGATACTTGGTGAGGCGCTACGCCTCACCAAGTAATCGATTATTTTACACAGTTTTACATGGAGGAAATCCATTGTTGCCACATAGCACGAGCCGCCGCTGATTGATATGCAATCTCAGCCGGATAAAGATTATAAATTTATTCTCAAATATGAGGATCACCTAACAAAATTTATGTCAACTTCGTCTATTGCATAGCAAACGCACTATAACTACTAACTGATAAACCGTTAATAAATTCTTTCACTAAGCATCAATCTTGACTTCGGCTTTTATTAGTTAAAACTGGTTTCGCCCAAAAATTAAAATATCTACTTGAAACTACTTTTGACGGGACGGTTCTAGTTTTTACTACAGTATTTTAGTCAAAACTAGTTCTTAGTGAATGATATTCGGTCAAAACTAGCTCCGAAGATGAGGGTCCTAGTCAAAACTAATCTTAACTAGTCAAAACTAGAATTGACGAAAGCGGTGTGTGGCGTTTCGACTAGCTAAAACTAGTTCCGACTGATTTCGGGGTTTGAATGTAAGGTATACAAAATTGGAAAATATCCTTCATACTATTGATAGCTAACTTTATTTCTTTCTCATTACCAGCACGCTAATTTACTGTCCGTACTTGTTCATTTCAGCTCCTAATTTGTTGATATTATTGACAGATTACTGTAGACAAAGTAAAAAAAGTGGAAGATTTGTGAAAAAGAGGCATTAATATGCTGAATGGTGGGTGCATTTATTTTGTGGACGTAAAATATGTCTTATCCGGGTGATCTGGGTAAACCCTGTATATTTTAAAAGCTTATGCATTTGAACAAAACTCCTTTTTCCGCTATATGTTCACTTTCGCTCATCATTAAATAACCATCCTTAAACTCAGAAGCGCCTATGCATCGATGTCAAAGCGGAGTATTCTAAGCGTGGTTTCTATGGGTTCATTCATAATTCACGGATAAATAGTATGTAAAGAAGTTTTGATTCGAGAAAATGGCGACTTGATAGAGAGGTTCATCGTTGAATCGTAAAAAAACAAGTTAACGAAACATGTATAGATTTTACACTGCTGGAAACCTTCGGTAATAACAGTCCTGCAAATTCCCCTGTTTCCTCATCTACACTGAAATCATGTTCAAAGACAAAAAATTCGAGGTGAGCCTCACAACCTTGTTCCTTTGGACCCAGTGTTCCAGTGTCGGTTCCAGTTTTCAAGATACTCCACACAACTACAGAATACCAATCACAGAATCTGAATTCATCTTGAAGGTATGCTCTTCGACCCTTAAAAAAACCTTAGCACCTCCGTTTTTCCACATTGCAAACCTAAATCAAAACTTCCCGATCGGAGAAGTTATACTACAGCTCCACAAAAATTTGATCCCAACGATACTAATCGATCATCAAATTGACATGGAGAACTGCATCACTCAGAATCGATATAAGAATATTTTATTTCTTTTGAACAACTGTGAGGAAATCCCAAGTTTGATTCTGGACTTTGCCAATCGGAAAGAAAAAGGAAACAAGACGGTTCCATCTCAAAGCTTCCGCACAAACTTTTATAGTCCTTCATCCACTGCGACCGTTTTGCCAAGGTATTGCATTCGCTTTGAGTCGAGCACAAGTTTACCGAGGTCCGCTTTCAAGAAGCATTGCGATATTAACGTATCGATAACGGATCGTGAGCTAAAATATCGTTCTATACTTTCGGATGAGCTATGGAATCTAACCCGACCATTATACGCAGATCGCATTTTCAATGGTGAAAGCAACTTGATATTTTTCATACCTAAGGAAAGAAGAGTTTTAGATTTTCAGTTCGGAGCTTCTCGGAGATCGGCACCTTCCGATAAATATGAAAGTCCGGCATGTGACTTAATTTCATTGTTCCGGCTCGTGTGGCGTATTTTTCGAGGATTTAAAACCGTTGTTTGTTTTGAAAGTAGAGTTTGCTACAGGTATGATCCATTTAACGATAAGATTCTCAAATATACAGGTGATGCAGGTTTTGAATTTTCATGGTCTGACAACACAAGATTAAAAAATTTTGTGCTGAAAATCAATAAACGCAATAAAAGTTTGTTCCTCAGTCCTTTAGAGTTTTTCAGTGTCGCTTTCAGTTTAGATATAAACGATGTTTTAAACAATCTGCAAACTCCTCTAAACTACGATCTTGATACTGTTTTCATGGACAGAGCGATATCGCTTCGAGATTATTCGTATGGACAGAAAGTGAGCGCAGATTTGGTCGTATTTGATGGTGAACCCGAAGGTGTCGAGCCTTCCGACTTCGATGTCTCGCTTCCAGTAGAGATGGGTTCCCTTTGTTTCGTAGCACCACGTACAGGATTCCTGCCTCAATTTTTGGTACCCTTCTCGAGTTTTACTCCCAAGCTGTGGATTTTGACTCTGTTTACATATTTTTACTGCGTTCTGATTCATCATTCTATCAAACTTTTCGTGCTAATACTATTCCGGCCTTATCTAACGGAACAAGAGGTGGTGGGTACCCAATTACAGTTAAGTTTTTGGAGCATCTTCTGCTATTACATGAATGTTGCTCAATCGAGGTTGCTCATCAGTCGACTTTCTAGTGGCAAAGTCTTTTTTATCACACTAGTCTTCTCGACTTTGATTTTGATGACCGCTTTTCAAAGTCAAATGGTCACACTAATGAGCACAGGCGTGAGATTAAGAGACATCACGTCTATTGAAGATCTGGAAGAATCCGGACTTCAGATACAGACGAATGATTTGGCCAAAAGTTTGGAAATGATCGGAGAACACTTTGGACTCCAATCGATCAGAGAAAAATTGACGAACAGTTTGCAACACTTTAATTTTGTCCTATTGGAGGAGAGAAAAATTGTTTACGACGCACAATACTTATCCAACGGTTGGTTTGACACGAATGAAGAGAAATACACAAAACAGCTCCTTGAAATTTTCCGGGAGATAATGCGAAGAGACGCTTTTTTAATCCATTTCCCTGCACGAGCATACCATGCTATGAGAAGCTTGGCGTTATCCGTGAACCAGATGACCAAAGACCAACACTCCATAAGTTGCGTCATGAATTATCCGATTTATTTCTCATTTCTCAAATATTCTCTGTATAGAAAGAAGTTCGCCAAATATGTAGTAAGATTGATTGAGAGTGGGCTGTTCGACAGAGCAAGGGACGTAGCTGTGGAAGCATGGCGTTGCGAGTTTAATAAATTTGAAATAGGAATTGATGAATATTTAAATTTGAGGGCTTTTACAATGGCCGATCTTAGCATAGGCTTCGTTTTTTTGGTGTGCGGCCTGATTTTTGGCTACTTTCTTTTCTTAATTGAGTTATTGCTGGGTATCTTCGGTGAATCTAGGTATTCGAAAAGAGGGAGGAATGATAATTACTTGCAATCCTTGATGAAACGTTTAAAAAGAATTCCTTTACTTTCCGGAAATAATGTTTGATTTTGCCGCTATCTGCACGGAAATTGCAAGCAACAATAAATGTTTTTCTTCCTCTCTCTGCAATTAACTTAAATTTTACTTTCTTTTAAACGCCGCAGAGATAAGTTGAAAACGTACCGTTGAAAAGCAAACGTTGGTAGTTACTCAAAATATGTAAAATTTCGTATTTGAGTTGCAATTTCCATTAAAATTAAGGAATCTAATAATTTATTTTATATACAGGGTGTTCAGAAAGAAAGTTTGCGGTTTTTTCGAAAACGGCTGTGAATTTCCAAAAACGACCAGACATGTGTCCCTTAATATCGCGGGGGACCCATTTTGGTGGGGTTGTTTTTATCAGTGCCCCCTGGGAGAGCGGTGGAGGGGGTCACCCCCCGGAACATTGAACTTTTCTTAAGGCAGCCCTATTTTTTATTTCAGTATCTAAGAGAGCATGAGAAAAGAAACTTTTTGGCGCAAACCGAAGGTCGATATCGTTTTTCGTTTTCGATATATCGAAGGTCAAAGTTCGATACGGACCTATTTTCAAAAAATTCATTACTCCACTTTCAGATACCGGAATTTAAAAAACTAGGCGTCTAAAATACTCCAAAAAGCAAGTTCTTTTCAGAAAAAAATGCAAATTTGACATAAATTCAGCCAAAAATAGGATTTAGTGCCCCCGAATATTGTTAACGTGTTTGCCCCCCAGGGGGGCCTATCAGAAAAGTTCCTTGAGACGACCCCTACCGAGTGACATATCGATCACAAGGGCATACCAAATTGAGCATTTTGGCGAAACTGGAGGTCAATATCGCTTTCCACATTCGATATATCGAATTTTGTAAATGTAACTTTGACATTCGATATCTCGAATGTGAAAAACGATATCGACCTCCGGTTTGCGACAAAATGCTCAGTTTGGTATGCCCTTTTCATCGATGTGTCATTCGATAGGGGTCGTCGCAAGGAATTTTTCTGATAGGCCCCCCTGCGGGGTAAAAACGTTAACAATATTCGGGGGCGCTAAATCCTATTTTTGGCTAAACTTGTGTCAAATTTGTATTTTTTTCTGAAAAGAGCTTGCTTTTTGGAGTATTTTAGACCCCTAGTTTTTTAAATTCCGGTATCTGAAAGTGGAGTAATGGTTTTTTTGAAAATAGGTCCATATCAAACTTTGACCTTCGATATATCGAAAACGAAAAACGATATCGACCCTCGGTTTGCGCCAAAAAGTTTCTTTTTTCATGCTCTCTTAGATACTGAAATAAAAAAAATAGGGCTGCCATAAGAAAAGTTCAATGTTCCGAGGGGTGACCCCCTCCCCCCGCCCCTCCCAGGGGGCGGCGAAAAAACAACCCCCTTGAAATGGGTTCCCCTCGATATTAGTGGACACGTGTCTGTTCGTTTTTCGGAATTCACAGCCGTTTTCAAAAAAACCGTTGTGGAAACTTTTTTTCTTAACACCCTGTATATATATTTACATATTATCCTATATCATAATTGTAAGAATGAAGCTAAGTTCCGGGGAACCGTTGCACAGTTCGGGAGGGGCCTGGTACGAATCGGTCAGGCTCGGCTCCAATGCTTCCGGAAAAATATAAGTTTTGCCGTACGGGCCCCGCGTCCCTTTTTAAAATGCTAAAAACTTTTCTCTCAAAAGTTGTGTGTGTGCGAAATGGATGCGAATCAGTTCGTCTTGCAAGGGTGGGAGAGAAAAGCGAGATTTTGTAGTCCTTTTTTAAATGCATACGCGTGCTTACGAGCATAAGATTTTGTACAGTCAACGAGTGATGACATGATGAGATCGGTGCATTGATTCGATATTACCTGGCAAATTTGAGCTAGGTTTCGATAATTTATAGAGAAACTAAATGAATAAGTAGGGTTATTATTGATAAGTTGAGACGGTGGTTATACTTTTCCTATTAATAGTATATCTATTGCCGAATATATGAGTAAAGTAAATAATTGGTTTCTCGTTGAAAATGCGTCGCGTTTACTTTAAATGTATCAAAGATACATCCAAAAATACTACTAGCGAACCAAGAATATAGTTACAGATTTTTTCATTTTTAAGTTGACGATTTTAGTTATTTTCGTTTCAGTTCGCATTTTGGTAATGACGTTTTAAAGGTCTGTTCTTTCCGATTTAAACAAAAAAAAAAAAAAGAAAACAAAGTTTCCATGACCCTTTTGATCCCTTGAGTACCGTTGAGGGATTCATTTGAATATGCTTCGCTTTTCCGCAAAATATTAACTTTCGTCCATCATTGAATAACCATTCTTAAAATCAGAAGTGCCTATGCATCGATGTCAAATGGTCAAAGCGCAGTATTTTAAGCGTGGTTTTTACGGGTTCACTCATAAATTACCGTTAAAAAGCACGTAAAGAAGTTTTGATTTGAGAAAATGGTGACTTGATTGACAGGTTCATCGTTGAATCGTAAAAAAACAAGTTAACGAAACTTGTAAAGCTTTCACACTGTTAGAAACCTTCAGTACTAATAGTCCTACGAATTCCCCTATTTCCTCATCTACACTGAAATCATGTTCAAAGACAAAACATTCAACAAAACATTCAAGGTGAACCTCACAACCTTGTTCCTTTGGATCCAATGTTCCAGTGTCGGTTCCAGTCTTCAAGGTAATCAAGACAACTACAGAATACCAATCACAGAATCTGAATTCATCTCCAAGATATGCTCTTCGACCCTTAAAACAACCTTAGCACCTCCGTTTTTCCACATTGCAAACATAAATCAAAACTTCCCGATCGGAGAAATGAGTCTACTACTGCACAAAAATTTGATCCCAACGATACTAATTGATCATCAAATTGACATGGAGAACTGCATTACTGAGAATCGATATAAGAACATTTTATTCATTTTGAACAACTGTGAGGAAATCCCAAGTTTGATTCTGGATTTCGCCAATCGGAAAGAAAAAGGAAACAAGACGGTTTCATATCAAAGCTTCCGCACAAACTTTTATAGTCCTTCATACACTGCGACCGTTTTGCCTAGGTATTGCGTTCGCTTTGAGTCGAGCACAAGTTTACCGAGGTCCGCTTTCAAGAAGCATTGCGATATTAACGTATCGATAACGGATCGTGAGCTAAAATATCGTTCTATACTTTCGGATGAACTGTGGAATCTAACCCGACCTTTATACGCAGATCGAATTTTCAATGGTGAAAGCAATTTGATATTTTTCATACCTAAGGACGAAAGATTTTCGGATTTTCAGCTCAAAACTTCTCGGAGATCGGCAACTTCCGATAAATATGAAAGTCCGGCATGTAACTTAATCTCATTGTTCAGGTTCGTGTGGCGTACTTTTCGAGGATTTAAAACCGTTGTTTGTCTCGGAAATAGAGTTTGCTACAGGTATGATCCATTTAACGACAGGATTCTCAAATATACCGGTGATGAAGATTTTGAATTTTCATGGTCTGACAACACAAGATTAAAAAATTTTGTGCTGAAAATCAATAAACGCAATAAAAGTTTGTTCCTCAGTCCTTTAGAGTTTTCCAATTTTGCTTTCAGTTTAGATATAAACGATGTTTTAAACAATCTGCAAACTCCTCTAAACTACGATCTCGATACTGTTTTCATGGACAGAGCGATATCGCTTCGAGATTATTCGTATGGACAGAAAGTGAGCGCAGATTTGGTCGTATTTGACGGTGAACCCAAAGGTGTCGAGCCTTCCGACTTCGATGTCTCGCTTCCAGTAGAGATGGGTTCCCTTTGTTTCGTAGCACCACGTACAGGATTTCTGCCTCAATTTTTTGTACCCTTTTCGAGTTTTACTCCCAAGCTGTGGATTTTGACTCTGTTTACATATTTTTACTGCGTTCTGATGCATCATTCTATGAAACTTTCCGTGCTGATATTATTCCAGCCTTATCTAACGGAGCCGGAGGTGATGGATACTCAAAGCCAGTTAAGTTTTTGGAGCATCTTCTGTTATTACATGAATATTCCTCAATCGAGGTTGCTCATCGGTCGATTTTCTAGTGGCAAAGTCTTTTTTATCACACTAGTCTTCTCGACATTGATTTTGATGACCGCTTTTCAAAGTCAAATGGTCACACTAATGAGTACAGGCGTGAGATTGAGAGACATTTCGTCTATCGAAGATCTAGAAGAATCCGAACTTCAGATACAGACGAATGATTTGGCCGAAAGTTTGGAAATGATCGGCGAACACTTTGGACTCCGCTCGATCAGAGAAAAGTTGACGGACGGTTTACAACGCTTTAATTTCGTCCTTTTTCAAGAGAGAAAAATTGTTTACGACGCACAATACTTATCCAATGGTTGGTTTGACAAGAATGAAGAGAAATACATGAAACAGCTCTTTGAAAGTTTCCAGAAAATAATGCGGAGAGACGCTTTTTTAATCCGTTTCCCGGCACGAGAATACCAAGATATGAGAAGCGTGGTGTTAGCCATGAACCAGATAACTGAAGACGCTCGCTCTATAAAATGCGTCATGAATTATCCAATTTACTTCTCATTTCCAAAATATTCTTTGTTTAGAGAACAGTTTGTCAAATATGTGGTCAGATTGATCGAAAGTGGGCTGTTTCACAGAGCAAGTGACGCAGCTGTGGAAGCATGGCGTCGCCCGTTTAATAAATTTGAAATAGAAATTGATGAATATTTAAATTTGAGGGCTTTTACAATGACCGATCTTAGCATAGGCTTCGTTTTTTTGGTGTGCGGCCTGATTTTTGGCTACTTCCTTTTCTTAATTGAGTTATTGCTGGGTATCTTTGGTGAATGTAGGTATTCGAAAAGAGGGAGGAATGATAATTACTTGCAATCCTTGATGAAACGTTTAAAAAGACCACCTTTTCTTTCCAGAAATAATGTGCAATTTTGCCGTTCTCTCGACAGAGGTTGCAAGAAACCATGACTTTTTTTTCTCTTTCTGCTGGTTAACTTTAGTTTCACCTCCTTTTAACCCATTGGTGTGTCCTTTAATGGAAAAAAAGAAGAAAAAAAGTGTTTAGCATTAGCGTATACGCCAGATTTCTACGGGACCAGCACTCTTAGCGGCGAAACTTCGGAAGTTGAGAGCAGAAAGTGACGCTTTGTATCGGGAACTCCGGAATTTTTATACATATTCTTTTAGCGCTCTTTTCAATTTACGGGCAGACCGGTGTGAAACCAACGAGCTATAACTTTAGAGTGGCAAATCAAGGAACGTTCCGCTGCCGCTGGTTCACTGTTGTCACCTAGGGCGCCGCCATCTTACCGAAAAAATCGATTTTGAGGTTAAATTTTGTAGGTCGTTTCCGGTCGTTCCGCAAACAACCTCGGACATCGCCGGAAACGACCTACAAAATTTAATCTCAAACCCTTGAATCTGCCGTCCAAATTCCGCTTTTTCCCTAGATTCCTTCTACCCTGTGTGGCACAAGGTGGACCAATCCGCTGCCACTCTAAAGTTATAGCTCGTTGTATGAAACGCCGCAGAGACCAGCGGGCCGATCATTTACTTTATCTTTAAAACCGATCGTTAAAACTGTCTAAGAGTGATGCTATTGGTCGTAAATTGTAAAACTTGGCTGTGGCTATAGTAACCATCGTTAAGAGTCTCGTTTTATAAAGGCTATTCATTAGTAACCTTTAAAATACGGACACTAGAACGATGCTTACCATAGCAACGGCTAAGTTTTACAATATTCGACCAATAGAATCACGCATATACAGTCTTAACGATCGGTTTAACGATGAAGTAAATGATCGGCCCGCAGATCAAATTTGAACCGCAAAACTATAGATACATTTGTCGCAAAAGGTTAGCGCTGGGTCTCTGTTTTTTTTTCTCTGAAACTCCGCCGATTGCAACCCTCTCCTCTCTGATCCGGCCCCGACTTGCGAATTCTTTAGTTACCATTAGCGGTTCCTGTAATGGAGCTGCTGCACACTTATTATGTAAGCGATGTAGAGGTAAACACCTGCTGGAGTAACAATGATAGCGCCGAAAACTCAGGAAATCCATAAAATGATTTTGAATGCGCGAGCGTAATGGCGGCGTTGGGCACTAAAAATGGGAGACTCCCATCATATAATAGACTGTTTTAGTTGAGCGATAAATCGTATTGATTGCCGTCCGAGGGCCTCTGGTTCCAAACAAACTCTAATTCAATGCATTTTCCCCATAAGCGGATTTTTGAACGGAAATTTAAACTATTAAATCAAACAATTAATGCGACCTTTTTGCGATTATGAATTCTGCGTCCTTGAAAATGCTTAATTTTGCCTGGTTTCATCACCTGTAAAACTGCCAAAATCAACAAGATATTGATATTACAGATTAACCGATGCGTTTGGAGGTTGGAATCACCCAAATTTTATTGTTGTTGTTGTGGATTTGACGGGATTTCGGGCGATTCTAACCTACAAAAGCAACATTTAATCTGTAATATCTTATTGATTTCGGCAGTTTTAGTCAAGGAACCAGGCATAATTAAGCATTTTCAAGGACGTAGAATTCATAATCGCAAAAAGGTCGCATTAATTGTTTGATTTAATACCCCAAATTTCCGTTCAAAAGTTCGCTTATGGGGAAATTCCATTGAACCAGAGTTTGTTTGGAACCAGAGGCCCTTGGACGGCAATCGATACAATATATCGCCCTCCTAAAACAGTCTATACCGTAACTTCATCAAGAAGAGACCAATTAGACTACTTTTTTTCGACGCCTCCAGTGTCACGGTACCATACAGTGGCGTCGCGTGCCATCTGGCAACAATGCAACTGCTCCATTGAAACTCATTATATATATCGAAATTTCCTTGTGCACTGTGCACCCCCTGAATTCGATCTTTCACGTGAGTTTAAATGGATAGAATACATTGTTGCCAAATTGCACGCGACGCCACTGGTACCATTATTTGGATGTGGATCGATACTCTGGACACTCTGGTGTCTAGAGGCGGCCCCTGCATTAGCAGCCCATGCGCGTATGTGCGGTTTTTGCGCCCAACAGCGCAATTGAAAATTATTCTCAAGAAGTATCACCCCTGTGAATTTGGTGACGAGACGATGATTCTACGCGGAGATATCGGGTTGATTGATGCAAAAACAGCACATACGCGTATATCGAGCAATCTGGCAACTATGTATTATTCCCATTTGAATGCATGAGAAACAATCGAGTAGTAAAAGAGCCATGGTCTCCTCAAGAAATGATTGTTTCTCATGCGTTCAAATGGAAAAAATTCATGGTTGCCAAATTGCTGGCTATGCCCATGCATTTTGAGAGGCCATTTTCCTTTACATTTAATTGCGAGCCAAATATAGCTGATTTATTGTTTAGTTTTTCCTTTTTTGTTTCAGTTTGTGTTGTTACTTTACTTTGAATTTTTATGTTTCAATAAATTATGACAAAAAAAATATTATTCTTTCATTTAACTGTCAAATCCTATTAAATTTGCGTTCATTTAATTGTTGGGTGCAAAAACCGCACATAACTCACTTTCCTAAATTGGCCGCAAATGAACTCAAATCATTTTTTTTTTAACTTTGTCCTTGGACTCTCTTCAAAGAGGGTCCAAAGCATAAAACCACAAAAAATTGTACTCATTTCCGAATCATATAAACGCGTTATTAGCAAATGAAAACTTTAAATGCGTTTTCTGGAAATCAGGTTTTTCCGTATGTGCTGTTTTTGCAGCCACCGCCTCAATTACTCTGTGAATCTTACTTATCAGTATAGAGAGATTGACGAAAATAAGATAGGAATTGTCCAATATTAGTGCTGAACGTTGCCATTACTCTCATGCAAATAAAAGCATTGTATGAGTTCAGGGGTGGATATCGTGAGTTTTTAGTGCTACTATCGTTATTTTTCGAGGTTGAAACCCCTGAAACAACCCTTAAATCGTCTAAAGCTACAATGTGCAACAACCTCACTATTGCTTCTGCCGTAAGAAAGTCTCTTCGGCCCATTCTCCCTTACGGGGGAGGGGTTGGTTTGGCTCATTAGACCTTGCAAAAAAAAAGTTGCGTACATGGCTCCTTTATCCAATGCTGTTTCCCATGAAGAGTTCGACAGCGCGCTTATTCTATAATGAAACATCAGAGGGCCGATCATTTACTTCATCGTTAAACCGATCAATAAGACTGTCTATGAGTGATGCTATTGGTCGAAAATTGTAAAACTTGGCTGTTGCTATGGTAACCATCGTTAAGAGTATCGTTTTATAAAGGCTACTCATGAGTAACCTTTAAAAAACGGACACTATAACGATGGTTACCATAGCAACAGCCAAGTTTTACAATTTTCGACCAATAGCATCACTCATAGACAGTCTTATCGATCGGTTTAACGATGAAGTAAATGATCGGCCCTCTGGAGACTTTTATGGATCGAATTTGTTGCAGTATCAATCAACGACACCTGAACTGGGCACTAACAGGCAATACTACGTATCAATGGATATCGTATACGTTTGTGTTTAAACATACGAGTCCAAACTTCAGCAACCAACTGGTTGAACCCGTTACTTCGGTTTGCTGTCTTAAAAACTGTGTCTAGCAATAAAAGTCTTGTAATTGGTACCCGATATTTGTCCTAATGTGAAAGTACACCAAATACCTCCTCATAAGGAAAAACTCTGTTCCTCATTAGGAGAACTATACTCGAGAATTACTTGAGATTTGGTGTTAGGGATCGCAAATGGCCTCCAAAGGTGAAGGTAGGCAGCTATTTTATTTCTACTTCTGAATTACAAAATTGCAACAATTTTTAATTTAAGGCAGTCTTATGTCAAAAGTTTATCGAAAATCTCTCTTCCAAACTTTCATAGGGGGTGTACTGTGTAGGGGTCTCCCTCAGAATACTAATGGTGATTCTGTGGGTCTTCCCCGGAATAATTTTTTTGATTTATTTAGAAAGAAAGTCGAAGAAGATCAAAACATATTTGTAAAATGGACATGCTTTGTATTTGGCCAAATAAATATTTGGACTGAGTTGTAATTATTATATATTTTTTTTAAACATTATTTTTTGGACACATTTAACAAATGAAAGACTGTTGACAAAGTGTTAAAGTGGGCCAATAGAATCTTTGGACAAAACGCGTTGGACAATACTGTGTGGATGCACCATACCCCCTTTCCGCAGTTTTTCTTCAAGGGGCTCAAGCTGTAACAAAAAAGAAATTAACCGCCAGAGACCATCTCTTAGATAAGTGAGAATTCATGAGAAAACAAACAGCATGAATGTAAATAGCTATACTTGTTAAGTTTTTCCCACTTTTTACTGAATCATTTTTATATTTATTTCATTTTATTTTTGTCTATTTATTTAATCATTTGTTTAGTTTTTAGATTAAACTTCTTTTTATTTTTTATTTTTATTTTTATACCTATCCACCAATTGTTTTTTATTTTATATTTTCATTTTTATTTATTTTTGTTTTTATTTTTATTTTTATTTTATTTATTTATCATTGATAAAAGTGGATGTTACTATGTATCACCGATACGATAAAATCAAAATTGTATAGACTAGTAAGTAAGTCTGAAATTTGTATGTACGAATCTGTTAATTGCGAATTGTACAAAAAAAAAAAAAAAAAAAAAAAAAAAAACAAGAAAGAACTGCAAAAGTAATTAGGGCAAAGAAGATTAAAATTTAAAAAACAATTGTTGGGATTGTATACGACATTTTGAAAGTGGTTAGCTAGTTCTTTAGAATTGCAACGATCAGTCAGGTTAGGTTTTTAACCTCCTTTCTAAGAAGAGCTCGCGTGTAATAAATGGTGACGTACTCTTGAAGTACTCTTGTCACAATTTCTCAGTGATCAGCATTTCAATATTATTGTTTTATTTGTACTTACGTTGTGTCGAATTCTGTCTCGTCCCGTCGCGACAGAAACTAAGTAAAGTAGGTCTAGGGGTTGGAGGTTGGAGCCGGAGAAGTCAGTGCATGCTGTCAGATTTAGCATATAAGATACCATTGGCGGATCCAGGGAAATCTCCTTCTCTCTCTCCGCCCATAAGAACGCATGTGTTAGAAAATGACGGAGATCAGGAGCAGTACCGCAGTGACGTGATTTTCGCTCCCTTTCCTATCCTTTTCTAACGCATGCATTCAAATGGTCGGAGAGAAAGAGAGAGAGAGAGAGAGAGAGAGAGAGAGAGAGAGAGAGAGAGAGAGAGAGAGAGAGAGAAAGAGAGAGAGAGAGAGAGAGAAGAAAAATTGCCTTGATCCGCTAGTGTAAGATACAAAGTTCCCACATAATTTAATTTAAATTGTTGTTGTTGGTTTTTTTTTTTTACCAAATCTGGCAGCACTGCTAGAAGTCGCTCGCTCGCCCGGCGAGCTCCAAAACGCGACAAATGATGAGAATAGAGATGTAGTTGTCATCAATGCAGTGGGAAAACTATAACTGACACTCAACATTGCAACAATCGATGTTTATGTACGCGAAAGTGATTAAATGAAGCGATAGCCGGATGATGATGTAAGAATATCGTATAACCTGAGACTGCACAGTTCTCCCCCTCCGGTTAGATGTTCCCTCCCTGATGAGGAAAGTAGTTACACGATAGACTAGCTGATTGTTGACAGTTCAAAAAAAAAAAAAAAAAAAAAAGTCACAGAAACAACACTTTGGTATTTTTCCTTATTCATATTCCATCTATGCGCAAAAATCTCATGCATGAAACAGCAGGCGTGCTCTTAGTGGAATAACTTATTTATACTTCGAAAATGGTCTATGCAACATTGCAACCGTATTAAAAATTTAAAGGGGGAAAAAATAGAGGAAAACTTGTGTACGTCTTTAATTTTTAAATTTTGATGGATGGTTGACCTCATTGAGTGACTCAAATTAGACGGGACTCTCCTTTTTTGAGTAGATGTACGACAGCCATCTGGGTTTTCTTTAACGAATCTATCTAGTTTTGAATTATAGTTTTTGAACTGCTCGTTGATATTATTGTCGTTAAATTCCAAGTGATTTTGTACTAGTAATGACAATTTTTACCGTGGTAGCAAAAGTTTACGACAGAGTGCAACAGATCCAGTCTCATGCCCTCTAGTGTGACGCGCACGGAAAAAATATAATTTATAAAATTGCAACAAAGTTTTATAAACTGGGGATACACCATATAAATTGCTAAAATATCATTTGAATAAAGTACTAATTTAAGAGGGGGAAATATCTATGATTTAGCAATACATTTTGCTTTGTTTGCAATTTTATTACTACCCTAGCAAAACATTTTGCTGAAATAAAAATATTGCGAGCTAAATTAGCATTTTATAAATATTGCAATTTAAAGTTTAGTTCTATACTCTGTTCGGGATAAGAAGTCAGATGAGAAGTCAGGTAAAAACGCACTATATTGCAACGCAGCGGTTCCTGTTCCGTCAATTCTCAGCCATGCACTTCGTTCGTTCGCAGGAGACCGGCCTTTCAGACCCTTTTATTTGAAGAGACAATACCGTGAACAGACCAATGATACAGTCCTTTGAACGCCCACTCGAAAATTGAACTTTTGCGGCATTCGCGAATTTTGAATAACCGATTTTAAATTTAAATCCTGCTCGACGTGCACAGAAAAATGATACCGATTGGCGGTTCAATATGTAATTTTCCAAAGATTTCGGCTTTCAGAAATCACTCAATAAGGAGTGCCAAAATAGTTGGAAAATGACATATTGAACCGCCATTAGGTATCATTTTTCTGTGCGTGGGTAGAATTTAAATTTAAAATCGGTTATTCAAAATTCGCGAATACCGCAAAAGTTTAATTTCCGAGTGGGCGTTCAAAGGACAGTATAATTGGTCAGTTCACGGCATTGTCTCTTCAAATAAAAGGGTCTGAAAGGCCGGTCTCCTGCGAGCGAACGAACGAACGAAGTGGCTGAGAATCGACGGCACAGGAACCGCTGCGTTGCAATATAGTGCGTTTTACCTGACTTCCCATCGGACTTCTTATCCCGAACAAAGTATAGTTTCGTAATCATATTGCAAACTTGAATAAGCATTTTGTTGAGTGCTCAGTAGATTAAGTATATATAGCGTTGCTGAATTTTTCGAAGTACCTAGTTCCAAATTTGTCATAATACGATCGATTATAAAGTGTGTATTTTTTTGGTAGGACTGGCCAATCGATACATTTTCCTATCCCCTGTAAATCGCAATAAAATACACAAGAAAATAGTAAGAAAACTGCGGAATTTAACTCAAACCAAAAATCCAGTACGCCCCACCTAGCACAGTGGAGTGAATTAATTGGAGGGGTGGGACTTGAAATATTTGACTAAAAATACAAATTTTTTGTGGGTGTTTTTACGATCACAAAACGGATTGTAAGGAGTGATTCCTGTAGACAATTTTACTAAAAAAGCAATGATATTATACGTTCAAACTTTTACGTTCCGTATTTACGAAGATGCAAGCATCTAAAGTTTACAAAAAATGTCCAGCCTCTTTCATTGACTCGCTCTCCTGTGCGCCACGTCGCGTCGGCATCGGTCACATGCAGCTTAGAGTCCCTATACGTAGTGAGTTAAGACAAGAGGGTAGTCAACTTCTGATTGGTCGATGAATTTTAGGCTCTACGGACGCCGCCATTGGATGTGATTTTGCACTTTTGTTTTGTTTACCAACGGTCTTTTACAGATAAAAGAGTTAATTTGCGATAAATCTGTTAATTTTAATCATGATGCACCACAAGAATGTCTATAAATCTCAAAATAATCTTCAAAAGCGTTTATACATGTCGATCAACAAAAGCAGGAAAAGATTACACCGTTACAAACTTAACGGAACTGTAATCTTTGCTGTGGAGCAAAACACAACAACGGCCTCAGAATGTAAAAAAATGTGCAAAATCGCATCCAACGGCGGCGCCCATGATTTCACTTGTCTTAACTCTCTACATATAGGGACTCTAATGCAGCCTAATCCAACCGCCACACAGTGGAGCTAGTCTATGGGAGGGGTCGGACTTGGCCTTTATGACTAAAAATACAAATTTGAATGTTTTTACCGCCAAAAAACAAACTATAAGGAGCCCTTTTGGTAGGAAATTTTACGATAAAATCAATGAAACCACTTTCAAACTACTACGTTACATATCATCAAAGATATGCGCATTTAAAGTTGCCACGCCATGTCTGACCTCTCTCATTGACTCATACCACTGTGCGCCACTCAGTCCCCCTAGGAATTAGTCTTTCTCTCTCTTTGGCTGTTTGACTGCACGTGTTAGAAAAAGACAGAAACAGGGGCTGAAGTCACGTGTCAGCCACTATATCCATCCTTCTTTGAAAATGTCAAACGACAAACTATCGCGCGACATCTCACCGCGGACATTTCACCGCTACGACTTTTCATCGCGCGACGCGACGTTTCACCGCCGGAAAAAAATAAATAAATAAATAAATAAATAAATAAATAAATAAATAAAACAAAAAAAATAACAAAAAAATAAAAAACAGTAATGAGCAGAGGAAAAATTGCAACTATTCCTTCACACTTTACCAGGATTATGACTGGCCAAAAAAATAGGTATAAATTACTTTTTTTGGGCGTTTTTCGAATGAAACACTATAGGTAATATTGGTAGACAATTTCTCTCCGTTACGCCACTGTGTAACCCGTTGTTCAAAAAACGGGTCGTTGCATGATCAATGACATCTGGAACACTCTGTATGTATACAGCTTTCAAGTTGAGTACTCGAGACATGCATGTTGCATACATGAAAAAAAAAAAAACATAAATACAATCATGTGTATTTGTACACTCGTAATTGTTGTGCAAACAAATTTTATTCGGCGAGCACACCAGTGTACCGTCTGTCCAGAGACTAGTGACTATAGTAGTGACTAAATTGACTAGACACCTCTTCGCCTCTCGACCTGACACTATATAGTACAGACATCAAACAGACTTATACACATCTTCCTCACATTCTCACATTCTCACATTCTTCACACCTTCTCTCCCCCCCCCCCCTCACTCTCTCTCTCTCTCTCTTTTTCTGGTTATAGTTTGTTTGCTTGGTCTAATAAGCGTAAGTGCACTTGAAAAGACAAACAATAAAATCTGTCCTTGAGACGGGTCTGCCGCGCTGCTGCGGGCCGTGCGTGGAGATTTGTGTATGACGAGTCGAGCGTGTGTGAACTCATTCGCAAGAGCTTCGGCGACAAGGAATGAATGAGTCGTTCGCGAAATTTGAACGATTCATACGATTGATTCGAACTTGGCTCTGCATAGACTGTTCTCGTAGATATATCGTATCTATCGCCGTTTGAGAACCTCTGGTGCGAAAGAAACTCTGATTCAATGTATTCTCCCCATAAGCGCATTTTTGAATGGAAATTTCGGTCGCGTTGACAATCAAAGCAAATTTTAGCGATCGAAGATTATTCACTTCAAGAATTGATGATTGCTTTAACTGATGCCGCTGATCGGTGAAAAATCTAGCCAATGAGAGTCGAGAATGAACTTCTGAAAGATATTCTCGTGAAAATTAAAACTGCGATAATTATATTCCATAACATAACCTCTAAAGTAGCTCTGAATAACATGACCATTTTTAACAAAGAAACTAGCGTTTTCGAAGCTAAAATTATGTTTGTCTCATAGGAAAATGACTTCTACGCATGGTCTGTACAATAAACTTTATTCGTAAAGTTCGTCATTTCCAAAATTATCGTGGCAAAAGGAGTCAAAAAGGATAGAAGATGAGATTTCTGACACCGGTTGCAACAATGGAGCTGTTGCAAACTTTTGCTACAGGCTTATTAGTAGTTGCTAATGAGGTATCACCCTGTAAAAATAACGATTAGCGCACTAAAAAATCACGAAATCCACTCCTAAACTCACTAAATGCTTTTACACGCGAGACCGTAATGGCGGCCGGGGCCGCGGTTTTCATTGGGGTTCCCTATCTTCAATCAGCGCCATCTGCACGAGGTGTTCTCGCAACACCACACAAGAAGAAGAAGAAGCATACAATTGCCATAAGAAAACCGCGGCCTCGGCCGCCATCACGGTCTCGCATTTGAAAGCATTTTGTGAGTTTAGGAGTGGATTTCGTGATTTTTTAATGCGCTAATCGGTATTTTTACAGGGTATTACCCCAGAATCAACTATTATTTAGCCTGTAGCAAAAGTTTGCAACAGCTCCATTCGAAATCGAATCTTCCTCCGGAGGTGAATTCGACATTTCCAATCGGTGGAATTCAACGGTCTCCGGTGAGACCTATACGAAACAATCGAATATAATCAAAATGAAATGCAAATCCATCGAATATCATACGACGGTGAATGATATTCGATCGCAAAAATTCGCTTTTCATGCGTTTTTGCAATTATTATGAATACGATTATGAAAACGCCCTTGGCAAAGAGCTCTTATTGGAAGCAAGATAGATCATATGAGCGAGGATTTCTGTATTATGCTTCCTCTACATTGTTCTAAATCCTACTCAGTCAGAAAAAGAGACCTTTGTACTATCGACGAATTAAATATTGTCACGAGATTTCCACGAGCTAACTTTCGCCTTAAAACTTGAAAAATATGTTTGAACCTCCGCGTACCCCCCCCCCCCAAGGGACTGTCGAGAGCTTCTGAAAAATATCAAAATTGGAAAATTTTCGGTCAGTTACCAATCTATCTTTCTTGTTTCAAATCATATGGTTCAGTAGTTTTCCAGAAAAATTCCCAATGCGGGAAGTCTGGTACATTCTGTACCATACCACTGCCGCAGTTATGCGTGTGAGTGTGGGACTGATCAGCAACGGCTCCTCCATCCGAAAGAGTATGAAGAGTGGCCGAACAGAAACCTTAAGGGGAGTCGGACAAGGATTTCGGTCAAAATTTTGAAAAATTGTTTTTTCAGCTAATCTTGTTCCATATATCATCAGCTTTAATTTAAGACCAAGTTTACTTATTTTTGATAAGTAGTCTACTCTTTAAGAATAATTCCATTAAAAAAAAAGAAAAACAGAGTTAAGTGCATTATGCATTTAAAGTGTTTTTTTTTCCCGGAATTTTGAAATTGTGTTTTCCCCCAGTTTGTGTTTTTTCACACAAAAGGTATACATTTTCTCAGGACCTACTCAACCGATTCTGAAAAACTTGGGCTTGTTTGATTCGTCTTTACGCCCTGCACAATTTAACGCGGGCTTTTTTCAAAATTCTGTTTGGCTCAACTTTTATGAGCTTCACAGTGCCCAAAAATAATTAATTTTAGGAACTAAATTTGAAAAAATCATAACACTTACAAAATTCAATTTTTTTTGAAAACCCCGTGTTAAAGTGTGCAGGACAAAAAGACAAATCAAACAAGCCAAAGTTTTTGAAAATCGGTTGAACAGTTCCTGAGAAAATGTTCCTTAAACATTGATGGTTTAACAAGGGCTGAGATAGGCCGTCCGACTCCCCTTAAAGGTGAAACTTTTTTCTTGAAAATCTCGCGACAGTCTTTTCATTCGTCAATATTACGTCTACCAGCAAAAATGTAATTATTGTAATTAATCTCGTAATGGGGCTGTTGTACACTTTTGCTATAAGCGCTTTAATAGTCGACTCTGGTGTTAAAATCTCCAAAAATAACGATGATAGCACTAAAAACTTCCAAAATCCACTCCTAAACCCTTTGAACGCTTTGATTTGGGCGACCGTAATGGTGGCATAGCATAGGGCAGTAATAATGGGAGATTTCTATCTTAATTTCGTCACTCTCTCTCTATGCTGACAGGGATGATTCACAGAGTAGGTAATATTAGTCATCAGAGTAGTGATCCACATCCGATGAATGGTGCCGTGACACCTATAGTGACACCGGTGTCAAATGAAAGTCGTCTCTTATAGGTCACTTTTTGCAAGAGTTACATGGGATTGGGAATGTCCCACCACCACTGTCCTAAGCCACCATTACGCTTGCGCAAATAAAATCGTTTATTAAGTTTAGGAGTGGATTTCGGAAGTTTTTAGTGCTGCCATTATTTTTTGTTCTTGTTGTTGTTGTTGTTGTTGTTTTTTTTTTGTGTGTGTGTTTTTTTTTTGAAGATTGATACACCAGAATCAGAGATTACTAAGCCTAAGAGATATGGCATAAAGATTCAAAAGTGTTATTCGACTCCTACGAAGTATGCAATGTGGCGTACGCTGGTGACCGTAAACATTGTTACTACTGTTGTTGTTTGAATGAGATTTGACAGCAACGCCACTAACTAAATTAATAAGATTAATAAAGTGTTTGGGAAGTTTATAATGAGCTCTGAGTATATTTTGTACGTAAATCTGAAAATCTAAGTCACTTTAATCATCCCATCGGCCATTAAATGACAAACATTTAGATGCTGCAGAGAATCTAACCTCATTTCCAACAACATGAATAACAACAATGTTTACGGTCACCAGCGTACTGCACGTTGTATCACGGCCATTCTGTAGGCGTTTTTTACGGAGCCCGGCCAACGGTTTTTTAACACGGCGGAGATAGGAAGTGCCATATCTCTTAGGCTTAGTAATCTCTGACCAGAATCGATTATTAAATCGCTTCTACACTGAAAAAAAAACAGCTATCATAGGATTTACCATATCTTGGTTTAAATTTTCGACAATCCAAGAAAATTGTAAATTTTACTTTTGCCATGGTTTGAGTTCAAGACGCATTCGTTAAATTTGAAGAATGTAATGGTTAAATTTTAACCAAGACATTTTTAACTCGAACCATGGACAACGTAAAACTTACAATTTTCTTGGACTGACAAAAATTTAAAACATTAATTTATGGTGAATCTTACGATAGCTGTTTTTTCAGTGTATAGCAAAAGTGTGAAACAGTCCCATTAGTAAACATATATTTACTTCAAATTTATTTATTGTTTCTGAATGAAATCAAGCCTTATTCAAATGTGTGTTTCATTAAAAGGGCGGCGATTCTGAAAGTGGACGCATCAAAAATTTCTTTCACTCGTGTATTTTTGATTCAGAGTCATTTCGACGAACTGACTCTAATGAATCGAATAAACTTTATGAATGAACGATTTCGCCGTGAGCTCCACGTCACTCGCGCATTGCTCTAATGCCGGATGGTATTGAGAATTTGTTTGGCGATCGACGCGCGCGGCGTCGAACGTTTCTCTCTCTTTTGGTCTGTCGACATGTTGCGGGCGCGTTGGCGTGTCTGGGTGTCAAGCTGTCTGATGTCTGATGTTTGTTGATTGTTGGAAGGTGCTATTCGCGATTCGATTGTCGAGTGACGAGTAGTCCGGGCTGCATCCATTGTCAGTCATCGTTGCCGAATTGACGCCGACGCGACTGCGCGGTGTGGAATGAGAAAAAGAAAATGTAGGGAATACACCACGAACACTTTCTCACATTAAAATTATTCTGAAATTAATTTAATACATTAAATTACATTTAATTTAATCTTATAAATAATTAATAATTAATTATATAATTAAATTAATTTAATAAATTAAATTTAATTTAATTTAATTTAATTATATAAATAATTAATAACTAATTATATAATTAGTTAATTTAATTTAATTATATAAATAATTAATAATTAATTAATAATTAATTATATAATTAATTATTTTAATTTAATTTTATTTTAATTTTCTTAATTTACTTTAATTAATTTAATTAATTATTCTTAAAATTATTCTTTTTATTTCTTATTATTACCCCTCTTCAATACTCTGGGGGAGACACCCACAGTTCAACACCCCCTATAATATTCTGGGCGAGACCTCCACGCCCCCCTTAAGGGCTTAAGTTTACCGTAGGCTGGGTGCAGAATGTTTTTGCTAATTTTCATCAAAATTCAAACAGCTATTTTTGAAAAATTCCAAATTTTTCCGCAAATTCACCCATTTTACCCATTTTCCCATTGATTTAAATGGGGAAACCTTTTATCGTCCATAACTTGCCTGCAGTTTAAAATTTCGATAGAACAAAAAGTTTCTCTGGGGAATGGTATGAAAGCAACTTCTCTACAAAATGTTAATGCATATGGACGATTGGTTCAAAAGTTATGCTGGGATCGGTGGCGTCGCGTGCAGTTTGGCAACAATGTATTCTATCCATTTAAACTCATTTAAAAGATCGAATTCAGGGGGTGCACAGTGCACAAGGAAAATTCGATATATTTAATGAGTTTAAATGGAGCAGTTGCATTATTGCCAGATGGCACGCGACGCCACTGGCTGGGATACAGACAGACTTCTGCGCCATAGCAATACTTTCTCAATTTATAACTTTGTTAGTCATTGAGAAAGTAATAACTTGTAAGGAATACCCTACAAACACTTTCTCACATTAAATTCAATTTGGGGGAGATTCCCAGACCCCCTTTTATATTCTTAGAGAGACCTCCATCAGACCTCCCTTTAATATCCTGGGAAAGATCCCCAAGACCCCACTTTAATATTCTTAATATTAAAATTCAATATTTACATTCACCTTTGTTAATTTTTAACCCTTTATTGCATGGCGTTACCTTTAGGTAACACGGGGCATTTGAATTTCTAAAATGCATCACCGCATCAAGAAATGCGGTGCTATTCATTCTGCCTGTTGTTACCTGTAGGTAACAACAGGACGGTATGGGGGAGTAAAGGAAAAAAAATTATGATCCAATAGTGCCAACATGAAAAAAAATTCCGTGTTGTTTCCCACCGAAATTGGTGAAAAAAAATTAATTCATGCGATGGAGGGTTAAAACGGTGTTAAGGGTTGAATATTAATCGTTACGATAGGTGGTTTATTTTTTAGTAGGCAGTTTTTGAGTGTTTTTGCCATTATTCATTAAAAAAAAAACTGCAGCATATTTGAAAAATTCCAATTTTTCTCTTTTTTTTTTACATGTTTCCATTGCTTCAATGGAAATAATTTTTCACCCATACCTTACCTAAAAATTAGAATGTCAAGAAGCCCATACAAAAATTGTCTCTGCTTGAAACACCTTGAATGAGTGAAAAAAGAAGGAAGACAAATCCCTTGATCCAGGGCTGCCGTTTTGCGTATAATCAGTGCTATTTTTCTATTCACCGATGATTTCACCGGTTGAGAAAAGATTACACAGTTTAGTTCAGTGTATTATACAGTAATGACCTAAAATACTCGCATCTGTAATCTTTTTTCAACCGGTTGAGTCGTCGATGACTTTAAAGAACTTGCGGATTTTTTAATTAAGTAACGGAGTTTCCACCGATTAAGGAAAGATTACAGATCAGAGTATTTTCGTGCATTACAGTCATACACAGAACTGAACTGTGTAATCTTTTCTCAACCGGTGGACTCATCGGTGAATAGAAAAATAGCATTGATTATACGCACAAAACGGCAGCTATGCCTTGATCATTAATTTGTCCGAAAGAGCTTTTGACCTTTTTTTCTTTTGATCCGGCAGCTCTGTGTAAGGCCAGAGCAAAGGGGCATAGGAATAACCAGTGGCGTCGCGTGCCATCTGGCAACAATGCGAATGCTACATTTAAACTCATTAATTATATCGAATTTTCCTTGTGCACTGTGCACCCCCTGAATTCGATCTTTTAAATGAGTTTAGATGGATGGAATACATTGTTGCAAAATTGCACGCGACGCCACTGGGAATAACGCAAAGAGAGATGAGAAAAGAATTAATGATTGTGCAATGGAAAATTGATTCCTTCTTTTCCTTTACGCTCTAACCTTCCTGTGGCCTGTGTGCCTTGTCCGACAACTTTGCGAACTTGGCTCGCATGGGCAGTGTGAGCTCTAAGTCGCCAATATCTGAAGAATTGATCGCCAGCTGCCCCGTCGATTATAGAATTGCACAATAAAGAGAAACGGGGGAGGGGGGGGGGGGTTGCATGACTGGGGGGAGGGGAGGGAGAGCTGTGAAATGACGGGGCTTTTCCCATTAAGTTCTGCCTTGAGATGGAAGAGGAATACACCAGGGCTGCCGTTTTGCGTAGAATCAATGCCATTTTTCTAGTCACCGATGATTCCACCGGTTAAGAAAAGATTACACAGTTCAGTTCAGTGTATGACTGTAATGCACGAAAATACTTGCATCTGTAATCTTTCCTTAATCGGTGGAAACTCCGTTGATTAATTAAAATATCCGCAAGGTTTTCAAAGTCATCGACGACTCCACCGGTTGAGAAAAGATTACAGATGCGAGTATTTCAGTTTATCATAGCCATGCACTGAACTGAACTGTGTAATCTTTTCTCAACCGGTGGAATCATCGGTGAATTGAAAAATAGCATTGATTCTACGCAAAACGGCAGCCCTGGAATACACTGCGACTGCATACATAGCAGGGCTAGCTGCCGTTTTCTATGGGTCTGTAATGGCATTCCGCAATACATCGGTGATTTAACCGGTTAAAGCAAAGATCACTGATTTGATTATGTCTGCAAGCTTTTGTTATACGTCTCAGTTGATGTATTTAATGATTGCTTCTTTGGGTCTTTAATGGCATTCCACAATTCATCGGTGATTAAACTGGTTGAAGCAAAGATCACTGATTTGAGTATTTATATGAGCCATTTGTTAAACTGTTCAAATGATGAATGTAATCTTTGATTCAACCGGTAGAATCACCGATGGATTGTATACTCCCATTCAAGATCCGCGAAGCGGCAGCCCTGCTGCATCGAAAGTCATAAGATCAGTGCATGAGGAGGTGTCCTTGAACTCCCCCCCCCCCCCTATCTACCACTTTTGCATTTGATATACACGGTGTTCAAAAAATAAATCACGTGAGCCAGATATGTTTTTGTTTTTCATTTTGGACAAGCGGTTGCTGAGAAACTCCGCTTTATTCAAATCAGTAATAATAAACGTATTTAAATGGGGCTCGGTGCTCTATGACGTCATAGGACACCTCATTTCGGAAATTCAAACCAACTTTTCTCGGCTTTCCAGTGCTCAAATTTAAAAAGAAAGAAAGGGGTCCTTCATTTTTCGCCTACTTTCATAAAATTAATTAAAAAAGAGGGTGAAATAGGTCCATTGTTTTAACAGATTAAAGCTGTCGATTGATATAGTTGTGACAGTGGCGCAGCCAGGAATTTTTCTAGGGGGGGGGGGGGGGGGGGTCGGGGGTCCGAAAATTGTCATGGGGGGGTCCTAAGATACTAATTTGGTAAAATTTGTCTGAAAACGCAAAAAATTACCTTTTTTTAGGACAAATTTTGGTGTCATGGGGGGGGGGGGTCCAGACCCCCTGGACCCCCCTTTTGGCTACGCCACTGAGCTGTGAAGATAATTCGTGTAAGAGCTTAAAATAAGTCAACATGATAACTACAAATACAGGAATAACATGATTTTCGCAAGAAAATGTCAACACTAAAACGTTATTGAAGGCAAAAAACCAACAAATTTTCATGTCCAGAAAAACCTCTGTTATGATCCAGTGTGCGACACCACCGGCTTGCCCTAAAATAATTTCGTCGCAACAACGCAACTGATGAGTACGAAAAGTCGCTCAACTCAGACTCGATAGTTCATTAATTACTCCTACGCTCCGTGTTATCGCTTCTCTAGAGTTATAATGAAAAGAAGACGTTCTTTCCACTACGTTGGAGTTCGCCTTCAAAATGCGTACGACGCAAAACCACAACTGGCAAGTACGAATAGTTGCTCGGGCTTTACCTCGACGATTAATTGATTATTAAATATTAACCTATTTTACTTGCCGGTACAAGCCGGTTTAGTGCCGAATAAGTTTTATGGAATGCAGCGGCGCAGTTCGCCTTCAAATGAATTCGATGCAACACCACATCCGGCAAGTACGAGTAGTTGCTTGGGCTTTCACCTCACTGATTATTGCTGGATGCCGGTATTGCATGTATACGGGGCAACAACGGCTCTGACCATTCCGCGGAATGGTCAACTGCGCGATCGGGGCGTAACACATACATATTTTGACTCCGAGTGACAAAAAAGTCAACAGAAACTCCTGTTACTAGACCAGCATTTCTATTGAAATAACAGGAGCCTCTCGTTAAAATATCAGGAATTCCGGATAAGTATAATAAGCATTAACAAGACGTCCGGTTACTACAACAGAAAATGTTTCTCAGTGTTCACAGTGGTTTTTTTGTTTTTTCATGGAATTTCCCGGACATAATTTTTCCAAATCAGAATCAAAACTATGAACAACAAACAGCGAGACAACTAGAAAATATATGAAACTGGTCTCCCCCAGAAAACATATGGGAGTCTACCCCCCCCCCCCCCCCCGATTAAGTTTTACGTGAGAAAGTGTTTGTTGAGTATTCCCTACAGTTTTTTTTGGGAGGGGGGGGGCGTTGAACTCCGTGGGAATGCACTGCTGAAGCAAAAGTGTGCCAAAGACTTATTTTTCCAAAGAAATCGATAAACCGATCGATGACACAAGCAGTGTTGCCAGATCGAGGTTAAAAAGCCGTATCGTCCCCATTTAAATCAATGTAAGGCGTAAGGCTTTTTCACCCCAATCTGGCAACACTGGACACAAGCCAATACGAGCTACCAAACCACCACTGCGCAATGGAACTCCGAAAGTTTACAGTACAGGTACCGAGAATACCGAGATAATTACAATGCAATAGAATATTATATGAGGGAAGCACTGACTATTATAGGGGGGTCTGGATACTCCCCCAGAATATTGAAGGGGGTTTAGGGGGTTCTCCCAGAAATTATAAGGGGATCTGGGGACCCCCGGAGATGTGAGATAATGTTTGTAGGGTATTCCCTACAGTTAATTTTTTTTGGAAGGGGGGGGGGCATTAAACTCCATAGGAATGCACTGCTGAAGCAAAAGTGTGCCAAAGACTTATTTTTCCCCAAGAAATCGATAAACCGATCGATGACACAAGCGAATGCAAGCTACCGCGCAACCACCACTGCGCAATGGAACTCGGAAAGTTTACAGTATACAGAGATGCTTGCAATGCGCGGCGTAGCATTCGTGGCAACAAAATAATGAGTGACCGACACTTAATTGCTCATCGCTAATTTCAATGCCCCCCCCCGTCTCACCACTCCCCTCCCCCCACTAACCCCTCCGCACCCCATCCCCCTCCCCCCACTAGCCCCCTCTAACGCCGTTTGCCCATCCGAATCCCTTTCGCCCTCCTCTGGCGGCCGCCGGCCGCGGCGCGGCGCAGCCACTTCCTTCCGAATCCGTTGCAGACTTAAACTACCAGACAAGAAATCGCTGCGCAGTAAGATCCAAGACTCCGTTCCGATGACGCAAATGCAGTCGGAAGTACCACGCAAAATAACTTGGGCTCCGGATAGTGATATATGAGGTTTCCCAGAGAGCGAGCACATCAACCCCGACCGAATTTGACGCCCCCGACGCGACTCAAGACACTTAAAATAAATCAAAATTTTACAGTTTTCTAGCCACCATATACTATCCATCCCGCAGTCGTAATGAAGCATATATCCTTTCGTTGCCAAACCTCTCGGGCAATCAGAATTAGAATCAGTGCTTGCTGCAGTGGCGTACTGGAAACTTTGGGGGCCCCCCCGCGAACCTTCAGTCGGGGGCCCCCTACTTTTTTAAACAGTGAATGGAGGGTTTATAAAGACCCCCTCCCCCCATCTAGAGGGGGCTCGGGGATCCTCCCCTGACATTTTTTGAAAATTGAGTGCTCTCGAGATGGTTTTTCACGCAGTTTTAGCTGTAAAATTCCGTTTCTCTCCCAAAAAAGAAAAGAGCTTAATTTCTGTTTCTGACAGCCTTAATATCCATTTAATATCACGGAAAATGCATGGCCAATTTACCACATTTAACGGAGGAACAAAGCAGCTCTTTTTACTTTAATATTACACTTATTTATTTCCTTCTCCATCTTTATCTTCATTCTTTCAAATGTTATATTTTGTCAAATACAAGGGGTCAGGTGTAATCATGGGGCCCTAATTGGGGGCCCCTGCTGATTGAAAGTGAAAGGTGCAGATTTTTTATTTAAAATTATAAAGTCTGAAATTACTAGGTTCGTTTGGAAAATGAATTTTCCTTTAGGCCTTCGTACGCGCTCAAAGTACGCGATCGTCGAATCGGCATCGGTGGACTCAAATTTACCGCCAATGAACCAATAGCCCCTTTACATCCAAATTTTGCTGAGAAGTTGCTTTTAACATTCCTTAGAGGCTTTTTTTTTTTTTTTTTTTTCGAATTTTGAAATGGTAAGAAATGGAGGATGAAAGCTTTCCATTAAAATCATGGGTAAAATGGGTAAACATAGGGAAATGTTGGAATGTTTCAAATATAGCTGTTTGAATTTTGATGATTTGCCTAAAAATTCTGCTACCAGCCTATACTGTAAAATTAACTCCTTAAGGGAGGTCTGGCGGTCTCCCCCAGAATATTATTGAGGGTTCTGGGGGTTTCCCCCAGAATATGAAAGGGGGGGGGGGTCTAGGGATCAGTCTAGTAAGGGGATCATATTCATCTGCCGTAAGATCTTACAACAGCTCCGTTGCTCTATGTCAACATATCTCTTCCTTATAAACTTATGGAGAAAAATCGATCCTTCAAGTAAAGGGGATCGATTGAACCTCGAAAAATCGATACTTTTGCGTTGACCCAAGTAGGGAAAGCTCCGGGAAGTCTGGCAATCCTCTGACGATAATCGGCAATTAATCAACCATCCAAGAGCTTGTCCTCATTTTTTCTCTCTCCATTATGGAGTGAATGATCTGTGTGTGTTTGTGTGTGTACGACGTACGTGGGGAGGGGGGTGTGAAAGATAGCGCCTGAAGAATATCAGTTTTGATTTATCTCGAGTCGTGTTTGTTGTTTATATTTCGAAATATTCCGTGTGCGTGTTTTGTTTGTTTGTTTGTTTCGGTGTTTTGATCAAATCATCGTGGCCAAAATTGCGCGTCACAATTGAAGCCATCTGCCCATCTGTATAGAAGAAGGGCACATGAAACAACAGGTATGCTCTCAAGCAAAGAACCTTTATTTGCTCACAATGAGCAATACTCTGGAATAGCAAACCCTTTGTTTTATGGGCCCTTCTTTTAGGGACGGCTTCAATTATTATTCTTAGGATCGGTATTGAGCTCAGAGCTGTAGCAGTGCCCATTGGCGGATACAGAAGGTTGATCGTCTCTCTCTCTCTCCTTCTATTTGAGCGAGTGTGTTAGAGCTTAGAAAAAGGCGGAGATAGGGCCTAAAAACAGACTCTTAAATATCGGTGGAACCAGTGGCGTCGCGTGCAATTTGGCAACACTGCATTCTATTCATTTAAACTCAAGTTAAAGGTCGAATTTAGGGGGTGCACAGTGCACAAGGAAAATTCGATTTATTTAATGAGTTTAAATGGAGGAGTTGCATTGTTGCCAGATGGCACGCGACGCTACTGGGTGGAACACTATTTAGTTATGACTAAATTATGATTATAATTGAATCGATAGATCTTTGGACCCTATGTAGATGAAATAACAATTATTGATGTGGCAAAAAATATTGGGAATAATTGAACTTTTAAAACCAAAAATCAAAGAAAATTTACATACCCCCGGACGCGGCTCGTGCAAATTGGCAACTATGCTAATTTTCTATTTAATCCTATGCGAAAGTATCGATATCTTGGGGGTGCAACTGAACGATTGATTGAAGATCGATTGTTTTTCATGGGTTTAAATGGAGAGAATACGTTGCTGCCAGATTGCACGCGCCGCCACTGCATACCCCTGAAGAACGACGGTTTTCTGGCTTCCGAGCGGAACTGAGGATTTTTCGGCCTTCATTTATCGGAGGCACCGATTTATCGCAATAGTTTTAAAAAAAAAATTGAATCATTGAAAGTTTCATTGGATTTCGATGATCGATTTTTTTCTATGAATTTATACGAACAAAATACCAATATTGCAAATCGCAATGCACGTGAGCATTCATATAAAGTGTGACCCCCCCCCCCCCCCAGGCAGGGTAGGTTCAGTACGATTTTTACGCTTTAACGACATAGGTGTCCGCCCCCAATGAATACAAAACAAGGGTCCCTAGACCCAAACATGGGCTTTTTTCTTATAATTGGACCTTAACTCGCGTAAACATTATTCCTGTCGATGTTAATTGACCTGCCAAGTTCGCATTTGGCCTTAGTTTTGATCGAAATCTTCTAGATTTTTCACAATTTAAACATTATCACGAGCATTTTTTAAAAGTAGAATATGCGTAAAATCGGGACGAGTTAAGTAGAAAATGATATCATTTTGGAAATCAGCGTCCCAAGTACTATCGATTAGAACAGTATTAACGTATGTAACAAGAAAATTCATTGAAATACATTGAAATTTAGTTTAAAAAAACACTGATGTTTGGTGCTTTCGCGGACAGTTATGTCGTTAAAGAGGCCTACTTGTTCAGTGCTGTCTCCATACATACTTGGCTGCTTCTTTGAGGTTAGGTTAGTCTTGGTATACGTACGCTTAAGGAGAATGAAATATTGGTGAAATGCAAAATCGTGATCTATCCCTCTATAAATACGATTTTCAACTCTTTTAATACTTTGGGGAAGTAACTAAGCCCAAAACTTTCATTACTGACGTACTTTTCCAATCTTGGTTGAACTTCGAAAATTGAACCAAGAACTCGATAACGCCATAAGCATCCCATAAGCTTGCATTTACTAAGACGAACCCTAACCCCACTTTTTTCCAAAAAAGCAACCGGGTATATATAGAGACGGTATTGGTAGGTCATTTATTTTCCAACACACCTCATATGCACGTGATGAATGGTTATATTGTGCGTTGCATATTGCATATGCTGTCCAGGGGTATCATTGTCCCCACATAATAAGTTCAGACAGTAAATGATTCAAACAGGCCCGTCATATACTGATTCAGTGGTTAAATGACGTCACATTATAGTCGCGGAGTCTATTCCAAGTATAGCGCAGGGATTTGTCAAGCGTGCGAAATTGCATAGCGTGCAAAAGTTTTAACTGGGAGCTTTTTAAATGAGCGTGAGGAAACTTTTCATACCTCGCGCCGCGTCAATTAAGATATACTGTTGCATTATTGCGCTCGCATTTTGAATTCAGAGAAAGCAAGTTTCAGAACTATTTCAATTAAATTTGCAGTTTTGCGAAACAGATGAGTTTTTCAGAATGCCAGCTGCGTCGCACACTGGAGTCGGAAATTGTTTGGAACAATCTTGGATAAGTTCGATTGCTACGATAAAGTGCAAAAAAAAAATATTTCAAGTAACAAATTACTATGACAGTGGTATTTTACTATGACAGTGTAAAGTGCTATCTTGAAGTGAAGATATTTTTTTTTAATTTGTGAAAGCTCGTCAGATTGAGTAGGACTGAAACATTTTCTTCATAGCTTTAATTTTGCGTTTGACGTCACGACCCAGCAATTTGGCATTCATGAATTGCAGGATTATCATAATAGCATTCGATTATCATAGCATTATCATAGCATTCGATTATTTCAAATTTTATTTCCTTTTATATTTATTTTCATTTTAATTAACCCTTTGTGTCTTATCTTTGTGTTTCAGGTGAGTGTTACGAACTAGCCTTTCATTCAGATCGCAAGATTCTTTGCAGGTAAAGAAAGTAATCCAATCCATAGGCGGATCCGGCAATCTAGCAACTGCGCATTATTCCCATTTGAATGTATGAGAAACGATCGATTCTTGAAGGGGCCATGGCCCTTTCATTAATAGATTATTTCTCATGTATTTAAATGGGGATAATACACATTTGCCAGATTGCTGGATCCGCCTTTGCAACTGACCGATCGAATGTATTGCTTATTTTATATACCATGAAAAAGGTGCGTTTTGGAACTAACCATTTATAACCATGAATAACTGACCAAAATTATTCGCATCATTCTCATGTTATTTCTTATCAGTGGCGTAGCGTTCAATTCGGCAACGTTGCAGTGTCTCCGTTTAAACCCATATAAAAGGTCGAATGCGAAGGTGTTTACCGAACACCCAATCGTTCGATCTTTTTCATAGGTTCAGATGGAAGAGCTGCAACGTTGCCAAATTGCACGCCACGCCACTGTTTCCTATTATAGTAAATCGAAGTTTGGCACTACCAGCGCATTCATCTGTCATTAAATGAACTGCCTAGTGACTGGTAGTGTTCAAACTTTGATTTAGTAATAATTGGAATAACATGAGAATAATGCAAATAATTTGAGTTAATTATTCATGGTTATTCAAAAAATGATTTTTATGCCCATCACTACCTCAGACCATAGTGGGGTGGAATTTGAAGGCTCTTAGTTTGTTTGTTTGCAGTGGCGTCGCGTGCAATTTGGCAACAATGTATTCTATCCATTTAAACTGATGTGAAATATCGAATTCAGGGGGTGCACAGTGCACCAGGAAAATTCGATATATTTAATGAGTTTAAATGGAGCAGTTGCATTGTTGCCAGATGGCACGCGACGCCACTGTTTGTTTGTTTGTTTGTTTGTTTGTTTGTTTGTTTGTTTGTTTGTTTGTTTGTTTGTTTGTTTGTTTGTTTGGTTTGTGAATTTAAATCCATAAAAATAACTGCTCTACACATATATTGCCGTAGCAGTTTACAAAAGACTCGTTGAACTTCTGAATAAATGATACTTTTTGCATCCACGTTCAATTCGGAGAAAAGCGATAATCGATTGTTCAGGAGCTGCTACTACTGGTTGGTCAACAGGTGCGCGCGCATGGTAAAATTCACTTGACTGCAGCTCAGTGGAGTCTCTGTCGAGTACAACTCTGCCAGACTTAGCAATAAAATATGCAAAATTCCCATTAGACTCAGTGTATAATACGTATATTCATCGCCTGATTTGGCAACGCTGGTTGAGTCGGGCAAATGCAAAGGGCACCCAACCATCCAGCCGCACAGTAGATTGAATAGAATGAAATTTTCCGGACATAATTTAACGCAGTGGCGTCGCGTGCAATGTGGCAACAATGCAACTGCTCCATTTAAACTCATTAAATATATCGAATTTTCCGTGTGCTCTGTGAACCCCCTGAATTCGATCTTTTACGTGAGTTTAAATGGATAGAATACGTTGTTGCCAAATTGCACGCGACGCCACTGATTTTACGAACAAAAATCAAGATTATTAACAATAAATCAGAGCTGCAGTTTTGCGTATATGATTAATGACATTTTTCAATTCACCGATGATTGCACCGGTTGAGAAAAGATAACGCAAGTCAGTTTGATTGTATGACTGTAACGCACGAAAACACTCTAATCTGTAATCTTTTCTCAACCGGTGGAGTCGTGGATGACTTTAAAAAAACTAGCGGATTTTTTTTTATTAATCACCGGCGTTTCCGCCGATTGAGGGAAGTTTACGGATCAGAGTATTTTCATGCGCATTACAGTCAAACACTGAACTGACTTGTGTAATTTTTTTTCAACCGGTGGAACCATCGGTGAATTGAAAAATGTCATTAATTATTTGGCAAAACGGCAGCTCTGCAATAAATAGTAAGATAATTTGAAAATGTGTAAAATAATTCATTGTAGATCTTCTTAAAATAATACACACATGATGAGTCCTAATTTTTATGTCCAAAAAGTAATGTCCAAAACATTAAAATCCAAAAAATTAGGGCCAAAGAGGAAACGTCCAAAAGATGAAAAGGCCAATAGTAGAATGTCCGGAATTATAAGTCCATAACATGAAATCCAAAAATTTGGAAAGTATAAGGGGTAAATGATTTTTCGAGCGATCAGTATTCGGTAGCCAACTTTTCATGTCCAGAAAAATCTATGTTTCGACCCAGTGTGAGCCGCTGCACGAGAGGCGGCTCAGACCATGCGGACGCGGACCGGTTTTCTTATTTTGGTTATCCGTTCCGACTTATGACTTACGTCCATCAGACATTGATTATTGCAGATCGTCTGGAATATTTAAACGACTCCCTATAAATAGTTCCCTTCAATCTCTCCGACATAAATACGTGCACAGGTGAAATGGGTGGTCTTTCGAACGAACTTTTTCCTGGATCATCTTTTTAGATGTTGAAAGTCGGGTAGCATTGATCGGTAATCTTTGACGAGGTTTGAAAGTATAGGCAGTTTTAGTGGAGTGATCGTATCGATTGCCTTCTGACAACCTCTGCTTCTGGTTTCACAAAAACTCTGATTCAATGTATTCTCCCTATAAGCGAACTTTTGTACGGAAATTTAGGCTATTAAATCAAACGATTAATACAGGGCTGCCGTTTTGCGTATAATCAATGCTATTTTTCTACTCACCGATGGTTCCACCGGTTGAGAAAAGATTACACAGTTCAGTTCAGTGTAAGACTGTAATGCACGAAAATACTCTGATCTGTAATCTTTCCTTAATCGGTGGAAACTCCGTTGATTAATTAAAATATCCGCAAGTTTTTTAAAGTCATCGACGACTCCACCGGTTGAGAAAAGATTACAGATGCGAGTATTTTACTTTATTACAGTCATGCACTGAACTGAACTGTGTAATCTTTTCTCAGCCGGTAGAATCATCGGTGAATTAAAAAATAGCATTGATTATACGCAAAACGGCAGCCCTGGATTAATACGACCTTTTTGCGATTATGAATCCTACGTTCTCGAAAATGCTTATAGTTATGTCTATGGACTCTATGGTTCCACGACTTAAACTATCGACATCAACAATATTACAGATCAAACGATGCATTATTTGGAAAATGGAATCACCCAAATATTATTATTATTATTATTATTATTATTGTTGTTGTTTTTGTTTTTGTTGAATGGGCAGGAATCTGGCGAGAGCTCAAGTGATTCCAACGTCCAAATGCATCGTTTAATATGTAATATCTCGCTGCTTTCGGCAGTTTTAGCCGTGGCGAACCAGGCATAACTAAGCATTTTCGAGGACGCGGAATTCAAAATCGCAAAAATTGGAGCATTAATTATTTGATTTAATAACCGAAATTTCCGTTCAAAAATGCGCTTATGGGGAAAGTAAATTGAATCAGAGTTTGTTTGGAGCAAAAGGTTCTCGGACGACAATCGATACGATATATCGCTCTACTGAAGCAGTCTAAGCGAAATAACAAATCTGGCAATTTAACTTTACCCCAGAAAATCTGAACGTATAATTTTGTTCCAACTGTGCCGGCTGGTACAGTATGAAAACCATGATTTTCCATCTAAAACTGGATAAAGAATTAGTGGCGTCGCGTGCCATCTTGCAACAATGCAACTGCTCCATTTAAACTCATTAAACATATCGAATTTTCCTTGTGCACCCCCTGAATTCGATATTTTACATGAGTTTAAATGGATAGAATACATTGTTGCCAAATTGCACGCGACGCCACTGTAAAGAATGATCCTAGGAGAGACGAGCCACCTCTCCAACAATCGATGAATTAATTTGAGTGTAAACGTGGAAAGTAAATCGCGTGGCCACATTGCATGTAACATTGGTTTTTTCAAGTTTTTAAAAGTGAGGCCACTTCACACTGCGTTTAATCAGTGATGCCTGATTGTTTGTATTTTCCGAGTGTGGGCACCTCAACTCTCTAGTCTCTGTCCATTCAGCTCGGCAAATGAAGCCAATCGCTCTCAAGGGTTTTCATATCTTTTGAAACTGGTGCCGCTTCACTAGCAACTCATGGCTATGCAACATGGGCAAAAAGGTCATGTCGCCAAAACTCATCTTGTGACCCCTCTATCGATTCAGCTCGGCAAATGGAGCCGATCGCTCTCAAGGGTTTTCATATCTTTTGAATCTGGTGGCGCTTCACTGGCAACTCATGGCTATGCAACATGGGCAAAAAGGTGATGTCCCCAAAACCCATCTTGTGACCCCTCTATCGATTCAGCTCGGCAAATGGAGCCGATCGCTCGCTCTCAAGGGTTTTCATATCTTTTGAAACTGGTGCTGCTTCACTGGCAACTCATGGCTATGCAACATGGGCAAAAAGGTGATGTCGCCAAAACCCATCTTGTGACCCCTCTATCGATTCAGCTCGGCAAATGGAGCCGATCGCTCTCAAGGGTTTTCATATCTTTTGAATCTGGTGGCGCTTCACTGGCAACTCATGGCTATGCAACATGGGCAAAAAGGTGATGTCCCCAAAACCCATCTTGTGACCCCTCTATCGATTCAGCTCGGCAAATGGAGCCGATCGCTCTCAAGGGTTTTCATATCTTTTGAATCTGGTGGCGCTTCACTGGCAACTCATGGCTATGCAACATGGGCAAAAAGGTGATGTCGCCAAAACCCATCTTGTGACCCCTCTATCGATTCAGCTCGGCAAATGGAGCCGATCGCTCTCAAGGGTTTTCATATCTTTTGAATCTGGTGGCGCTTCACTGGCAACTCATGGCTATGCAATATGGGCAAAAAGGTGATGTCGCCAAAACCCATCTTGTGACCCCTCTATCGATTCAGCTCGGCAAATGGAGCCGATCGCTCTCAAGGGTTTTCATATCTTTTGAATCTGGTGGCGCTTCACTGGCAACTCATGGCTATGCAACATGGGCAAAAAGGTCATGTCGCCAAAACCCATCTTGTGAACCCTCTATCGATTCAGTTCGGCAAATGGAGCCGATCGCTCTCAAGGGTTTTCATATCTTTTGAATCTGGTGGCGCTTCACTGGCAACTCATGGCTATGCAACATGGGCAAAAAGGTGATGTCCCCAAAACCCATCTTGTGACCCCTCTATCGATTCAGTTCGGCAAATGGAGCCGATCGCTCTCAAGGGTTTTCATATCTTTTGAATCTGGTGGCGCTTCACTGGCAACTCATGGCTATGCAATATGGGCAAAAAGGTGATGTCGCCAAAACCCATCTTGTGACCCCTCTATCGATTCAGCTCGGCAAATGGAGCCGATCGCTCTCAAGGGTTTTCATATCTTTTGAATCTGGGGCCGCTTCACTGGCAAAAGCATGGCTATTTTCCGAAAGTAAAAAGTTATAGTATAGCTTACGGCTACCAAACCATGGATTTAGACTGAAACAGTTTAGTCTAAAAACTCGTCAGTTTCAAGGGTCTATTTCATCGAACGGTCTCAAGGGTTCATTTCACCGAACGCGTCATCCATGGGTGGGTACTGCAGGCTGATTATGAACAATCGTTTTGTAATGTCATCGAATCGAAGATCGAGTACGTGTTGTTCAAATGGGTGCAGGTGTTCTCACTGTAGGTTTCATTTCGATAGAAACCCTCACATCTCCGCGGAAATTCGCCGGTGACTCCTGAGCTATCGAAGAATTTCCGCAGAGATGAAAGAGTTTCTATCGGAATGGGACCTACCGTAATGATAACACTCATAAGATAATATATACTCAGTGGCGTCGCGTGCCATCTGGCAACAATGCAACTGCTCCATTTAAACTCATTAAATTTATCGAATTTTCCTGGTGCACTGTGCACCCCCTGAATTCGATATTTCACATCAGTTTAAATGGATAGAATACATTGTTGTCAAATTGCACGCGACGCCACTGTATATACTCGATCATCGACTCGATAGTATTACGATACGATTGTTCATAATCAGCCTGTAGGACAGTGCAATCACTCACTAGCTGATTGTTATTTTATGTGTCATTTTTTTTTAGGTTTTTTGATTTTTGGTAGTTGAAGTGTTCTTCTTCAGCAAATTGGGTTGAAGTCGCAACGGACGAAATTGAAGAGAGTAGAGAGGCAAGGTGGAAAAACAACGAGCTTTATTTATCTAGAGCGGCACTCTATATGATGAATATAACCTGCATAATTTAAATCTGTGACGTGGCGTTTGTGGACACGGGATCTCTAGATTCCAAGAAATGTGTGGCGTTTTCGCAAGTGGCGTTGAAGGCAAAATCATTTTTTCACGTGGCGTTTGCGGACGCTCAAAAAGAGAAAGAGAAAGAGAGAGAGAGAGAGAGAGAGAGAGAGAGAGAGAGAGAGAGAGAGAGAGAGAGAGAGAGAGAGAGAGAGAGAGAGAGAGAGAGAGAGAGAGAAAGTGATTGAGAGAGGGGGGAGGAAATTTAGAGATAATGTATGAAAAAAATGAAAAAAAAAAAAATTACCAAGCAGGTAAAATTGGAGTTGCATTACGCCCTTTACTTTAAAGTCGTTGCATACAGTCAGTGAGGAGATTTCTCGGTGTTTTAGTAATCTGGTCGTCATTTTCGCTGGATTTCACTGAAGATTTGAATATTCAATCACACGTAGAAAGAATTAGCAAGAGCACCTTTGCACCCGTTATAGTTTCCAAACTTCGGAACCGGTTCCAAAACACATGAACACTAGAACGCCCGGACTTTTGCTCCTCCCTAGAACGCCCAGCGTCCCAAAATTGGGACAGTGCCGTAAAGTGCAGACTTTTGTTATACATGACATCGATCAAACTGTTATTCGGGCTTATAAGCATTATAAGAGAAATTTGCCAAAATTTTCTCTTCGGTATTGGTATCTTTTTTGCCTATACAGGCAAATGAAGGGACATAAATGGTCTTTTGCCATAAATTTTCGACCAATTTTCAAAAATTCGCTGCACCCTTGAAATTGGTCCAAATTTAGGTAACTATGGATACAAAATGCTCCACTAAACAAGCACTTTTAGGAAAAAAATAACTCAAGCCCCGAAATTTGGTACAAAATTGACTTGTAAGCCCCTGAAGAATTTTAAATTTTCCAAAAAATTCTGGAACGGCAATTTCCACGGGAGCTCTCCTTACATCAAGAAGTGAACGATAAATCATTACCGGCGTCTCCTTGGAGGCCTCTAAGCCCTGAAAAGCCTATAAACTGTAATCTAAACTCAAAATATTGATCGCGTATAATGACGAGATGCTGAATCGATGGATGATCATTTTTTAGGGTTTGGATGACAGTTTTGAGGCTTTTGAGGCTCTCAGGTAGGGAGAGGAGCCCCCTCTAATTATGCAAAAACTGTTTGTCACAGCTGCGGACATTATTGAGGATTATGGCTATCCTTATCACTGCCTTGAATCAGCAAAGACAACAGTTTGTCCCAAAATTGGGACATGGGCGTTATAGGTAGAACCGCTTTTTTCTCTTATAGGAATGGGCGGATTTCGACGAAACTTGGTGGTCAGGGGGTACCGCTTAAATGATGAAAAGTCAGAAAATTTCAGAAACCTAAGTCGAATTGGAGGCTTGTGAGACAACATGGAATTTTGGTTTGTTCCAAAAATGGGACGTTGGGCGTTCTAGTGTTAAGGTTTGCAGCCCTCATGACTGTAGCCGAGAATTTGTCTTTCTCTGTCTTTGCCCATTTGAATGCATGTGTTAGAAAAGGATGAAGATAGGGGCTGTCTCGTTACTTCAGCTCAGTGGCGGATCCACCGGGGGCACGGGACATGTGCCACCCAGAAGCCTCAAATTTTAGGTTTTTTTTCTGCTTCAAAATAGCCCCAGATTGCCTCCTGCGACGATTCAAATTTCAAATTTCATAGGCATGCCCCCCTCAGAAAAAATTTCTGGATCCGCCACTGCGTCAGCCCCGGTTTCTGTATTTTTCTAATACATGCAGTCAAATGGACATAGAGAGAGGAAGACACATTCATGGCTGCAGCTTAGCAGCAGTCCCTATGTATGAAAGAGTCAAGACACGTGAACAGAAGTGAAGAAGAAGAAGGTGTCTGAGGAGCCTGGAGGCGCGCCTCTTGTTTACATTTTTATCCAACGATCTTCCCGCCAAAGATTACTTATACATGTATTCGTGTGTAAGTAATCTTTGTTAGGTCAACCTAATCTCCAATACCCGTTGGCTTCACTACCTGTAAACGGAAAAAAAAACTACGGTGAAAATAACCATACGGATACCTGATTTTGGCACCTGCTAGATGTAATGGTAATGTTAACCAGAAGTATACTATGTTTGACTAGGTACTGGGGTGATGTTACCTGATTGCATGTCAAATTTACTCAAAGCATCGGTAAATGTACCATACTTCTGGTCAAGTTTACCATAATATCTAGCAGGTGCCAAAATCAGGTATCCGTATGGTTATTTTCACTAATCTTTTTTTTCCCGTGTTTTAAAGTGATTTGTGAATTTTATTCTGTTCTGAACACATTTCCATCAATTTTTAATTCAAATTTCATCAGTACAAGCTAAAAATGCCGAAAGTTTCCTCAAAGCTGGGCAGCAATGAAGGTGGCTCAATGAAGATGTAAACAAGAGGCGCGCCTCCAGGCTTCATAGACCCCTTCTTCTTCTTCTTCACTTTTCAGCAGCCAATCACAGATGGAACCTCGTATGGCGAGACTCTTTCATATATAGGGACTCTAAGCAGTAAGCAGCCCTATTTAGGCGGTAGAAAACTTCAAAAGCATCTTTCGGAAACTTCCGGAAACTTTCGGAAACTGCAGCCGCGTTTGTCCGCAAGCTCTGTGCGGCAACCTTGTGGGATCTCGGGACGCTCTGTAAAACTGCGACTGTGCAATGTGCATGCCTTAGAGGGCTGCCGTTTTGCGTATAATCAATGCTATTTTTTTATTCACCGATGATTCCACCGGTTGAGAAAAGATTACACACTTCAGTACAGTGTATGACTGTAATGCACGAAAATGCTCTGATCTGTAAACTTTCCTTAATCGGTGGAAACACCGTTGATAATTTAAAATATCCGCACGTTTTTTAAAGTCATCGACGACTCCCACCGGTTGAGAAAAGATTATAGATGTGATTATTTTAGTTTATTACAGTCATGCTCTGAACTGAACTGTGTAATCTTTTCTCAACCGGTTGAATCTTCGGTGAATTGAAAAATAGCATTGATTCTACGCAAAACGGCAGCCCTGGTGTGCATGCCTTGCCGCTTGCCGCCACTGCCGCTGCCGCACCGCTCTGGGACTGTACCTCAAGAGTCGCGCTTCGCTTTGGGTCCGGACATCGAACATCCAGCATCCAGCATCGAACTAAACGTCACCCCGGTCCGGTCTCAGGTCCGGCCGTCACCCCGTCGCCAATTCCCCGCGACTCTGCAAGTTCTCTCTCTCCCTCTCTCTCTCTCTCTCTCTCTCTCTCTCTCTCTCTCTCTCTCTCTCTCTCTCTCTCTCCTCTCTCTCTTCTCTCTCTCTCCTCTCTCTCTCTCTCTCTCTCTCTCTCTCTCTCTCTCTCTCTCTCTCTGCAAGCTCGTCCCCCGCCGCTACCCCGCTACTGCCTTCCATCCACCATCCACCGCTGCTGCGGATGATACCGCCAGCATCCAACATCCCAACATCTCAGGTGGATGAACGACGGTGATTGGCATCTACTTAAAATGTTTACATTTACCTAGCTCTCTGTGCCCCCTCCCTCCCACCCTCCCTCCCCCTTGAAATCCTCCTCCCCCTCAATTCGACCGCTACCCCCACATCCGCGGTCCCCCTCAGCTCTATTCCGCGTTCTGCGACGGCGCGCGGCGGTGGACTCTAGGACTTGGACTGCAATTGAAATTGCGATTGGAGCAAGAGCGAAAGACCCCCTCTCCCCCTCTATCTCTATCTCTCTCTCACTCACTCTTAGTGCTTTTCCGCTGGCCTCTTTCTCTTTCCCTCTCTCTCTCTCTGTCAAACTCACTCACTCACTCGGATCATGTCCAACTCCGCATTTTGCATCCATCGGGGGAGAAAGGACCGCGAGGACGCCGCGTCGGGCGGTAAGGGGCTTGGGGGGGGGGGGGGGTGGAATGAGGAGAAGGCAAGGGTGAGGGGCGGTTATGAGGGGGGGAGGAGGGACTTGCCTTGTGAGGATTCCGGCAATGGCAATTCGCGAGCGCGTCCGTCGGCACACAGTGAATCATTGGCGGATGCAGGGACTTGTCTCTCTCTCTCTCTCTCTCTCTCTCTCTCTCTCTCTCTCTCTCTCTCTCTCTCTCTCTCTCTCTCTCTCTCTCTCTCTCTCTCTCTCTCTCTCTCTCTCTCTCTCTCTCTCTCTCTCTCTCTCTCCTGATTCCAGTTGAATTAACGCATGTGTTAGATAAAGATGGAGATAAGGACTAAAGTCACGTGGTGCGGCCCTCTTTGCTATCCTATTTTAACGCATTTGTTCAAATGGCCGGAGGGAGAGAAAGACAGATTCTAGTATCCGCCTAATATGGTGATCTGATGTGTCTGTCAAAGAGCTACCAGATTTGACACACTAAAAATGTACATAGGGAACAGGGTGTCAATGTTTTTCAAGTCAAAATAAGGCTCTTTTTCTAACATGGGTCTTAAAATGCTCCCCGCCCCCCATGACACCAAAATGTGTCCTAAAAAAAGGTAATTTTTTGAGTTTTCAGACAAATTTTACCAAATTAGTATCTTTGGATCCCCCATGACCATTTTCGAACCCCGGACCCCCCCCCCCTAGAAAAATTCCTGGCTACGCCACTGCCCCCCCCCTCCGATCAAAAGAAAGTCTCTCCGTCTTCCCATCAAAATTGCTCTTGATAAATTTATTCATTATTTTCCAAAGAGTTTTAGATTTTAGAAGTCATTACTTTGAAAAGTAATCCTCTTAAACTTTGAAAAAACAATATATTCTTTCAAACCAGTGGCGGCTCGTGCGATTTGGCAACCATGTTGTTTTACCATTTAAACCTATGCAAAAGTATCGATATCTTGGGGGTGCATTGCACCTCCTGAGGATCGATTGTTTTACATGGGTTTAAATGAGGGTATTACACTGTTGCCACATCGCACGAGCCGCCACTGTTTCAAACTGACTGAGAAACGAAAGAATGGACATTTGTATCCGGATACCTTCTTTTGCAGATCGTAGAACCTTCAACTTTAGTAACCCATCGTCCATATCCGTTCGGCAGGGGCCCGACCAAGCTGGTGAAAAGCCGGACTAGACTTGACCTAGCATAACCTCACTATTTAAAAATCCTTCCTTATGATTGGTCGGCGGTGCAGATTCGAGGCCTCTGTTGGACTTAGGTACGACTTCAATGATCAGGCCCCAGAGATGCGGGAGAAAATAATAATATGCCCACCAGAGACAACAGAGACCACGCACTAGCCGATCGCGTGGCGGAAGATTTTCTTTTCCAAGACTCACAAAATTAACATGTTGAACAACATCCAACGGCTTCTATGTGGATTTTTGACTGATCCCCAAAACATCGATGCTTCGTTCTGATTGGCCACTGACCCCAACATCTTTGCTCAATAGTCTGCATAGGAGCCGTTAGACGTTGCTTTGTTGCGACTCCGGAAAGAAAAGTTGCCACTTTGGGCGAGATAAAGCTAATTTTATTTACAGTGTCAAGTGAAAGATTCGAGGCTCGGAACTTTTCGGGGGACACCAAACGCCAAAGTCAACAAAACCACTTCTAGCCAATCAGGAGCGTTGTTTCTTATTGTCTCTCATCGTTAAGTTACTCTTCGCCCCCACCTCGAGGAACGGGTACAAATTCCGAGGTTCGGGTACAGCATCGATGCCATCCATCGATACCAAAACAAGGGTTCGGGTACAGCATCGATGCCATCCATCGATACCAAAACAAGGGTTCGGGTATGCGCTAATAAAGTACAGAATCGTTGCGGTTCGGGTGAAAATCAATCTTCACTCGACACTGTAAATAAAATTCGCTTTATAGGTAGTGCGTGATGCTCTGTTGTCTCTGATATCCACGGACTCGCTGGCTCGGGACACTTTGCGGCCGGTGGGGGCCCCGACTCTGAAGGTAGGTACATTGCCAAGGTGCATTCGCCCTTGCAGTGGAGTGCAGAGGTGCTCTCTGTGTCTCGTCTCTGCACGGTGCACAGTGCAGCGACCTGTGGACAAAAGTCAAAAAACCGACCATCTTGTTGGGTTTTTTGGACTTTTCTAATGAAAAGGGGGGTAACCAATGGGTAAGTTTCCGGCATTGGTTTTCTTCAATTGCAAAATTAACGGCTGTGGCGACAATGGGAGGATAAGAGATCGACACTTCAGATTCGGCGACGCGCATTTGAGTTACGCAGTGGCGCTACCTTAGATGAGTCAGATCACGAAGACAAAAAAGTCGGAATAACAACAACTATGGATCTCTCCACTTCCGATAAGTTATTTCTTCAAGAAAAAAAGTTTGTTCACTTATTTAATCAAAGTAGTTCGCTTATTAAAGCTATTTTGGAAAAAAAGGTTAAATTTGCCGGTTTTTTTTTTATTCAAAATGTTTGGAGACGTGTATAAAAAATATAACGAATTATAATCCCCCATTTTACATATTTTGTAGCCCAAACTATGAGGATTCAGAATATTTATTCAGATTTTGCGCAAACTTGCGCATAATCTCACAGCGATAGTTTGAAATGTGCCGGTTTTACCATAATCCCTTAAAATCGTGTTTAACCTGAGCTCATAGTAATATTCATAATTCTTCTGAATTAGTTGGAATGGAGAGCAATAAGGGCTTAAGACCTTAATGAAACAATGAGTTGTGGTAACAAAGTCGTCTTGTATGATTCTATATTGCTTAATAATCCCTCTTGTGATTCTCATTTCTTTAAATTGCGAAGTGAATGTTCTTAAATCAGAATAAAGAACTGATAGAAATAAGAGAAGAGGCAGAGTATTTTCTTCGAAACATCTTGGCCAGGTACCTAATAAACAGCCTACTTAAGACTGAAATAATTAATGCTGCATCACAAAACTGAACTTAACGAGTAAATAAAGCAGAATGAATATCTTCAGGATTTAACGATGACACGCTATAAAAATTAAGTCACGAATTTACAAGTGTTATATTTTGGCATCTTAGAGTCATTTTTGCAATTGAACAGGAGAATGCGAAATGGAAAGTATCTATAGTATGTTTGACATTTTGATACTTTTAGCATCAATACGGATTAATCTAGGAGAGAATTATTTCACTCTACTGCCTGAGGAAAGGCCGTAAAAAACCCTTTAATTTCATTTGACAATGCATTGCTGCAATGGTGAAACTCAATAGGTGAAGGTTGAAGTTGTGTGATTATACACTATACAGTCGCCTCGCCACATACATCCACGTTCGCGCCTCAACACTCTCGCTACAATTGAATCAATATATATTTATTACATAATTTGTTTCAATATCCTTTTGATGAAGACTAAATTTTTCTTTCCTAAATAACTAGAGAAGTCGTTTACGCTTTGTTCACGTTTTTTTAATAACATGTTTTTATCGTTGTTATCAAACTCATTTGGTGAGTTTTTTTTTTCTTCTTCTTTTTTGAGCTCGTTGTTTTACTACCAAGCTCACATTATGTTTTATCTAATAAATAATCCAGCTGCATCCTCAACAAGGATATCTGATTTTTGATAACGAGTAGTATAGTTTTTATTTGTTGTCAGTCCGACAGAAAAAAAGAAAAAAAAAGAAAAAAAGAAAAAAAAGGGAGTTGCAATTCAAAAGTGTTTTTCCAGATTGAAGTGGCATGTACATTGGCAGGTGGTACAGTGAGATTTTTCTAGGCCCTATGATCATCCGTCTTTCGAGAAAAATAATGTACATACGTGTAGTATTTCATTATCTTAGCCTAAATATATTTTTGATACCATCCCACCAATTCGTGAAGTAAACCAATAGAAAAAGAAGGTATTTTACTATGACAGAAAAAGGCGTCAAAATAATGCTTGTAGATTCTTGGTGATTCTGCGGCCCTCCTGCCCCCCTTCAAGATACAATTCAAAATTGTAACTTTCCCAGTGTTTAGCTTAATAAATTACCTACATTTTGCCCAAGTTTCAAGTCTTCATCTTCTTTCGTTAAAAAGTTATGACTTTTGTCCGTATCTCCCATAAGGTCAAAGCACTGTGCGGTGCAAGAGCTAGAGTGCAGCAGCGCAACGCTCAAAGGAGACGAGAGGAGGAGGAGGAGGAGGAGGAGGAAGGAAGAGGAATAAGGACCGAAGAAAGAAAGGAGGGAGGACAGACAGACGAATGGATGGATAGATGGATGGTTAGAGGATGGATGGTGGATGGATGGACGGTGAAGGCTTCGAGGACCGAGCTCCCTCTTCGCCTCATTAAAACGATGGTTTTTCTTCTTTTTTTTTTTTGCGCTCTCTGCAGACAAAGCAAGATAACGATTCTGGTCGCCGCGAGCGATGCCACAAGGCAGCGTGTAGCCGCAAGCTCCGACAGGGACGCGACAGAGCGGGTACAGTAGTCTCAACCGACCGACAACGTGCTGCAGAATACAGAAGCAGCCGGTGGCGATGAATCGACTCTATCGATGTCACCCTCTCCGTCAGAGACAATATATGAAAGAGGCCACGCACTATCTAGAGTCCCTGTATATGAAAGAGTCTCGCCGTACGAGGTTCCATCTCTGATTGGCTGCTGAAAACTGAAGAAGGAGAAGAAGAAGGGGTCTATGAAGCCTGGAGGCGTGCCTCTTGTTTACATCTCCATGACCATCTTCCTCGCTGCCCAGCTTTGAGGAAACTTTCGTCATATGTATAGCTTGTACTGAATATATTTTCGACTGAAATTGAAATGAATGTGTTCAGAAAAGAATAAAATTCACGCATTACTCTTCACTGTAAATTAAAACAAATAGTGAAGCCAACGGGAATTGAAGGTTAGGTTGACCTAACAAAGATTACTTACACACGAATGCATGTACAAGTAATCTTACGCTCACAGTCAATTTCATTCAAATATCTTTATTATCATTAATGTAGTTTGAACCTATAATCACAGTCAATTTTGTTGGAATATAGCCAGTTATCATTAAAGTAGTTTGTACCTACCTATAAGCAAAGTCAGATCCCTTGGAATATCGTTGTGTTATCATTAATGTCGTTTGAACCTGTATGCTCACAGTCAATTTCATTGGAATATCGTTGTTATCATTAATGCCGTTTGAACCTATACTCGCAGCCGATTTCATTGGGATATCTTTACTATCGTAATGTCATTTCAACCTAAACTCACAGTCAATTTCGTTGGAATATTGTTGTTATCATCTATGTCGTTTGAACCTATATCCTCACAGTCAATTTGGAAATATCGTTGTTATCATTAATGTCATTTGTACCTATAATCACAGTCATGCTCTATTGGAATACCATTGTCATTATTAATGTTATTCGTACCTATAATCACAGTCAGCTCCATTGGAATACCGTTGTTATCATTAATGTCGTTTGAACCTATACTCACAGTCAATTTCATGGAAATATCGTTGTTATCATTAATGTCATTTGTACCTATAATCACAGTCATGCTCTATTGGAATACCATTGTCATCATTAATGTTATTCGTACCTATAATCACAGTCAGCTCCATTGGAATATCGTTGTTATCATTAATGTCGTTTGAACCTATACTCACAGTCAATTTCATGGGAATGTTGCTATTATCATTAATGTCGTTTGAACATATACTCACAGTCAATTTCATGAGAATGTCGCTATTATCATTAATGTCGTTTGAACCTATACCCACAGTCAATTTCATGCTAATATCGTTGTTATCATTAATGTCATTTGTACCTATAATCACAGTCAACTCCATTGGAATACCGTTGTTACCATTAATGTCGTTTGTTTTGTACCTATAATCACAATCAGTTTGATTTGAATATCGTTGCCTTTTGCTATATGAAACGAACGAACCAATGCAGAGAACCGAATCAAAAGAATAGATCCCGTCGCCCGTGAACGATTCTTTTCGGTTTGCTCATCAGCTTTCAGTATCATACGTGTTGTCCGCGCGATGGACTTGACGATCCGACATGACATGACGCTCGAAAATGCTTGAAAGTTCCGGGGGAAGGAATGAAATGATCGACGTTCCTGGGGGTGAATAAATACAGGGGAGGAGAGGGGGTGGGATGCACCCTGGGCGCGTGGAATAGGGCGGTTGGGAAGAAGGGGGAGGAAGGGGGGGAGGAAACAAGTTTGCCGGGCAATGTTATGGGCATCGATCACGACCGACCGAACGCAATCACGTCGATCTTTTTTTTTTTACCGTTTCTTTCTCATTCTCTCTCTCTCTGTCTCTGTCTCTCTGTCTCTCTCCCTCTCCCTCTCCCTCTCCCTCCCCCTCTCCCTCTCCCTCTCCCTCTCCCTCTACTTCACCCTCTCCCTCTCCCTCTCCTTCTCCCTCTCCTTCTCCCTCTCTCTCTCTCTCTCCCTCTCTCCTCTCTCTCTCTCTCTCTCTCTCTCCTCTCTCTCTCTCTCTCTCTCTCTCTCTCTCTCTCTCTCTCTCTCTCTCTCTCTCTCTCTCTTTTATCCCTCCTCCTTTTCCTTCTTATATGAGTCTCTTCTCAGATTATCTTGCCATCGATCACGCGGAAAAATTGGATGTTAAGGTCGAGCGTTGGCTCATCATGAGCGAGTTTGATAAGTGCAGAGCACAAGTCCGCTCGGTCGGCGAAAATTACTGAGCCGATGGCCAACACTCAGCGAGCTTAATCAGCGGCGCGGCTACGTTAACTCGAAATTTTTATTATTGGGAGGGGGGACGAATTCCGAGTACGCTGAAAAAAAAGATTATACCAGAAGCATGACGCTGTTGATAGTATGTGAACCTATGCAATGGATAGTACCAGTGGCGTACGCAGAGGGAGGGGGGCCTAAGGGCTAAAGCCCCCCCCAGACCTCCGATTTTTGGAGGTGGAGGGGAAGGGGGGGAACAATTTTCAGTCAAACGTTCATCAGTGCGAGCCCCTCCCTATAAAAATCCTGCGTACGCCACTGGATAGTACAGGTACCAGAATGGGGCTCTTGCAATTTTTTGCTACAGGGGACTGAAGAGTTGATTCTTGCATAAAAACATGTTAAAATGACGATGAGTACACTAGAAAATCACAAATTTTACTCTCAGAATCGGGTATAATGGCGGAGAGACGCAGGTATTATGGGAGATTCTCATCTAAATGGGGCAGTTGCAAGGGTCTGAAATTTAGTATTTTTTATAAAGAAAACGATAGTACTTGATGAGCTGAGAACAATGGTGCCTTCGGGTTTTTCTTGAGTGTCCTGGTTTTTGAAATACACGCGTGCAAAGTTGTAAAAAGTCGTGTGCGTTGTGACGGCACTACGTGGAATTCCCATGTAAAACAACGTATTTTGGGCCAAAATCTCATCTCCGGAACAATGGTACTTAATTAGAAACGAAAGGCATCTTTTTTCTCAGCTCATCAAGTACTTTTATTTTCTTTTAAAAAACGTAACATTTCATACCCTTGCAACTGCCCCATTGAGACATGACAGGCATCTCCCATGATACCTAAGTTGAACCGCCATTGCAAACTTGCCGTTATATCATTTATGTGAGTTTATTACTGAATTTAAGACTTTCTCAGCGTGATTTTTGTGATTTTCATTGGTTTTTACATCAGATTGGACTATTTATTTGCTTTTATCAAAAGTTTGCATGAACCCCATTGATGTTTTGAGGAACTGATGCTTGCGAGCTGAAAATTTACTTTTACGTTAAATCGATATTTAAGACTGTCTACGTCTATGTGTGACGGTATTGGTCTGATATTGTAAGACTCGACTGTTGCTATGATGACCATTAGATAAACTGCCTATTTTTAACAGCTTACCTATGATTAGCCTTTACAAACTATAGCTGAAGGGAAACTTAACTATGGTCACCATAGCTATGACCAAACTGCTACCCCCCAGTAACGTCCCTCATAGACAGACTTAATCATATGGTTTAGCGTAAAATTAAGCAATGAACCCGCAGGTTATGCAATACGCAATGCACCCAATACACTTTTGAATGATATTTCTTGATTTGCGTATTGCATACCGCGTTTAGCGTTCAGCCAGCGTTGCCATTTCTCGGGGGAAAATTGTCTATACATTTTGCTATGAATTCGAATTTGAACTGTGCGACGGTAAAAGCGTATACCGGTGAAAGAATTAAGGCAGTCGACTTAATTGAACTGACTCACTTGACTTGAACTGGTGTCGGTACCGCTTATTGCCTATACACCATTTCGTAGGCGCAACTTGCAACTGCCTTTACCTCTGTCGCTATGACAGTACATCTGACAACGCCGAGTCGAGGTTCCATCCAAGTCCTCGCGTCAGTGATTCACCATGTGACGTCATACATCTCTCAAGGCTGCATGCGCGATTCCAGAATCGCTAAGAGACCGAAGTTACCATGCAGCGATGCCAGATCATGCGATATACCGACAGTAATAATGTTTCTGAAAACTGGAAAAAAATGGCATCCGTGTAGAAAATTTGAAAAAAGAAAGGAAATAAAATAAATAAAAAAGCAAAAGTAGTATGAAACATAACTACCCAACTCATATATACCCATTGGGTCATTAATGACTCTCTTATAATGGTTTTTTTTTTTACCAAATTACCGTCAATTTAGGCCAATTTTACTCAAAAATCAATGTTGTGATCTTTCAGCACCCATAATTTAGCTGGACCAGAAAATTTCACAATTTTTAAATTTAAAATTTTGTTAACTCTGAAAAGATTGTGTTTTTTGAGAAAAACACCAGAAAACACCCAACACGTTCAGATAAAGTTGGGCATGTATGGGTTAAAACCCTCTCAGGCTCGCATTTTGAGGTTTGAGTTTTTTTCTAGATTTTTTTAGGCCGTTTAAAAGAGGAAGATTTTCTAAGAGCTTTGATTGGTCACGGAACTGTTTATAAAATATCTATTTTATTTCATTGTATCCCGCATCTCACATAAAATAGTGCGCGTGTGAACCACCTCTCGCGAAAGGTTTAAGTGCATTTATTGGATGAAATTCGTCTGTTTTTAAGTTCTTATAGATATTTCACAACACTGTTACTTTGCTTATCCACGCCACTATATGTCCCGTCACGTTGCCTCACAGTAGGTCAAATATGAAATGTTTTAAATATCATTAAATCAAAATCAAAAACATCAAAATTCAGACTATGAAACGGATGATGGCGTGTTAACGAAAAAAAAACCGTTGTACCGATTACTTTCGCAATATTATTCATTGATTAGATTACTTGGTTTTCGCAATACCATATTCAAAGGCGGATCCAGCATTCAGCAATGCGGCAACTGTGTATTATTCCTATTTGAATGCATGGAAAACTATCGATTAGTAAGAAGGCCATGGCCCCCTCAAGAATCGATTGTTTCTCATACGTTTAAATGGGATGAATTCATGGTTGCCAAATCTCTGGATCCGCCCATGACCATATTGACGTTAAAACGTTTCTATGTCGAGGCAAGAAAAAAAATTGTCTCGTCCGGAAAATTTCATATTTCGGTCCCACTGTGCTTCGGCAGTGTCGTGTCACCCGTGCCGAGCTGAGACTAGTCTCTCATATTCCTGACTAATTGGGACCGACTCGCTGGAGAAAAAAAAAAAAAAAAAAAAAAAAAAAAAAAAAAAAAAAAAAAAAACACCTGTTCCTCTTCCCCATTCCCGCCGCGGACTCATATAAATTCGCCTCGCATTCCGGATTCCGCGGGGTCTGGTCCGGGTTGTTCCGGCAAGGATTTCGCGTATAATCTCAGTTTTTAAACGTTTTGCCCCTTTCTTTCGTGTCTCACTCTTTCAGGATAGGCATATATGCTCGTGATTAATTTGCATTGATGGAGCGGAGTCATCTCAGCTGCAGGCTGATTATAAACAATCGTATCGCTGAGCTATCGGAGAATGGGGCTGTTGCACACTTTTGCCATAAGCGATTTAATAGTCGATTCTAGTGTAAAAACATCGAAAAATAACAATGGCAGCACTAAAAACTTCCGAAATCCACTCCTAAACTCATTAAACGCTTTTATTTGCCCCAGCGTAATGGTGGCTTAGGGCAGTAATAATGGGAGATTCCCATCTAACAATACTGCAACTTCATCAAAGAGTGACCAATAAGAGACGACTTTTATTTGACACCGGTGTCACTATGGTGTTGCGGTACCATTCATCGGATGTGGATCATCACTCTGATGACTAATTACTCTGTGAATCATCATTGTCAGCATAGAAAGAGTGACGAAATTAAGATAGGAATCTCCCATTGTTACGGCCCTCGGTCACCATTACGCCCTCGCAATTAAAAGCGTTTATTGAGTTTAAGAGTGGATTTCGGAAGTTTTTAGTGCTGCCATTGTTATTTTTCGAGGTTTTTACACCAGAATCGTTTATTAAATCGCTCATAGCAAAAGTGTGCAACAGCCCCATTTGCATTGATGGAGCGGAGTCATCTCAGCTGCAGGCTGATTATAAACAATCGTATCGCTGAGCAATCGGAGAATTTCCGTAGAGACGGAAGGGTTTCTGTCGGAATGAAACTACCGGAATGGCAACCACCCATAAGATAATACGTACTCCATCATCGACTTGATAGAATTACGATACGATCGTTTATAATCAGCCTGCTGGTATTGAACTTTTCTCTTGAAAATTTTGAATCTTAATCTAGGTATTACCGTTTTTACTTTCTCACCAACTTACAAAGTTGGAAATTCAGAAAGTATTGCGATGGCGCAAAAGTCTGTGTGTTTGTCTGTCTGTCTGTATCCCAGCTTTAACTTTTGAAACAATCGTCCATGTATATATGCATCAAAATTTTGCAGATAAGTTGCTTTTATCATTCCCTAGAGAGATTTTCTTTTTGTTTCTTCGAAATTTTAAACTGTAGGCAAGTCATGGTTGATAAAAGATTTCCATTAAAATCAATGGAAAAATGGGTAAAATGGATGAATGTAGGGAAAAATTTGGAATTTCTCAAATATAGCTGTTTGAATTTTGGTGAAAATTTGCAAAAAAAAAAAAAAAAAAAAAAAAAAAAAAAAACATTCTGCAACCATCCTATTGTAAAATTAAGGGGGCCTGGGGGTCTCCCCCAGGAATCCAGGATATCATAGAGGGGTCTTGAGGTCTCCCGCAGAATATTATATGGAGTCTCCCCCAGTATATATTGTAGGGGATCTGGGAGTCTCTCCCAGAGTAATGTAGGGGGGTCTGGGGTTTCCCAAGAGTAATGAGGGGGATCTGGGGGGTCCTCCCAGAATAATTTTGAAGTAAGAAATTATTCGTGGGGTATAGTTCATTTTGATTTTCAAGACTTTCTTTCTACCTGGCATCGAAGTCTCCAACACTGCTTGGCTGAACTAACTTGGATGTTCTTTGCTTCTTGTTCCATTTCGTTTATCAGCGGCAGCTCGTGCAATTCGGCAACAATGTCTGTTTTTTTACGTTTGACTCAATGTAAAACGATCGGATTGCTGCTTCACTTTCAAATCGATTGTTTTCATAGAATCAAATGGAGGAAAAACATTGTTGCCAAATCGCGCGACCCGCGACTGTCGTTCATTGAGCGAAACTGTGCGGTCCTACACATTGCTTCATCGCGTAAAAAACTTCGATGTTTTCCGAGTTCGAGACTTTTTGATGCTTTCAATGTGATATTCACGCGGTATGACAAAGGCGCATCGACCCTCCATAATACTGTAGCAAAAGTGTGCAACAGACATATCACGATGTCGCGAATCTTGCTGTTCGGCAAACGGAGCGGGTGTTTCCTATCCATTTGAACGAATGCAGAAGTATCGATTATTTAGAGGTTTAATCGAACCTGCTCATGTTCGATTCTTTCTGTTAGTTGAATATGGAGGACGCATATTGATGCACAGTGGCGGTCCGTGGAAAGCAGAGCTGCCGATTTCCGTAGATTTAATGACATTTTGAAATTCACCGATGATTCCACCGGTTGAGAAAAGATTACACAGTTCAATGGGGCAGTTGCAAGGGTCTAAAATGTTGAGTTTTTTCTAAAGAAAATGAAAGTACTAGATGAGCTAAGAACAAAAATGCCTTTGGTTTCTCCTCATGTCCCATTGTTCTGGAGATGAGATTTTGGCCCGAAATACATTGTTTTAAATGGGAATTCCGCGTAGTGACGTCACTACACACACAAATTTCTACAACTTTACTCGTCTGTATCTCCGAAACCGGGACACTTATGAAAAAACGAAAGGCACCATTGCTCTCAGCTCATCAAGTACTATCATTTTCTTTACAAAAAACACAACATTTCTGACCCTTGCAACTGCCCCATTCAGTGTATGACTGTAATGCACGAAAATACTCTGATCTGTGATCTTTTCTCAATCGGTGAAAACGACATTAATTAATTAAAATATACCGGTTGAGAAAATATAAAAGATGCTAGTATTTTTGTGCATTACAAACACACACTGAACTGAATTCTGTAATCTTTTCTCAACCGGTGGAATTTCCGTTGAATTTCAAAATGTCATTAAAACTACGCAAATCGGCAGCTCTGGTGGAAAGGCCTTTCGGGGCTCACCTCACTTTTTTGGAAGAAGAGCTCAAGAAAAATAGGGCGAAAAAAAAGAGGGAAAAGAAAGAAAATGGAAGAGAAAAGAAAAAAAGAGAAAAAAAAGAGGAAAGGAAATCAAATAAAAATTGGAGATAAAAGAAAAAAAAGTTTCTCCGACAGGTTTTTGAACTACCCCTTCAAAAAAATAAATAAATAAATAAATAAATAAATAAATAAATAAATAAATAAATAAATAAATAAATAAATAAATAAATAAATAAATAAATAAATAAACAGTAGGGAATATCCCTCGAACACTTCCTTACATCTGACTTAATCTGGTGGGGACCGCCATGCCACTTCTCAGCAGGGCTGCCGATTTGCGTAGATTTAATGACATTTTTAAAGTCACCAATGATTCCACCGGTTGAGAAAAGATTACATAGTTCTTCATTGTATGACTGTAATGCACGAAAATACTCTGATCTGTATAATCTTTTCTCAGTCGGTGGAAACGCCGTTAATTAATTAAAATATACCGGTTGAGAAAAGATAAAAGACGCTAGTATTTTCGTGCATTACAGTCATACACTGAACTAAACTCTGTAATCTTTTCTCAACCGGTGGAATCTCCGGTGAATTTCAAAATGTCATTGAATCTACGCAAATCGGCAGCTCTGCTTCTCAGACCCTCATATATTTTCTGGGGGAAACCCCCAGACTCTCTCCTTTTATTTCTCGACGGAAACCTCCAGCAGGCTGATTCTCCCTATTTGGACGAGACGAGACGAGATAGGAAGAAACTATGAATCCCATTGGTTTAAGTGGCGTCACGTGACAGATTTGAAGTCATTGAGACGCAATAGGAGAACGAGCTCCAAGTCATTCATTTCAAAATCATGACTCGGAGCTCGTTCTCTTCGCGCCTCAATGACTTCAAATCTGTCACGTGACGCCATTTAAACCAATGGGATTCGTCGTTTCTTCCTATCTCGTCTCGTCTCTTCCAAATAGGGAGAATCAGCCTGCAGATCCCCTTTTAAAATTTTTCCTGTCTAGATTGAGTGGCCAGATCCCCCAATAATATTCTGGGGGAGAAACCTATAGACCCTCCTTTAATCCATATATGCCCAGAATTATTTGGAATATTTAGGTGTTTTTCTCAAAAACACAATTTGAGAACTGAAAACACGAAAAAATAAAAAAACAGAAATTTTTTGAGGCAGCTAAATTTTACGAGCTAAAAACTCCCAAGATTGGTTTTTTAGTCAAATTGGTCCGAATTGACTGACATGTGGTCCAAAAATAACACAACAAGTGGGTCTCTAACGACCCACTATGGGCATATATGGGTTTTAAGGGGTTAATTTTACAATTGGCTGGTTGCAGAATGGTTTTGCAAATTTTCATCATCATTCAAACTTCTATATTTGAAACATTCCAATTTTTCCCTATGCTTACCCATTTTTCCCCATTGATTTTAATGAAAACCTTTCATCCTCCATAACTTGAAATTTAAAATTTCGAAAAAACAAAAAATAGTCCCTGTGAGGAAATTTAAATGCACTTCTCTGCACAATTTGGACGCGTTTGGATCATTGGTTCAGTAGCGGCCCGTGAGATTTGGCAACCATGCATTTTTCCCCACTTAAACTCAGGTAAAAAATCGATTCAAGCGGAGGCTGGCAGCCTCCTCGAGTTTCGATTGTTTTCCATGTATTTAAATGGGATAAAAACACTGTTGCCAAATCGCACGATCCGCCACTGCATTGGTTCAAAAGTTATGCCGGTAATACAGATTGACAGACCATCTGCGCCATCGCAATAATTTCTCAGTTTCTAACTTCGTTAGAGTGAGAATGTAAAAAGAAGTAATCAATTTTCGACCAAGCCCCCCCCCCAACTTTTGACTTCAAAGCAGGGGTTTGAACCGCGACCAAAAATCGGTTCGGTTCGGTTCGCGGTTCACGGAAAGTTGATGAACCGCATAAACGGTTCGGTTCGCGGTTCAAGAAATTTTGAAAATGTGGTTCAGGTTCGGTTCGGGTTTTTGAAATCTGCTGAACCGGTTCAAACCGAACCTTCGACGAGCGAACCGCTCCAAACCGGTTCAGGTGAGTCGTAAAAAACCGCTCCGAACCGGCTCAGATGGGTCGTGAGGAACCGCTCCGGAGCGATGGAATATTATTAAAAAATCACCTTAAGTTCACTTTATGACAATTTACCTCCTAATTTTTTTATTTTTTTTTTTATTTAAATGGTTCAAATATCGAATAAAAATAATAAAAATTAAAGCAGCCAAATTAAAAATCAATGCTTGTTTTGAGCAGGATAAAATTTTAAGCAGACCAGAGACCTCCTGTTTAAAAATCACACGTTTCCAATTTACTTCAAATTTTGAACCGCATACGAACCGGTTCAACTGCCGGTTCGGAGATTTTCAAAATAACGGTTCGGTTCGCGGTTCGCAAAAATTTTTTGAACCACCCAAGCGGTTCGGTTCGCGGTTCATGATATTTATCAAATGCGGTTCGGGTTCGGTTCGCGGTTCATGAAAATGGCCGGTTCGGAGCGGTTTACGGTTCGCGGTTCGGTTCGGTTCAAACCCCTGCTTCAAAGACGGACCGCCGCGCCGCTGCGGATGCATCTAAATTCACGAGCCGCCTCTGGACTTGAAGTACGTGCCGTGTACTTGTGCACTATCTTCTTGTCTGTTCACTCAAATGTTCAAATCGTGTACCGCACGACCTTGGCCCTGAATGAATGGATGAATTTGAATGAATAGATGTACGTATGAAACGCGCAGACAAAAGTAACAACTAGAGCTTTTACATTGTTGCAAGATGTAGCGCCTTATTTACTTACGGATCGTTTATTTCCATCTAATCAGAGGCGCGGCGAAATATTTTCCACCTCTCACTTTTCTCTCCATTGAAAAGCGTTTGTAAAATAAACCGTAGGGAATACCCTTTGGACACTTTCTCACACCATTTTCAATCTGGGGAGACCCCCAGACGCCCCTTTAAAATCCTGGGGGAGACGCCCTTTAAAATTCTGGGATCCTAATGGTTATTTTGTTCAACTATAACGGGTTAATTTTACAGTAGGCCAGTTATATAATGTTTTTGAACATTTCTATTCAAATCCAAAGATCCATATTTAAAATATTCAAATTCCCCCCTTTTTTGACCCATTTTTCCATCGATTTTAATGGAGACCATATTTCATCCATAGCTCACCTATAAATTAAAATTAAAAAAAAAAAAAAAAAGTCCTTCAAGGGAATGTTAAAAGCAACTTCTCTGCAAAATTTGGATGCATATGGATCCATTGTTCGAGAGTTATGCTGGATTACACGTTCCACACCTACAACACATACCCCTCGCCCTATCACATATGGTTAAGAAATATGAAATGTCATGGACGGATGTTCTTTAGGATAGTATTAGGCATGGTGAGAGCCAATTAATTTATAATTATCATGATTGACTTAGTCGCAACAGGCAAAGTATCGAAACGAAACACCTTAAAAATCTCTGCACCATCGCAAAACATGAGGTTTTTAAACGTTGTTACTGAGAAAGTGAAAAAAGGATAGCCAAGGAGGATAAAACCCTTTCTGGTGAATAGATGAGATGAACTGATTCGATATAGTAATAATCGATCTATGAATCGATAATTTTACACAGGTTTAAAGGAGAATATGAACTACACCCGATTGTTCATTGCCTCGACAGCTGGCAACACTGATATCATGCCCAGTTTGCTCCCCGCACCCTCTCTATCCACAGACCATTATCTCACATTAACTTTTAATAAACTGCACGTTCGACCTTGCTGAAACTATTCATGTTTACGTTATTTGGCTCCCCCTCCCCCCTCCACCCCCTCCACCCCTCCCCCCTCTATCCCTCTGCCCCCCTGCCCCCTCCCTCTGTCCCCTCTGTCTTGTTGAGTCTCTTGCATCTTGTTACAGTTTCCCTCTACCGCCATGCCGCACTGGCATTGCGTGCACAATGGTCTGAGATCGTCAAAAAGTGGCCAAAAATCCGAAATTGAATTTCTCTTAAATTTATCATTCATAAACTTTCAAGACCAATTTTAAACACATAAAACACTTTTAATAAGTAATTTAAACTTAAAAATGTCTCTAAAAAGTTTTAGATTATGATTAAAAGGTCGAAAACGATGCTTTTTCATTACTTTTTTCACCGATTTTGGCCACTTTTTTTGGATCTCCGGTCCAAGATCGTCAAAAAGTGGCCGAAAATCCGAAATTGAATTTCTCTTAAATTCATCATTCATAAACTTTCAATTCCAATTTTAAACACAGAAAACACTTTTAATAAGTAATGATTACTTAGAAATGTCACTAAAAAGTTTTAGATTAAGATTAAAAGGTCGAAAACGATGCTTTTTTATTACTTTTTTCACCGATTTTCGGCCACTTTTTTTTTTTTGGATCTCCGACTTTAATGCTGTGGTCTGAGATCGTCAAAAAGTGGCCGAAAATCCGAAACTGAATTTCTCTTAAATTCATTATTCATAAACTTTCAAGACCAATTTTAAACACAGAAAACACTTTTAATAATTAATGATTACTTAGAAATGTCACTAAGAAGTTTTAGATTAACAAGGGGAGGCTCAGAAGTCGCCGCCTCCGATTTTGAAAACAATTGCACGAAAATGTAGCTAAAGTAAAACTATTGGACCCGTGTTTCTCACTTTTTGCCAATGGGCCTTCCTAAAGCGTCAGGAATTTTTTGAAAGTTGCTGAAATTCACGTAAATATTCGGAACGCTCTCCGCTCGGGTTTTTACTTGAATTTCGGCAGCTCTCAAAAAATTCCTGACGCTTTAGGAAGGCCCATTGGCAAAAAGTGAGAAACACGGGTCCAATAGTTTTACTTTAGCTACATTTTCGTGCAATTGTTTTCAAAATCGGAGGCGGCGACTTCTGAGCCTCCCCTTGTAAGATTAAAAGGTCAAAAACGATGCTTTTTTATTACTTTTTTCACCGATTTTCGGCCACTTTTTTTTGGATCTCCGACTTTAGTGCTGTGGTCTGAGATCGTCAAAAAGTGGCCGAAAATCCGAAACTGAATTTCTCTTAAATTCATTATTCATAAACTTTCAAGACCAATTTTAAACACAGAAAACACTTTTAATAATTAATGAAAACTTAGAAATTTCACTAAAAAGTTTTAGATTAAGATTAAAAGGTCGAAATCGATGCTTTTTTATTACTTTTTTTACAGATTTTTTGCCTTTTCTTTTGGATCTCCGACCTTGGTGCCGTGGTCTGAGATCGTTAGAAAGTGGCCATAAACGAATTCCTCGCCAATTTATCAATTTTACACATATAAACTCTTAAGACCAATTATAACTATTGAGAATTTTTTCAAAAAGTAATTTAAACCACAAAAATATCACTGAAAAGTTTTAAATTGAGCTTGAAATGTCGATAACGATGATTTTTCGACAATGATTTTTGATGATTTTTTTTTTTTTTTTCCACTAAATTTTTGTCACTTCTTTTTTTTTTATCTTAGACCACAGTGCGCCGCTCACTTTATTGGCCAAGCTCTAGAATTCACCCGGGAATCACACCGCTTCAGAAAAGATTACAAAAAGTTACACCTACTCTCAATGAATTTAGGGGTTCTATAAAAAACAGTCAATATAATCTTTTTGTGACACCGTTTCTATTCATCGGGGACACATCGGCGCAGAAAAGATTGCGTTAAGCCGTAGTATGTGATATTGTCAATGAAGTTAGGTATACTAAACAACACATTCTGTAATCTTTGTTACACCGTTACGACTCACCGATGAGTTTTAGAACTCCGCGTGTTCTCTTTTCTTTCCACAATAATTGTTCAGCATAATTTATGCACCTTGCCGAGTTATATTTACGAACTCGTTCAAATAAAGGATCCATATTTTTTTTTTTATGAATGAGCCGCGTGCGTCGGCTTCGCTGGGCGGTTTGTAGTTTGTACTCTTGTCTCGGTCGTGGCCTACAATGTCAGTCGGCATCTCATTGACTCACGTCATGTCATTCCTTTCGAGCGCGGATCCGGCCGCGACCCGACTGGGCCCCTTGTTCCAGGCCTCTTATGGCCTGGGTGGGTACTTACAATTTTTCTTCCATTGCATTCTTCCAGGGCTTGCGTTTTGCATGTTCGCAGTTACGCAGTTTCCCATTTAACTCAAATTTAAATTTTTGTAATTTCCCGCCAAAATTGGCAACACTGTATTCTACTGAATGCGCGCGGTGGCTGGTGTTAGTATTACTCACTCAGGATTTACCAGAGTTTACAAGTAGACTGTTTAAAGTCGGCCAAAAAAGCTAAAAAGAAAATCGTAGCTAACATAGAAATCATGAGGGTGCATTTTACTATATCAGCTCAGGTGTAGTAAAAATAGAGAGGAGTGCCGGGAGTAAAGGTCGAAAAATACTACCGAAGAGGGTATGTGTATCTGCAGTGTTGCCAGATTGGGGTGAAAAAGCCGTACTTCTTACATTGATTTAAATGGAGACGATACGGCTTTTTACCCTCAATCTGGCAACACTGGTATGTGCGCCTCCTCGGTGGAGTATCATCATTTTCTAACTCTAGAGAAGTGCAAATTATGACTGTATCTTTCCTCCTTTTCGCACCATTTTTCACTTTCTAAACATCTTACTCCGAAAACTAAAAAAAAAAACCGGAAGAAATTCTGGCTTTTATGTAACCGGAGTCGAAGTGAGCATTTCCAACAGTGTAAGCATCTAAAAGGGAGAGTACATATAACGCCGACGAGCATAACGCCGAAATCTAAAAAATCATTCATAAGCCCGACATTCATTGCCTCGATTCAAAAAGACCGGATAATCAACACCGACGTGCATATTCCCGACAACCACAACACCGACGAGCAAAACTCTAAAATGACATAATGCGTCCGAGACAGTCACCGTCCTATCAGTGTCTAATTTTTCTAAGTTTTAGTGTTTTAGTGTAATTCTTCTCCGCCTACGCAATTTCACTTTATCATCGCACAATGGAGCTGTTGCAAACTTTTGCTACAGGCTTATTAATAGTTGAATATGGGGTAATACCCAGTAAAAATAACAATTAGCGCACTAAAAAATCACGAAATCCACTCCTAAACTCACAAAATGCGTTTAAATGCGAGACCGTAATGGCGGCCGAAGCCACGGTTTTCTTATGGCAATTGTATGCTTCTTCTTCTTCTTGTGTGGTGTTGCGAGAACACCTCGTGTAGATGGCGCTGATTGAAGATAGGGAACCCCAATGAAAACCGCGGCCCCGGCCGCCATTACGGTCTCGCGTTTAAAAGCATTTTGTGAGTTTAGGAGTGGATGTCGTGATTTTTTATTGCGCTAATCGTCATTTTTATTGGGTATTACCCCATTATCAATTATTAATAAGCCTGTAGCAAAAGTTTGCAACAGCTCCATTGCGAATTTTGAGACGCTGGTTTCAAAAATGCTATCAGTTTTTATTAAATTGACCCAGAATTTACGTAAATTTCAAGTTTCGTCTTCTTCGCGAAAAACTCGAAATTATGGAAAAAGTGTGAGTTTTGAGTAAAAACTGGCCAAACTTTAAGTGCAAAGTTTCGAAACGTCCCGCGATTCCTTATGTAAATTCAGTGGCGTAGCGTGCAATCTGGCAACGTTGTATTGTGTCCATTTAAACCCATGTAAAAGGTCGAATGCGAAGGTGTTCACCGAACACCCACTAGTTCGATCCTTTTCATGGGATTCAAAGGACGAACTGACTGCGCTGTTCCTATCATCATGCACGCTACGTCACACTGTTTAAATTTTAGCTTCATATCCCGATACTGTTTTTATTTATTCGACAAATTATCAGTAGCGAAGCGTGACATTTGGCAACGATGTACTTGCTCCATTTAAACTTACTGGAAGAATCGAATGCTTCGGTCATCGGCGATGACTAGACCATTCGACCTTTCCAATGTGTTTAAAGGGGGGGAAAAGAACGTTGCCAAATGGCACGCGTCGCCACTGCAAATTATATAGTAGCTGATAAAGTTGTTGCTTTCAAATTTCATTGCATACACGCAAAGCGGCAACTCTAACACTTACGTTACTTTCGTGTGCAGGAAATGCAGCTAGGGTGTCCGGTAAGTCCCGGAACGGCTGCGCCATTTCTTTATTTACGCAGATAAAAAAACCAAACTTTGGGAATGTTCCTAGGTAAATAAAAACTACTTTTGGGGGGGGGGGTGTCAAAATTTTGGTCGCCCCTCCCGGGGGGGCGGGGGCGCCCCTAACTTTTTTATTTCAAATGGCAACCCCTATCTTGTGATACCTCATTCGAAAGAGGGTAAAAAACTGAGCATTTTGGCGCAAATTGCATGTCGATATCTCTTTTAGTATTTGAGATATCGAACTTCAAAATCTATGGAAACCCATTTAAAAAAAATCATAACTCTTATTCAGAAAGTCGCTACTTAAAAAACTAGGGGTCTAAACTACTCTACATAACAAGCTCTTTCCAGGGAAAAACACCTCTGCCCAAAAAAATTAACTTACAGTAATTTTTTTTCTTTTCCCGCCAAAATTTTTTAAAACATTTTGGCGGGAAAAAAAACAATAACTGTAAGTTAATTTTTTTGGGCAGAGGTGTTTTTCCCTGGAAAGAGCTTGTTATGTAGAGTAGTTTAGACCCCTAGGTTTTTAAATAGCGACTTTCTGAATAAGAGTTATGATTTTTTCAAAATGGGTTTCCATAGATTTTGAAGTTCGATATCTCAAATACTAAAAGAGATATCGACATGCAATTTGCGCCAAAATGCTCAGTTTTTTACTCTCTTTCGAATGAGGTATCACAAGATAGGGGTTGCTATTTGAAAAAAAGAAGTTAGAGGCGCCCCCGCCCTCCCGGGAGGGGCGACCAAAATTTTGACCCCCCCCCAAAAGTAGTTTTTATTTACCTAGGAACATTCCCAAAGTTTGGTTTTTTTATCTGCGTAAATAAAGAAATGGCGCAGCCGTTCCGGGACTTACCGGACACCCTGTATATGGCATAACTGGGCTACATGCTTGAAATAAAACTATCGGAAGTTATGTTTACATTGTGGCTTTTCTGTTTCAGCCGGATTATGCTGGGAGACATCTTCCAACGGGAAAACTTGCGTTGGCGTGGATGTGATATACACGAATGTAACGCGGGAAGTCTGCTGCGACGCCAGACCGGGGACGATGCTTTATTGGAGTTCCAAAAGTTACGGAAACTCCACTCTCTTCTTGCACATTCACATGGATTCTAATCATCCCTGCACTCCATGCAAAGGTATAAAATATTAGCCTATCCTTTTCGCTTTTCTCATATACATTCATGGGTAGGCAAGTAAGTAAGTACCTAGACTTCCAATATGCCAGTAGCGAAACTAGGATCTCTTCCATCTACACGGAAAAAAACTACGGTGAAATTAACCATACGATAGCTGATTTTGGCACCTGCTAGATGTTATGGCAATGTTAAACAAAAGTATACTATGTTTTGACTAGGTACTAGGTGATGTTACCTGATTGCGTGTCGAATTTACTCAAAATATCGGTAAATGTACCATACTTCTGGTCAAGTTTACCATAACATCTAGCAGGTGCCAAAATCAGCTATCGTATGGTTAATTTCACTAATCTTTTTTTTTTCCGTGTAGGGTTGCCAACTCCTCTTTTCAAAAAGTAGGACGTTTAGCCTTCAAAAATGAGGACAAAGGAGGACAAGTTGGGTATGTCTTAAAAGGAGGACAATATTACGTATTTTCTTAGAAAAGGAGGACATTTTCGGTTTGATGAAAACTACTTTTCCTTCACACTTTTTCCAGGCTTAGGACTGGCAACGAAGGATAACCGATAAATGTATGTTTGTCTTCGAAGGCGTGCTTAAATAGTGTTTTATTGTTATTATTATAATTATTTAAATAACCTTTTTTATTTTTTAATTCTGTTTGTTTTTATTTTTTCAGCAAATTTCTTTTATCGAATTTTTTATGTTTTCATTTTTCTAATTTCTTTGTATTATTCTTCAAACTTGTTCTCTATTTTGCTTACATTTTCATTTACTTATTTTTTTAATTTTTTTTTTTTTTTTTTTGTTTTGTTCCTGTTTTCGTTTGTTTCAAAAATATTGTCATTTTACACTTACATAATCAGCGATAATTTTCCTTTTTAACTTCGTGTTACGAAAAAAAAAAAAAAAAAAAAAAAAAAAAAAAAAAAAAAGCAAGCCCTTTCAAAAAGGAGGACAATTCTCAATTTTTTAAAAAGGAAGGAGGACACCTAAAAAAGGAGGACGGTTGGCAACCCTACTTCCATCTCTCATTTCCTCTTTGCCTATCAAATTTAACCCTTTCATACCTGGTGTGCATTTCAATGTACTATCGACGAATTAAAGATTGTCGCGAGATTTTCACGAGCTAAGTTTCGCCGTCAAGGTTCTGGTTCGGCCACTCTTCATACTCTTCACACCTCAAAGGTGAAAGGCCAGTGCGGGTGGGGCGGAAAAGTCGTTGCAGATCAGTCCCACACTCACAGGCCCATAGCTGAAAATGTGTGAAAATCTCGCGACAGTTTTTAATTCGTCGATAGTACATCTCAATAAGGTAGAATCTTATGGAGAAAATAAAAATATGTAATGCATATCGTTTTATAAGAGAAAATTGTGCCCTAATCAGCTATATGATGGCCAAAATGCCGATCTTGAACAAAAAGTATTTTCAGGTTTGTTTTTACAGGGGTGCAAAATGTGCCCGATCTAGCGATACGCGGATCGCGTGAAAGTGAGGAAATTTCTGGGAAAGTGAGGAAATTTGTCCAATTTTTTTTTTTTTTTTTTTTTTTTTTTTTTTTTTAATAATGGTAAAAAGGATTTCCCAGGAAAATAGTGTAGAAAATGGGAAAATATTGGTCATTTTGCGAACATACAGTGTTGCAATGTTAAAATAACCATAAAAAAGTCATCACTTTCAAATGTTTGTGAGGAAATAAGCCATGGATCGCGTGAAATTTCCGAAGTTTTGGAACATTTTGCACCCCTGAGGTTTGAAAGGGTTACAAAGGACAGTGAGAGGGGGTTTTCACCCATTCTCTAACCTTGTCTAACGTATAAAGTGTTTTGTAGATATAAGAGGACGTGGAGGGGAGGGGGGGACCAACCGCTCTGCAGAGAGATTGCTACGCCACAGCAGAGGACGAGCAGACCTGTACATCTTGTGGGCTTTTAATCGCCAACGTGGCGCAGGGCTCTCGAAACTTCCCATCTGATCTTCCGAAGCATTGCGTTGTGGCACTGTTATTTTAAACGGGGAATTAGACTTACGAGCAGACCTGTTCATCTCGCGGAATTAAATGTAGAGCTCTCAAAACGTCCCATGTGCCCTATGGGGTATCTCCAATGTTAGGTATCGCTGGGTGGGGGGAGGGGGGGGGTTCTCACCCGGGCCCTTTCTCGTATCTTAAGAGAGGAAGAGTGTGAAATCGATAACCTCCTGGCCGCCTTCCCCGCGACCGCCTTTAAAAGTTAAAAAAAAAGCCGGACCTTTCTCGCTCGAAATTTTCCGGGTGACTATATACTTAGGCTTAGCTTTAAATAATACGCAACTATATCACAATCAAAATAAAAAACCTTGGAATGCATCCGTTTGGAGCTATGAATAGTGGGGAAGAGCTTTTTTAAAAGCGGCTTTTGAGCAGGATATGAAATTTTTTTTGGCCCGAGCCATAGCTGCATGTCGAGCAAATTGCATCCGAAAGGCGCAGGTTTCGGAACGGATGTCTGTCTCGAGACTGGCATAAATATTATCTATGCTAAACCCTTCACTGCATGATTTTTTTTTTTTTTTTTTTTCTCAAGCAAATGTGGATTTTTCAATGTATTAGGTGGTCAAATACATGGGAAAAATAGTGAAAAAAATAATTTGACGGTTTTTCGGTCAAAATTATCTTTTTTCTATTTTTTACTCGTTTTTTACAAGTGATATAACACCATAAGAAATGGCGGGAATTTTTTTTATTTTTATTTTTTTAAATTTTCAAAAAAAAAATTTTTTTTACTTTAATTGGATTTTTCAAAAAGCCAATGCCGGACACTTTATAAAAATAATCAAAATGAGGTCAGTTTGGATACGGGGGCAAGTTTCCCCCTGACATGATTTCGATCACGAACCCTTCACTGCATGATGTTTTCTTTCAGCCAATTTTTTTTTTTTTTTTTTTTGTGTGAGCTCAAAACATACATTCTCCCGCGTTGACACACCATGCGCCGAAGGCATATCTCAAAACCTGTATTTTATATGAGCGTTTGAAGAATTTGTTCCACCGGTGGAACACCATGCAGTGAAGGGTTAAATACGAAGAGATTTGAATCCGTATTAAACCATCGAGTCCAATCTCGATTGTCCAATCGATTGTCCAAAAAGAAAACCAAAAATTTCCCTGTTCTCAGTTCACCGGGTATTTTCATTTTTCCAGCTAAATCAATCAATTTTCAGACATATGCAATAGGTACATTGTAGCAAATATTGTGCATCTTCTTTTTATTTATCTACAATACTGAATCTGTTTACCAAAGTTGTATTTTTCTGGAATAAAATCATTCATTACACTAAAGGATATTTTTAATGACGGAAAGAAGATTTAGCTCCTTCTCAGTAGCGTAACGTGCAATGCGGCAACGTTACATTCCGTCCATTTTAAGTCATGTAAAAAGTCAAATTCGTAGGCGGTTACCGAACTCCCAATAGTTCGATCTTTTTCGCGGCTTTAAATGGGCAAAGTGGAACGTTGCCAAAATGCACGCTACGCTGCGCCACTGCTGCTCTGTCTCCGTCTTACTATACACGTTATTTTGATCTCGCTGTCACAATGATTTACACGAAAAAAAAAAAAGAAAAAAACTCGAAAGTCAGATCCACAATCCATCCATAGTACTTGAAAATACTGCGCTCGAATCTAATAAAACATGAATCAAAACACGAAAGCCAGACAGAAGGGGCGAGACATTCATAAAATACTCTTACTTTAAGATCCTGCGTTGCATTGCTCAATAATCTTACTATGGTATGATCTAATAATCGAATGAGCACCTGTTTCGCCGTTTTTGCGAGTTTTTTGTCGATCTGTATTGTAATCGCTCCCATTCATTGCACTGAAAACTACCGTAGAGCAATATACTTATATATACAAAGAGTAACCCGATGAATTATGAATTGACTCGTTTTCGGCTTTACATTCTTTTCGTAACTGACAATGAAGTGCAACTTACAAAATTTAGGCTCGATGGAATGCGTAGGATTTAAAAATCATTTTTAGATTTGCGTATCAAATTAGAGTGGTTCAGTTATAATAACCTGTTTTCGACACCAGGTGCAAAGAAAGATTGCACGCGTTTTACAACGTACTGGGGTGTTTTCAAAACGCATGCGCCAAACTTCGAGAGATAAAATTTCGGGGTAAAAAACGGGACTGTTTTTTGTCAGATTAGAAATTGAAATTAAAAATCAATCGATTAGAAATTGGGCCATGGCCCCCTCAAGAACCGATTGTTTCTAATACATTAAAATGGGAAGAATCCACAGTTGCCAAATTGCTGGCTTTTGAGTTTCCTTTAAAACTTACGAATAACATTTCTAGGTTTACTTGTTTAAAGCGTTCTCTGTGATTACAGTTGGTCTTGAAAATCTTTAAATGATAAATTTATGAGGAATTTGCTTTTGGATTTTTGGCCACCTTTTGACGATCTCAGATCACAGTGCGCCGCCCCATAGTAAGGTGCTGATATTATTCCACTTTGCGTCGCTCAAAATGCGTCATATCGAAAAAATGGTAGGCACAAAAAATTTGTCTCTGGGTTTTTACCACATCTGGTTTTTGCCAAGTATTTTTTTTGAATTTAATATCCTGAACGTAACATTTTGCCTTCAAAGGTGCGAGTTTGACCCGATAAGTATAAAGTCACACTTCAATTCTAAATTTACGAGGTCAACAATGAATTTTACTCGTCAAAATACCTTTGAGACCACTTTTCATGATATTTAGTCGGTCCATAACTGATGTAGAGCAATTTTAAAACAAAAACATAAACAAACAACAAACCAAAAATGAATGTTTGCAGTTCGATCGATCAATTGAAATTTCAAACATTTTGAAGCTTCGATCAACCGGAACTTTGTTAACTTTCTCAACTTCTGATTCTATGATCGAAACTACGTTATAAAGTTCGACATTTTTCGTGGTCTGATCGTCAAAAGGTGGCCAAGAATCAGGAAGCAAATTTTTCGTGAATTTATTATTTGTAAACTTTCAAGACCTATTTTAATCACAAATAAAACTTTTAGCAAGTACTTTTATCCTAGAACTGTCATCAGAACGTTTTAAGTTGAGCTAAATAGGTCGAAAACGACAATTTTTGACGGAGACAAATAGAGACGCGGAGCACCAACTGGCTGCGGTAGAGGCACTCTGAATTCTCGTGGATTCAACTAAACAACAGTCAACACCCTTTTGATGTCGCAGGGTGTTGAATGTTGAGCACCCTCCTCTACACTTCCCAGCCTATATCCCCCCTCTGTGTACCGAATATCACCGTTCAACACCATGCGACGTCAAAAGATGTTGACTGTTGTTCTACATGTTATTTTGTTGGATCCCCGAAAATTCAGTGTGCCTCAAATCGTCCCTACGTATTTTAGCGTAGTGCTCCGTCTCTGTTTGTCTCTGATTTTTGATGACTTTTATCCACAGATTTTTTGCCACTTTTTTACCCATTTCAGACCATAGTGAAGCGATCGAATGATCGAGATTTCAAAATTTTTGAATCAAGCTTCCGAAAGATTTTAATTTTCTTGTATTCTTTTGATGTAGATTCGTGCCAAGACGTGAACTGTGGTCCTGGCAGAAAATGTGTGAAGCGATACAACGGGTCCGTAAAATGCGTCTGTGCCCCCGAGTGCAGGAAAATCAACGCCCAAATCAAAGGACCCGTCTGCGGCTCTGACGGAAGGACCTACAGGACAGTTTGCCGGCTCGAAAAGAGAGCCTGCAGAACCAAAAATAAAACCCTGCAAGTTGTCTACCCTGGCTTCTGCCAAAGTAAGTATTTAATTTTAGTAGCCTATTAAAAAAAAAAAAAAAAAAAAAAAAAAAAAAAAAAAAAAAAAAAAGTGATATGTGAAATGTGACAGTAAACTATCTTAAAAAGGATGTATGTACTTATAAATAATTTCGTAATAGGATGTATGTACTCAAAGCGGGGGGAGGGGGGGGGGCAAAAACAAAAACAAATCCGCTGCAATGAAAATCCGTATACCTTGGGCTAAGTGTTTAAAGAATAAAGAAGCAAAACCAATGTTGTTTCCCCTATCTCATGACTCACGTGTATTTTACGCGGGTGAACTGTGAAATAACATCGATCTCTTTCCGGTGATATCTCTTTTTCACTATGGTTTTACAGGTTGCCACATAGAATTCGTCCAAGTTTTCCATTTTAACGAGATCAGAAAAGTTAATATTTAAGTACAAGTCGGACAATCGGACATAGTTTGGTGACTATTTTTAAGTATGTTGCCCATTTTTAGAAGCCTAATAACATATCAAAACGAAAAAACTGAACTGTGTGTCCGGCTCAACATCTGAATATTCAATAATATCACGAAAAATAGGGCTTTCTCCAAGAAAAGCACAAAACCGACCCACTCTAAGGAGGTAAAATACGCCAATAAAATTCAAGTAACCCGGAAACACCGCACTCAAACCTAAAAATGTATGCCTTTAAGAGTAAGAATAAAAAAATTACACAAGTAGCCCAAAAATTGAATATGAAAGAGAACAAAACAGGATCATAGCTAAAAATCAATTAAATTAAAATAAAATAAAAAATAATTAAAAAATAATTAAATTAAATTAAAATAAAATGATTGTTGGACGTTTCGAAGCTCAAACGGCACTCTTCCTCAGCCACAACCCAGATTTGAAAGAAAGATTTTAAAAATATTTTTAAAATCTTGCCAAGTTCTTGCAGATAATCTTTCAAAAATCTTTCAAAAATCTTTGAAAAATATTGCTATGTTCCATCTATTTGTTTGCCGCGAAAATCTTTTTAAAATATTGCTGATAACATTATAAAAAGATTTTTAAATTCTTACTGAAATCTTTCTGCAATATTTTGAAAATGTTTCTGATAACATTTGCAAAGTCTTGCTGTAAAATCTTTTAAAAATTGTATTAAAAAATCATTCAAATAGGTTTTTAGAATCATTGTCAAAATCAATCAAATAAAATGGTTTGAATTTGCGAGAAGTTGAGTTTTAGAGAGGCATTTTAGAGTAGATATATACAGATTTTTATTAATATGATTAGATGTATGGATGGAACTAAATTCGTTTAAGACACTTGAAAAGAAAGAATAAAGAAAAAGGTAAATAACAATAATAAATAAAAAGAATAAATGAATATATTTGTATGCGAGGGAGCGCGCGCCATCTAGTGGTGCGGTTGTGCACCCATTGTCACGTCTCTTAAGTTTTTTGAAATGTTTTAAAAACTTTATTTAAAAAATCTTTTTATCCAAACTTTTTTAAAATGTTTGCGAAATATTTTAACAAAAATATTTTCTAAACCTTTAAAAAAAAAAACCATTTTAAAACATTTTAGAAAAGTTTCTCAAGAAACTTTTTTTGGAAATATTTTAGAAAGATTTTAGCAAGAATGGAAAGATTTTGGCAAGAACACAAAGATTTTTAAAATCTTGCCAAAATCTTGCTTCATATCTGGGAAGAGGCAGGAGTGCCGTTTGAGCCGCGAAACGTCTCACAATCATTTTATTTTATTTTAATTGATTTTTAGCTATGATCCTGTTTTGTTCTCTTTCATATTTAAGAGTAAGTAGAGCCATTTTGCGTAAAATTTTTAGCCAATTTAAATGTGGACCATTTTTGGGGCCAAGAACCGGCCTTATTGACACTCCTCCTAAAAATCTTTGACTAACGGTCTAATAGCCGTGTTCTTTGTTTCCTTTTGCAGCGGGCTCATGTGATAAGGTCCCTTGCCCGGACAACACGTTCTGTTTATTGGATCAGAATCTGACTCCACACTGCGTGAATTGCACCAAATCTTGCCCGGCAGCGAATCAGCCGATCTGCGGAGTGGACGGCATTACGTACGACAGCGAGTGTCATCTGCAGGAGGCATCATGTCGCAAGGGCAAAGCCATCTCCAAAGCGTATCAAGGGAAATGCAAAAGTAAGTACCTTTAGTGTCATACTTTCTTCGACCTAGTTCTTGTAGGACAGATCATATCGAGAGTCGCAGTCTGTTCTCCTACATCTAGATCGTAGGTCAAAATCAGTGGCGTAGCGTGCATTATGGCAACGTCGGAGTTCGTCCATTTAAACTCTTGAAAAAGATCGAAGTGTTTGGGTGTTCAAAGTGTTGGGTGAATACCTTCGCATTCGACCTTTTACATGGGTTTAAATGGACACATTACAATCAGAAAGAAATGTTATTCAAGGTGATTCCAGGGTTCATTAGTTCGGTCCGTCGACACCATGTCCCGTTGCTCTGCTCGATGAGTCGAAAGTTTTCGACTAAAATGGGGCTGTTGCACACTTTTGCTATAAGCGATTTAATAGTCGATTCTGGTGTAAAAACCTCCAAAAATAACGATGGCACCACTAAAAACGTCCGAAATCCACTCCTTAACTCAATAAACGCTTTTATTTGCGCGGGCGTAATAGTGGCTGAGGGTAGTAACAATGGGAAATTCCCATCTAACAATACTGTGACTCCATCAAGAAGTGACCAATAAGAGACTACTTTCATTTGACACGGGTGTCACTAGGTTTTGCGGTACCATTCATCGGATGTGAATCACTACTCTGGTGACTAATTACTCTGTGAATCATCCTTGTCAGTATAGAGAGAGTGGCGAAATTAAGATAGGAATATCCCATTGTTTTTGCCCTCGGCCACCATGACCCTCTCGCAAATAAAAGCGTTTATTGAGTTTAAGAGTGAATTTCGGAAGTTTTTAGTTCTGCCATTGTTATTTTTCGAGGTTTTTACGCGAGAATCGACTGTTAAATCGCTTATAGCAAAAGTGTGCAACAGCCCCATTTAGGATCCCAGAGAGAAAATGAACAGAAGAACAAAATGTGAGTCATACTTCCCGAAATCTTTGGCATTCCTAACTGAGGTTCGGTACTCACAACCGAAAACTTCGGTTACTGTAACCGAACACCTCGGTGTTCCATATGAGCCGAAGTTTAGATCTCATAACCGATTTTTTTTTTCTTTTTTTTTTTTCTCCGTGATATGCATGAACTATGAAGATAGTCAGTTGAGGCATTCAGGCGCCACCCTGGACTTCGTCCGTCCGCGGTTGCGGACCGCGCGCTTTCTGCCGAGCGGGCCACATCGAACGCGACGACGCGCGTTGAGCGTTTGCGCGGACTTGGACTGCGTTGCGGTCGCGCTCGCACAGCGGAGCGAGTCAATAGGAAAGGCCAGGCATGACGTAGGGACTTTAAATCAGGGCTGCCGTTTTGCGTATAATCAATGCTATTTTTCAATTCACCGATGATTCCACCGGTTGAGAAAAGATTACACAGTTCAGTTTAGGGTATTGCTGTAATGCGCGAAAATACTCACATATGTAATCTTTTCTCAACCGGTGGAGTCGTCGATGACTTTAAAAAACTTGCGGATATTTTAATTAATCAACGGAGTTTCCACCGATTAAGGAAAGATTACAGATCAGAGTATTTTCGTGCATTACAGTCATACACTGAACTGAACTGTGTAATCTTTTCTCAACCGGTGGAATCATCGGTGAATAGAAAAATAGCATTGATTATACGCAAAACGGCAGCCCTGCTTTAAATGCGTATATCTTCGTTGCTACGGAATTTATACGTTTCAAAGTGACTTTATTGGTTCTACTATAAAATTTCCTTCTAGAATAACTCATTATAGTATGTTTTTTTTAACCGTAAAAACATTCAAATTTGCATTTTGTAATCTTAAATTCCATGTCCGAACCTTTCCCGTTGACGCGCCCCACTGTGCGTCGTCGGGTGCGATATAACTGGATCCCGGGTTCATTTGTGGTCGCTATATCGAGACAAGCGTCGGCTGTGTTGCCAAATATCACCAGGATTTTCCCTCCCAAGAGTGTGCGATGTATGTATCGATGAAGCGGCAGTATGTGCAAAATGACCTCTAAACAAATAATACGAGTCGGTTTAGCAGAATTTTCCGAACAAATTGATAGGTCACAAGTACCAGTATATTGCAAATTCGAGAAGACTGTCTCAGTTGAAAAGCACACATAATAGTGAGTTACTCAAACACACGCCAAGCATGTAGACACACTATTGTGCGTACTTTTCAACTGAGACAGTCTTTTCAAATTTCCAATAAAGTGGCACTTATGACCTATCAATTTGTTGAAAAAATTCTGCTAAATCGACTCGTATTAATTGTTATTGTTAATAATAGATTTAGAATTAATTGTTTAGAGGCAATTTTGCACAGGTTTCGAGATAAACGTCCCGGAACGAAAACCCCGTGTCAATTTCCATAAGGCCTAAAACAGTTTGGACCCACAATTACAGCCAATCAGAGGCCAGCCCGCGTTTCTGATCCTTTATCTCCACGCAGGCCTCCAGGCTCCACGTTGACCACGCAGGCCTTCCATTCAATTGCGACTCTTGTTTACTCTTTGCTGCTGTGTAATACACGCTGAAACCACTGCAGAAATATAATCGAGTCCTGTGTACTACGTCGTCTGAGATCGAAAAAAAAGTGGCCAAAACACCGTGAAAAAAAATTCATCAAAAATAATCTTTTTTGACCTGTTAAGGGGAGTGGGACATGGATTTCGGTCAAAATTTTAAAAATTCGTTTTTTCAGCTAAAGTTGTTCCATATATCATCAGCTTTAATTTAAGACCAAGTTCACTCATTTTTGATGAGTAGTCTACTCTGTAAGAATAATTTCATTAAAAAAAGAAAAACAGTGTTAAGTGCATTTTGCATTTAAAGTGTTTTTTCCGGAATTTTTAAATTGTGTTTTCCCCGAGTTTGTGTTTTTTCACACAAGAGGTACATTTTCTCAGCAACCACTGGGCCGATTTTCAAAAACTTTGGCTCATTTGATTCGTCATAGTGCCCTGCATATTTTAACGCGGGCTTTTTTCAAAATTTTGTTTCCCTGAATTTTTGTGAATTTTCAAGTACCAAAAAATAATGCATTTTTGGAACCAAATTTCAAAAGATCATAAAATTCTCAAAATTCAAGATTTTCAAAAACCCCGTGTTAAAGTGAAGAGGGTAACAACACGAATCAAACAAGCTAAAGTTTTTGAAAATCGGTTGAGTAGTTCCTCAGAAAATGTTCCTTAAACATTGATGGTTTAACATGGGCTGAGATAGGATGTCCCACTCCCCTTAAGCTACATTTAAAACTTTCCAGTGAATTCCTAGGTTTAAAGTACTTGTTACAAGTGTTTTCTAACATTAAAGGTGGTCTAGATAGTTTATAAACGATACATTGATGAGAAACTTACTTACTGATTTTTGGCCAGGTTTTGACGACCTCAGACCATAGTACTGTGTTCTCAAGTCTCTAGAGTAGGGGCTGTAGGTTGAAAGTTAATAACTAACCTGGTGGATCCCAATATTTGAACCAAATTTGTATTTCAACGAATATTTTAAAAACGTTATGAAAACATGCCCATGCTATCAATGGGCAATCCCTTTATACGAGTCTAATGAAGATTATTGTTTTTTTTTTTTTTTTTTTTTTTTTTTTTTTTTTTTTTTCTTTTTTTTTTCTTTTAATGTCCAAATCGGCAACATGGAGGAATGGGATCAGAGCAGTGCAGTGCAGTGTATAGGAACGGAGGAGGAGGAAGGATCGAGCTCTCGGTGTTGTCAGATTTCAGGATAAAATCCGTGCATTTTACCCACATTCAAATGGGAAGTATACATATAGAGGATGTCCCCAAATTCATGCTAAAGATTTTATAACCACGTATTCTTGGTCCAAATAAGACCCCCCCCCCCCCACTATAAAAATGTGTCCGAAAATATTTTTCTTCATCAACAAACAACTCGACGCTACGCGCCACTGGAACGGCGCGGCGCACTGTGGTCTGAGATCGTAAAAAAGTGGTTAAGAAGCAGACAAATAAATAATAAATAAAATACAAATTATAAATAAATAAATAAATTTGTCACCATTTTATCATTTATAAACTTTCAAGACTATCTTTAATAAATAGAGTAAACACCGATATCAAGTAATTAAAGCCTAAAAATGCCGCTGAAAAGTTTTAAATTAAGCTTATTTCAAGAACGATGATTATTGATGACTTTTTTTTCACTGATTTTCGCCCTCTTTTTTTTCGATCTTCGACCGTAGTGCGGCGAAGTCGGGTTGTGCGCTTATCCCGACCGAAAACCGATTTTACTCGTTTTCTGTGCATCTCACGCGAAAAGCACAGGAGACCAAAGTTGTTCTTTATAATCCGTTTTATCTGATTCTGTACTTACTTTTCTCCTGTTCTGACGGAGCACCGTATATTTTTTCAATTTAAAAATTGACCCCCTCGAACCTACTCTGCTTTGCTTATTTTAAAGTTACCTCCAGTAACCCATCCATTATTACTAATTTAAGATTCGTTGATAGAGTCAAAGAAAAGCCTTTTTTTTTTTTTTTTTTTTTTTTTTTTTTTTTTTTTTTTTTTTTAACCCTTCACTGCATGATTTTTTTTTTTTTTTTTTTCAAGCAAATGTGGATTTTTCAATGTATTAGGTGGTCAAATACATGGGAAAAATAGTGAAAAAAATAATTTGACGGGTTTTCGGTCAAAATTCTCTTTTTTCTATTTTTTACTCGTTTTTTACAAGTGATATAACACCATAAGAAATGGCGGGAATTTTTTTTATTTATTTTTTTTTAAATTTTCAAATTTTTTTTTTTTTTTACTTTAATTGGATTTTTCAAAAAGCCAATGCCGGAAACTTTATAAAAATAATCAAAATGTGGTCAGTTTGGATACGGGGGCAAATTTCCCCCCTGACATGATTTCGATCACGAACCCTTCACTGCATGATGTTTTCTTTCAGCCAATTTTTTTTTTTTTTTTTTTTGTGAGCTCAAAACATACCTTCTCCCGCGTTGACCCACCATGCGCCAAAGGCATATCTCAAAACCTGTATTTTATATGAGCGTTTGAAGAATTTGTTCCACCTGTGGAACTTCATGCAGTGAAGGGTTAAATTAGAAGCCTGTAATTCGCATGGGGTGGGGTGGGGGGCACTTTTAGACACCTATTTTTAAGAGACAAACGTCTCATTTTGACCCCAAAAATAAGTGTTTGAAATCTGTCTCATAAATTTTCAAGACATCCTGTACATAGATTTATAAATACATCTGACACCATTGCGAGCTCCAGCGCAAAGTCTTGCCCGGACCTAGGACGCTGAACCGTGCATTATTACGAATAATAATAAAATACGTGTTTTGAAGTGGAATTATCGTGATTTCTGGTGATGGATTCCTGAGCTCCATCCAACCACCACCTTCACCACCACCGGCACCACCACCACCTCCCTCCCTCTCAATGCACCACCCGCACGCTCAGCCCCGTTGCCGCATTTGCCTCGGACTTGTCACGGACACCGCCTGATTCCGTCCCTGAATGGAGCTGTTGCAAACTTTTGCTACAGGCTTATTAATAGTTGATAATGGGGTAATACCCTGTAAAAATAACGATTAGCGCACGAAAAAATCACGAAATCCACTCCTAAACTCACAAAATGCTTTTAAATGCGAGACCCGAGACCGTAATGGCGGCCGAGACCACGGTTTTCTTATGGCAATTGTATGCTTCTTCTTCTTCTTGTGTGGTGTTGCGAGAACACCTCGTGTAGATGGCGCTGATTGAATATAGGGAACCCCAATGAAAACCGCGGCCCCGGCCGCCATTACGGTCTCGCGTTTAAAAGCATTTTGTGAGTTTAAGAGTGGATTTCGTGATTTTTTAGTGCGCTAATCGCTATTTTTACTGGGTATTACCCCATTATAAACTATTAATAAGCCTGTAGCAAAAGTTTGCAACAGCTCCATTCCGTCCTGAATCCGATTCCATCCAAAAATCAAATCAGTTTCCGATCCCATCCCAGCAGATTTATGCTTTAATAAAAGCGGCAACTTTGCAGCAATTGAGAGAGCTACATGAAAGGAAATTCTGGAGATAGTAATAAAACTCGTCGTATTTCATCATAGCACCGGTAGTTGGGCAAAAATCTGACGTCGAATAATATCGAAACAGGGTCGGGTTTTGATGGAAAAGTTTCCAAAGTTTCCTCCATCACGTAGAAAAATTTCTGATTGAAATTACGGAACGTAGGAAGAAATTGGGGTAAAAATTAATTCCCTTTAAAATAATAAGAATTCTTATTAATTCAACCAGAATTCTTATTTATCCAATAATTTTTTCTCGTGATTCTTCTAATAAAATACAGTAAACACATGATAAATATTATAGCTCATTTAAGTGTTTTGTCTAGAATTATCGAAAAAAGAAAGAAAAAATCAAAAACCGTTTGTAACCCAATCTTGTAAAGTTTCTCTGCGATTAAAAGAGAAAAAAATAGTTCTCTGCAGGAGTCCTCATTATTTTTCATATCAACCTATCAAACTGTAGGTAAATTATGTGAGTCACCCGCTGATAACAGCAAACTTTGAATCTTTAATAGAAAGCGAAGAATAAAGAAAAATCTAAATCACTTTGAAAATTTGAAAATTTCATAGGAAAAATGAATTATTGTCTTTTTTTTATTTGTTCAAAAAAAAAAAATAAAATAAAATACAAAAAAACAAGATACTAAATCTATGTAGTTATGCAGATATCCGCGTAATTTTGGAACCTAACTCATCTAAAATAAGGTTGACTCCGTCTCTATAAGCACAAGGCAAATGAGTGCCAGATCCTATCAACAAACCACTTGCTAATGCACTCATTTGTTCTTGAAGTATTTTGGGAAGTACTTTGTAGGCCGAATCTATACATTCTACAAATTCCTCAACGTTGCGAGGGTAGTCTTTCCGATTGCTTAGCTTCCTAAGAAATACCTCTACTACACGACCCTTATTTTCATTGCTGTTTAGGAAGTTTGTCCAACGTTTAACCCGGCCAATTCTTGTGGTAATATTTTTTTTTGTTACTATAGTTTTAGGTCCTCTAATGTATTCTTTCTCGAATTTCTGTATGCCTGCTCGAGCGACTCCTACGTACACAATGTCAGCGTAACTCCGCGTAGTGTTAAGTAAATTTTCCTGTAAACATAAATAAAATTTTAAAAAAATAGAATGAAGATATGTATAGAGAGTGTAGCACGTAATATCTGTCAAGAAAACTAGATTACATAAAATTCGATGAATATACTTACGAAAAGTCCAAGAAAAAATAGACCAAGTAAAACAGCCCAATAAAAAAGACTCTATATGACATTGCATTTTATGTGAGCAACTTATAATACATAGTGTTGAAAGATGTTACTCACGACACGACACAACCAAGCTACGTTCCTAGTTAACGTCTTTTAGTATCGTAGTAATACTTCAGTAACGTAGTATCGTCTTTCTCGAAACGTTGTCACGATACCAGTTGCGTTGGAAGAATGTTAAATAGATGTTACTCATGATACAGTCAAGATACATATGTATAATCGGTAAACATCTTCTCATAACGTTGTAGTATCGTCCCCTGTAACGTAGTATCGTCATTCTCATAGCGTTGTTTTGATACTACATCATCGATCATCGTTAATGAGTAACGTTAAAGTATCGTTGTCACGATGTTACACTATCGACTCATCACTAATCACGTTCTAGGTAACGTTGCCGCAACGATGATTTCCTGATTGGTTACGTTCACACACAATAGTGGCATAGAATAAAATTATCAAGATCCGTCTTGAAAATGTAAACTGTTGAGCTGCTCGTATTTTCTTGGTAGCGAAAATAATCTCATATCGTAAAAAAATTAATTTTTGGAATACCATATCAAATAAATAAATATTAAACTTTTTTAAAATTTATCAAGAGAAATGAGAATGAAAAATATTATGAAATTAGCAAAACATTTGCGTAAAGGAAAAGCCTGCGTGTAATATGTATTTACGGAAAAAATTACCAGGTGTTTGTCTACATAACTAATTTTGAACTTTTAAAAGTATTTCAAGGCTCGTAAATTTTACTCTTATGTTCCTTCCTTTCAAAACTGTGATTGGTAAAAATATACACAAATTACGACTTACTTTATCATTTTTAAGGGCTGTGACATTAGACACTAGTTCATTTATTTTCGCATCTTTTTTATCCAAGTTTTTCTCAAATTTGTCTGAGTCTTCTTTGAGTCTTAGCTTTAGTTGATTAATTACCCCCTTGAGGCGGACAATCTCAGTTTCCTGCGGAAAGGATATCACTATGTTATAGTATTAATCTCACGTTGTTCTCATCGGAATTTCATATTTGACTCTCTGTGCCGTACAGAATGGTTTCTTGATGAAATCAACATAATATGAAATAGTAATTATAAATCTCTAAGACTTTTCACTCTATTTTTAAGTGAAAAAATATGTATTTAGGAGTTGTTCTTACCTTTATGAATAAGTGCAATAATCGCAGTTATTTTGTGCACGTTAAAGAGCGTCTTTTCATATAAACATAAAGTAAGAATCAATATTTTCATAGATTTGCATGGATGAGAAAACCGATATATTGCAGTTCATGAGTCGCATAAAAACCAAATGTTAAAAAATTGAACGAGCTAGTTAATAATTAACCTTGTTACAATGTTTTTAAGGTAGCTTTACTCCATGTTATCATTATTTCTACACCTATAGAAGACTGGGTGAGAATTTCATATTTTTGTTGCAAAATTATAGGACTTAGAGTAGGATTGCTAACTTGTGTCGCATTTACTCTATGACATGGTTAATACGTATCAAATAAATAAAATAAATGAGTTATTGCTATCTTACTTACTGGGTTGGTTGTGGTAGTTAGGATCTGTAATGGGAAAGAGAAAAAAAAGACAAGGAATATATGAGCCATGTCGTTGCTTTAACAAACTACTCAAAATATTCAAACTTCACACAGTTAGACTATCACACAAACCTCTATTATTATCTACTGGTATTAATTACTTGTAATTTAATGTGTAACTTGTTATCAGACATAAGTAGCGTGACTGTCCATTACTTTTGATAGCCATGTCCATTTTTGATTTTTGATTCTTTCTTTGAATTGAGCAAACCATTTCTATTCATTCTTTTTAAAAATCTTGTTTCACTTTTTCTAGATTTTTGTTTATAATTTTTTACAACAATCTCTTTTAAAGTTGTTAAAGAGTTCATGCCTTCTAAATAAAGGGTTCAAATGTATAATTACTTACCGTACATTTGTACTTCAGTCACCAACTTCTTATCGTTGATTAAATACCTGTCACGATTCAAGTGCACACGACAAAGTCTTGTGTTGTAAAACTACATAAAATAAATACAAAAAACTTCTATAACTATGAAGATCCACGAAAAAACTTGTTATATTTTTTACTAAAGTCTGTGAAATTTTTAACAGGATTTTTCATATTTGATATTGTTTGATTATTTACGTCTTTAGATTTTATTGAAGACTTTTGCACAAAATTAGTCACATTTTTATCATTCATATCACAAGATTTATTAACACCAGTCTGTTTTGGTGTTGCAAATTTAAACGTGTACTGACCTAAACAGTTTCTAGGAATTTCATGACTTATACTCCTATTATTATATGGTATATTATGCTGTTTTAAATATTTAAGAATAGTCTTTTCAGTTATTTTATACTTCAAAGAAAAACTTCTCACACTATTATTCTTGAAGTTGTATTCTTTTAATATTTTAATAAACTCGTTTGGAGTCATTTATTTATATAAAAAATTTATTTTATTTTTACCATACCAGGACATAGGATTTTTTTTTTACCCATTTTCCCATTGATTTTAATGGAAACCATTTTTCATCCATAACTAACCTATAAGAATTTAAATTAGCATCCGTCGTCATCGCACAGAGGGGGCAAAGTTTCAGTTCAGAGATCTAAATCTTTAGGCGCAGGTGTACTTACATTAAGTAAGTAAACTGTGGTGAATACCCCACGAACACTTTCTATTTTCAAATTTAATCTGGGGGAGGCCCCCCAACCCCCCTTTGATATTTTTATCCAGATCTAAAGATTCGTTTTTGAAATGTTTAAATGTGTCCTTTTTTTTTTTACTCATTTTCCCATTGCTTTTAATGGAAACCATCAGAACGTTCAGACGTTCAGACGTTCAGACGTTCAACCGTCAGAACGTTCAATTGGACCAATGATAATTCTGGTTGAATCAATAAGAATTCTTATTATTTTAAAGGGAATTTCTTTTTACCCCGATATCTTCTTACGTTCCGTAATTTCAATCAGAAAGTTTTTTCTCCGTGATAAGCAAGAAGAAAAAATAGAAAGAATAATTGTTGTTACCGTATAACGCCCTGGGCTCTTTACACCCGATAAATTTAGTGTTTTATTTACCTACTTCATGCGCTCCATTTTCATTCTACATTTACATCTACTGGCCAACAACTCTTGATAACTCTATGATGAGGGTAGGTCGGGCGGTGGTGGAGGGGGGAGGAGAGTTTCCAAATTTGTCTTCTTGCTTATGGAGTAAAATTTGGAAAACTATCAAACCAGACCCTGTTTCGATGTCAGATTTTTGCTCAACTGCACTTCATTTAAACCCATTTCCAATTGTATTTGTCACTTTTTTTTTTTTTTTTTTTTTTTTTTTTTTTTTTTTTTTTTTTTCAACAAGGTTAATAGAAAGAGGCAAACGAACCGAGCCTGCGTGAAAATGTCCTTAAGAGATGCCCCTCATGGACCATGGCCTTGGTGTTTCAAAACCACATTTATCATCTCTATCGGTATAGCTAGTTAAGACTACCAGTCTTATCCAAAGATTCCAAGAATCAGATGATCTTTGGTCAGATGAATTTAAGGGTTGGGTGCCACCTAAATAAAATCAAATTTGGCAACACTGTCGAACCATGCGATTTCCGCCACCGCAACCACAACCGCGAGGCGACACCGCCACCGAGTCCCTCCTCCCTCCGTCCACCTCGGCGCGACGACGACGCCACTGCGCGACCGATGCGCCTGTTGCATCGGTCCGGACCGGGAAGGGACGGGATAGGACTGGGCGGAATGGTAAGGGACGGAATAGGACGGGGCGGGGACCACCCTCTCCAGAGCTTAACTCGAGCTCGCAAGTTGAAAGTTCATTTGCACTGGATACTGGATCGCGAAAAGTTATTTCGCAGAATCGTGCGCTCGCGAACCGACGGCAACGGACGGGGACGTTCCGTTCCCGCAAATCCGCTGCTCGCAGTCCGCGCAGTCAGTCCCGAGATGTGCCGTGCTGCTTGCATCGCCCGCCGCCGCAGCCGTACCGCGCCCCGCGCACCGCGCACCACCCGCCGCCCGTGCCACCTGTGCGCTGTGTGCGGAACTTGCGCGAATCAAAGATACAGCTGGAAGAGTTTGCCGTTCATTTGATTCGTGTGCGTGCATATTTCCTGTCTACCTCTGGGTGTCTGGCGCGGCGCGTGGTCAGTGACCTTGAGTAGCCTTGTCTTCCCCTTCCCCGCCGCCGCCGCTGGGTGATGTTGATGGAGGGGAGGGGGGACCAAGTGTACTCTCGCCCGGTTTCGCGCATCTCCGGGCGATCCGATGCCTTGCGCGGGGCGCGACGTTGCGCCGCCGCTCGACACACAGTAGGTCACTTTTATAGCGTGAACTGACGAAAGAATTTGTCCTTTTCTCTCTCACGGGGTTTAACATAAATGTTAAATGACAAATTGTTATTGGACCACAAATAATGGATCGCAAAAAAGTTGGACTTCAAAGTCTTCGGACCAATATGTGAACAGGGTGTGTAGAAGAGGAATAAGGGAACACATTCAATGAATAGGAGACGAAGGATGTGCTCTGAGCATTTCATACAGGGTCAGAGGTTGTGTGCCGTAGGACGTCACTACAGCGTGTGCTGCGTGTGACCAAAGAATTTGTCCTTTTTTCTCGCGGGGTTTTACCATAAATGCTAAAGGACAAATTTTTGTTGGACCAAAAATAATGGATCAATAAAACTGGACGTAAAGTCTTTTGACGAATATGTGAACACGGTGTGTGGAAGGGGTATAAGGAAACACATTCAAAGAGCAGGCGACTAAGGAGGTGCTCTGTGCATTTAATACAGGGACAGAGGTTGTGTGCCGTAGGACGTAAAACTTCACTATTGCGTGTACTGACCAAAGAATTTGTCCTTTTTTCTCACTGGGTTTACCATAAATGCTAAATCACAAGTTGTTATTGGACCGCAAAAAAAATGGATGCAATGTATTTTTACCACTATGTGAACAGGAAGTGTAAAAGGGGAATAAGGAAACAAATGCGAAGGACAGGAGACTAAGAAGATGCTCTGTGCATTTCATAAAGGGACAGAGGTTATGTGCCTTGACAGGCGATTGGTGAATCTACTTTTCGGTAAACTGACCAGTGACCGACGATGGTGTATTGAATAGAATATACCCTTGGTGACTGACCGGTCACCACAGCTTTAGCCATGCGGCTCCTCCACTTTTCTTACGCTATGTGAACTTATCTTGAGCTATGTGAGCTTGCAACCTTTAGCCCTTTAGCCTGCTCGAGAGTCGATTGAAACTATTTAAATATTGATCATTAGTGGCAGCTGCGGCTCCGGCAATGTGGCAACAATGGACTGTCTCTATTTGCTCACCTCATCCAGTGGTGGTACGTGGGTTCAAGAAAGAGGGGACATGAAAAAATGTGATGACTTTTTGTTAGTTTTTTGCTTTGTTTTTTTATTTTGTTTTTTTTTTGTTTTTTTGTTTTTGAGCCCCCCGATAAAAATAATCAGCTAAATGTCATCATGTTGACAGTAAGCATGAGATTTAAGACCTGACATCATCATGACATCAACTGTCAACATGATAACACTTGGCTGCTTATTTTTACCAGGGGCCTTCTCTGTATACACTTGGGGGGGGCCTTAAGGTGTTACTACCGTTTTTCCTTTTTTTGGGCCCGTTTGCAAAAAGTGGGGGCTTAACGCTGGAGCCCCAAAGCCCCCCTACGCACCGCCACTAACTTGATTCAAACAGAAGTGTTCGAAAAGGACGAAAAGAGGGGTAGGCACTTGCTTTTAACCCATTTTGCTGTCTTTGTGTGACAAACTTATGCAAGTGTGCAACATAAGGGAAAGACGAAAATTCTGTGGTACGGCACCTAGATGCACAGGAACTCTACTTTGATCAGTTATAGATATGACTTGCTTTTGATGTCACAGATGTGGCAGAGCCGATCAAAATGTGAAAATTCAAATTCAGCCGAGGGATTATTGATAATAACAGTTGTCAGTCCACGATCAAAGTGGGGGCTCAAAGTGGAAATTCGTGTTGATCCAACGCCATTGATTACTCTCAAAGATCTGCATGCCGCAAAATTTTGTTAGATCTATCAGTCGTCAACTTCACACCCTCACGCCACTTTGTGAGCTTCTACTTTGATCGTGACAGACGACTAGAGAAACCAGGAAGTACTTTTCTACGACCTGAACGTTTCTACAAGCGTATTTTATTATTTAGTTCCTAAAAATTTCGCCCGAACCGATGGTTGCGCACATTTTTTTTACCTAGCCTGAACTGTTTTTTGTTTTGTTTTGTTTTTTTGTTTTGTTTTGTTTTTTTTTTTTTTTTTGGCAACGATGGATGACACGCATTGACACCGATGCAGCATCCGAACCTCGGATTTGCAACCCTCTCGCGAGGTGAGTGGTGGAGGCCGAAAGAGTAACTCTATGGTGGAACACAACAATGAAAAATACTCCTGATGGGCTAGAAATGATTCTGTTGATCTATGGTTCAAATGAGTCTGTGTTACTTTGTTGATTCGGTGGTCCCCAAATTTTGAATACTCCGAATCCAGAAATCTTCACCCGAACGGAATAATAGATTATACTTGATAGAAAGGGAGACATAACTCGCTTGTGATCATTACTTTTGCTTTTAGAGTTCTTATAAGGGGAAGGGGCTACAGGCTGTCTAGGGGGAGGATTCCACTGTACCTGGACAACTTTTTCTGCGCCTTTCAACTAATGACCTAGACCTCCATTTAAGAAAATTGGTGGATTTTTCAATGTTCGACATGGCAACATCGGATAGATCTTGTCCTACCTCAACATTGTCTGTTCAACAGGACATTGGCTCGACTACCTCTCTCCAATCACACTGGTATTCGGACGCTCGCGCTGTGCTATAGCAGCGCCTCGTCGCATCGCACAGTGGGTCGATCCAAGATCCAAAATAATCTGGAAATCGTAGCATTCAGAAAACTTTAAGGATTATACAAACTAAAAGTCAAAATGTATAAATCGAGAGCTTAATCAAGCCAGAGTATATATATTCTAGAGCCGTATATGGCTCCAATCAGGATTTATCACCCTGAAATAAAACTTTTTCAAAAGCAAAAAGGAAAGATAAAATGTGTTGATATCCCAACAAAACCCAAGTTTCAATCCGGTGTGCGCCGTGCTAACTTCTCCTCCGCCGCGGCCGACCGCGCCGTTCTCAAGCCAGGCCATGGCAAGGCGCTCGCTCCGTCGCGTCGGCCCGTCCGTCCGTGCGCGCAAGTTCAGCTTCGCAAGCACCAAGCTCGGGGCCGTGGAGCTTTCAGTTCGTCCAGCGAATCGAGCATCCAATCCAGGCACCAGGCACCGAGAGCACCATGCATTGCACCGAGCACCCCAAAGTCGAGGCAGCCAGTCTCTTTGGTGTCTTGGTTCTCTTGATGCTGCCCTCGCGGAAGACTCTTGGTTGCTCCCCCCTCCATCTACCCCCTTCCTTTCCCGCCCGCCACTTCCCGACGCACCATGAGCTCCAAGTTGAACTTCGCGGTTTTGCTCCACTCTACCTCTGCCTTTCGATCCGGACGGTCGGACGGGCGTCCTGTTGCCTCCTGTCCCCCTCCCCCCCCCCCCTCCTCACGCCCCCAAAACCCTTCCCTCTCCTCGCACTCCAGTTTCGCTGCGTCGCCGGACGATCGCGATGCTGGAATGGAACGTCGGACGGACATTGGTCCATCGCCGGGCCGGATCCGTCCTCCGTTGGATCGTTGGTCCTCCGGGCCGGATCCGAATCCTTTAACCAGTCAGAAAAGTTGACCGGCGCCTCTATTTTTAGAATTCAGTCTCGGCGTCGGCGTCACGTGGAGTCGCGTCCCGCGAAATCAAGTTCCTTGGCCAAGGCTGTTCGCGTCTCGCGATTCGGTGATCTGACCGCAGCGACCGGCGCACTATGGTCTGACTATCGCCAAAAAGTGGACAAAATTCGGGAAGTATATTTATCATCAATTAATCGCTCCTGAACTTTTAAGATCCATTCGAATCACAGCGAACACTTGCGAAACAAGTAACTTTAAGCTTAAGATGTCTCTGGAAAGTTTTAGATTAACTTTAAATTGTTCAAAAATTATGTTTTTTGATGACTTTCTTTTCACTGATTTTTTTGCCACTTTTTTTTTTAAAAATCTCAGACGATGGTGCGGTGATGGTGTATATACTGTATAGTGTATATACCCGTGGTGACCGGTGACCGCAGCTTTTGCAGTGCGGTTTCTTCTCCTTGAACATTCCAGAGATTTTTATTGAGAACTTATGCTTTGCGCTGTGAGTGCATGCGCCCTCTAGACTATGTTCGAGAATCCAGTAAATCGATTCATCGATCGTTCGTGAAAGTTGCGTATTCTCGCGAATGATCTGATGGATGATGATAAAGCCTATTTAGCTTTAGCTCTAGTTAGCTGCCCTCCCCTCTGAGGAAACTTTCATTTGGAAGGGAAAATTGTCCACTCATCTGATTCTTGGCTTAAAATAAAAATAAATAAAAAACGGATACAAAAAATACAATGTACATTATAAAAAGACCTACTTAATATTAGCTCCTCTTGTTTTTCAAAGCATTGAGGTATCATCTGTTTATTTCCTCTCTCCATCAAAACGCACTGTCGACGAATTGAATGATGTCAGTTGACTCCGTGAATTTTGGTCCAAGTAGGCAACCTGCAATACTTATGACAATGAATTACAGCTTGACGAGTGGCCTACCTCAGCATAGATCTAACGATTTGACTGACACAATGAGGCTGTTGCATACTTTTGCTGTTAGCGATTTAAGAGAAGATTAAGATTCAAAAACCTGCAAAAATAACTATGGTAGCTTCAAAAACTCAAGAAATTCAATCCGAAAAACTCATTAAACGCATTTAAATGCGCGAGCGTGATGTCGGCATTTGGCACTAATAATGGGAGATTCCCATCTTAATTCCGTTTCTTTTTCTATGCTAACAAGGAAGATCTATCGAGTAATTAGACACCAGAGTATTAATCCGCGTCCGATTGAAGATACCGTGACACCTGGTGACACCGGTATGTATCAACGGAAAGTCGTCTCTTATTGGTCACTTCTTGACGGAGTAACAGTACTATTAGATGAGAATCTCACATTATATTAGTGCCATTCGCTGCCATCACGCTCGCGCATTTATATGAATTTAATGAGTTTCGGAGCAAATTTCGTGAGTTTTGAGAATTACCATTCTTATTTTGTTAGGTCTTGCATCTGAATCTACCCTTAAATCGCTTACAGCACGGAAAAAAAGAATGGTGTAATTTTCGCATAGCTGATTTTGGCCCCTACCAGAGTTAAGATAAACTTGACCAGAGTTACGGAACATTTGACCAGGAATCAGGTCAATTTCACTTGATACCTGGTCAAATGTTCCATAACTCTGGTCAAGTTTATCTTCACTCTGGTAGAGGCCAAAATCAGCTTTGCGAATGGTAAATTACACCATTCTTTTTTTCCATGAGCAAAAGTGTGGAACAGCCCCATTTCATTCGCCGACTGTACGTTTTAGTAAAAGATGGATGAATAGGTATATATATATATGTAAAAATAATTCTAGGAAATTCTTGGAGGCCAATCAGGAGCCGGCTTTCAATTTTTTTTTTTTTTTTTTCAATCAACGTCGACCACGCTAGCTCGTCCTTTATATTTCGATCCTTTTTTAACTCTTTGAATATCACTGGGAGCGCGCGGAGGCAAAAAAAAAGAAAACAAAAAGAAAACAAAAAAATGATCCGAAATTGGTAACACGGGAGCTTATTTACCTAACCGTTAAACGCGCGAGGAGATATGTATTATATAAAATAACGAGCTGCAGTTCGCGCATGCGCAGGTGCAGCTAGGAACACCGCGCGCACGCTTCGGTTAAGTTGGGAGTGCGAGAATTTATTTCCCTGGTTTCCGAGAAATGTCATCACCTGTCCTTTATTTAAGACATATCAAACGCATGCCATTCTGCACGGTTCTCGACATTTATATACAACTAATCGCCCTTTCTTTTCAAGGAAATGAACAAGAAACTGCGCAAAAGTGTAAACTAATTGCGTGTCTGGAATTTCTTCCAAGATATTCTTGTCTTCTTGTTTCGTCTATTCCTCCCCCTCCCCCCCTCCCCCACCCCCTCCTCCATCCCCCACCCTCCCTTCCCCTCCCTTCCCCTCCCCCATTCCCTCAGCCAATCACAGAATAACAAGTGACTCTAGCGCCACACTCCGCTAGGGCTGCTACATCACCCGTGTACAATTATACACGAGACAACTAAAACGGGACCTATAAAAGAAAAAAAAGAAAAAAGAAAGAAAATTAAAACAAAGTCATATCATTTAGCCAATCCTGTATAAAGGTGATTCCAGGTGAAACTTTTCCAGATTTCAATCGGATGGAGAGCGCCACCAGTCGCTTTCGGTAAAAGTCGTGTTTGTGGCATTTTAAATTGTAACCAAAGAAAATACGCAAAAACCAAGGGTTCCCAGATGATAAGTCCAAAACATGAATGTCCAAAACTTTTTCGTCCAAAAATATATTTTATCCAAATCATATTAATGTCCAACGCGCTTGCGTCCTTAAGACTTTAATGTCCAATTATAGACAAGTCCAAATAGCAAAGTCCACAACTTATGAATGTGAGCAAAGTAATGTCCAATGTCCAGAATTTTTTTTCTTTACTTGTACTCGCATCTCTTCATTTTTTCTCCTTTAAATTGATCCACTCCGTATCGACATGTATTCTTGATTGAATGCAGCTCCTTTGAGCGGAGTCATCTTACATATGTTAATACTTTATGAACAATTTGTCTTAACAAAAGCAGCAGTATTATCATGCATATTGTTGTTCGTATTTTTGATTATTTCTTACCTGAAATTCAAAATTCCTGTGCGCAACAGTTTAACTTTTCTGTCCTATTTTCAAATTACAAATTCGACGCAACGTGTTTGGACATTTTGTTAATCTAACTTGACATCCGTTTATTTGGACAATAACGATTTGGACATTTCATTTTGGACAGTCAAGCTTTGGACGTATAATTTTGGACACTGCCATTTGGATATTACGGTTTTGGACATAACATCTGTGGATCAAACCAAGAACATCAGCACTGCGAAATTTTTTTAATGATATTTTGAGGACAAAATGAGCAAAATTGGTTAAGAACTAAAACCGTAAATTATAAAATTCGTTTTGCTGTAAGCTTAGTGAGTGGGAGTGAGATTGGTTCGAAATTGAAAGCACCATACTAGAGGTCAGTGTAAATCGACCAGCACCACATTGGGGTTTAATATCATGGTTCTCTTGGTATCGATGGCTAACAAAATACCGACAAACTATAAAAATGGAGCTATTTTATCATTTTTTTTTTTTTTTTTTTTTTTTTTTTTTTTTTTTTTTTTTTTTTTGGAAATATCTCCCCCATAGTTGTAAGTCATCCGATTGTAAATAATCCAATTGGCGAGTCTTAAAACTACATTTCAAGATGCGAATCAATTGAATACGCACTTGGCGTTGTAGGGTTCTGATCAACGGTAATCTTATTCTTGGAAGCGGTGGGCAAAAACTCAGAAATGCCCGAAATAGCCGAAACGAAATGTTTTCTGTTTGATAAGTGTCCGCGGACGCCACCTTTCTTGCTGTTTGGACTTGGCCGAGTAGCTACCGCTACTTATGATTTTATACATATTCTTCGTTTTCATTTTGAGTTAAAATTAAGCCTCTACGGACCAGGTTGGTTCCAAAGAACGCCTTTCTTTCGTTTATATAGGGAAGGTAGTTAACTGTTCATACTCGGGGGAGTTGGAATTGCCTATACGACTAATTGAAGGCGATGTTAATTCAAAAGAGTGCCACTCATCCGCGTTTATATGTATAGGGAAGGTAGTCAACTGTTCGTACTCAGCGGAGTTGGAATTGCCTATACGATGAATTGGAGGCGCCCGAAGATACCTCATTATATGAGTGTTTTTATCGATAGTCACGTTTATCCGAAATGAAGGCTAAAACAACGTGAAATAGACTAGAGGAGAACAAGTATACTCTGCGGCTTAACTCATCAGGGGTTAATTGAAAAAATCATATTCTTGAAGGGGGAGAAAATACATACGGTGAAAGGTTAATCCTCTAAAAATCGATTCTTATCCATAGGTTTAAACAGCGGTGATGAGATTTTCCGCTTTATCGCATCGATAATTCGCAAGACGTTCTTGGTGCAGGATGGCGGTATGACGTATATATAGCGGACACGGTTCGGACTTCGGACGGCCGGGATACTTACTTACTATACGGTCTACGGGGCAAGCAAACGGGCAAAGTAAATAAAGTCCTAATGGATGCTTAAGGTTGGAAACTGTCTAGACTAGCGCCATTCAATTAGAAAGGGGTCGTAAATTCCTCGGCTGACAATAAAATGTTGACATGATGTAATTAAAGCTCGCGCTCAGCATCGCCAATAGCTATATAGGCATCCTCCGTTTTTTAATGAAATGTAGATATTCCCCGATTCGAATCATCTTTTTTTTCTTTTCCCTTTTTCTTTTTCTTTTGCTTTTTTTTAAAAAGCATCGATGCATCAACTCGTCCTCCTTCCCCGTCCCCCTCCTCTAGACCCCCCTAACCCGCCCTGCTTCCGCTGCCCGTGACCTTCGTCAAGGTTGCCAAATGTCTCGCTGATCAAATGATGCTGTTTTGCGTGAATTTTCAGTCTTGCGGACCTTCCGGTGACATTCCACGATCCATCGGTGAATTATATCGGTTTGATCAAAAATTTACAACGTGCAGCTCGGCTTATGACTATGATGCATGAAAACACTCGCATCTGGAATATTTTCGCAATCGGGGTGTTAAATCACCGTTAATTGAGGCTCTTTGATGCGCTATAGCTTTTGATACATGAGCGATGGAATGGGACTCTTGAAAACTTTTGCTGTGAGCAAATGAATAGTCCAATGTGGTGTAGAAACTATAGCTAAACTCACGAAAATCACACAAAGAAAGTCTAACATTCAGTAATAAACTCACATAACTGCTATAACGGTAAGTTTGTATTGGCGGCTCAACGCAGGTATCATGGGAGATCCCTATCTATTATGTCACTTTCTATATGTATACGGAAACACACAGATTTGTCTCAATTTAGATGGGAATCTCCCATGATACCTGCGCCTCTCCACCACTAAGCTCGATTCTAAGAGTGAATTTCGTGATTTTTTAGTGAACTCATTTCAAGAGCCCCATTATTGTACTTCTGAGAAAAACCGAGACAAAATTACGATGAGTCAATTAAATACACTGTGGAAAATACCCTACAAACACTTTCTCACATCAAAATTACTTAGACTCATTTAGACTCTTTTTTCGGTGACCATCATGGTTGGCCCCTTTGGAATTGACTTTTTCACCCCCACCCCATCCTGACGTCTCTAAATTTTTACGGATGAGCCCTCACCGAATGCATGGTTAGATCCGTCAACAATTCGTATTAGGATTGTCGGTTTTTTATATTCGTCTTCCAGAGTATTTACTAATATACTTATCGAGTACAAACCGCGCGCTCATGCATAAGGGGGATCGATGCGGCCATGATTGGAGAATCTACACCGGAACGTTCAAAGTGGTTATTGAAAAATTCGCACCAACATCAACAGTGTCAGTCTCGCATTTAATCTGAAATCTGAGTCGTTAAACAAGTTGGTTTTTTTGTTCTTTTTTACTTCGCGATTCATTTATCATTTTCGGTTTTCTGAAGTTCGTCTTATAGGTTACTCTATTTATTTAAATCCACTGTCCTTTAAAAAAAGAGAAAAAAAAAGGAAAAGAAAAAAAAATGTGTCTCACTCTATTTACAAGTACTTAAAATACGCCTTGATGCGTGAATAAAAACGATCACTGCATGCCGTTCTTGCATATTTAATGACATTTTGTTCAGTTCACTATAATGAATCCATCGGTTGAGAAAAGATTACACTGTTCCGTTTAGTGTATGACTGTAATGCACGAAAAAAGTAGCATCTGTTATTTTTTCTCAATCGGTGCTGCCGCCGTTTAATTATTAAAATACCAGCTATTTTCTTAAAGTCATCGACGACGCTACAGGCCACCGGTCAGTGGCGGCTCGTCAGGTGTAGTTAGTGTAGTGGCACTACACCTACTTTTTCAAGGTTTTTTTTCTTTTCTTTTCAAATTTTCAAAGATAATGGTCGCTCTTGATTAAAAATGATTGGGATTTCGGAAAAATTGAAGGGGGAAAAGAGAAAAAGGAGTTGTAAAGAGCACCGAACAAACGAAGTTTCTTAACGTTTTCATGGTTTTCAATTTTTTTATTTTGATATTTAAATAAATCTTGGTCTCTACGGCTTGAAAAAAAGATGTTTTTATTGCAGGTTTTGCTCTAAAATTTGTTTATGTTTTTAATTTTTTTTTTACTTTGTTAGGTTATTGGTGGGGGGGGGGGGGTTGTTATTACTATACTGTCGCAGGAGAACTTTCGTGTCACGAAATCGTTAAAACTAGCTTTTAATTAAATCTGAGCTAGGTCAAATTTTCGAAAACTTTGCGCGGGAGGACCCCCAAGGCTCAAACCCTCCTACTACGGAGAGCATCCTCCCAGACCCCCCACAACTACACCTAATTTTTCAGTCACGAGCCGCCACTGCCACGCACCGGTTGAGAAAAGATCACAGATGCGAATATTCGCGTGCATTACAGTCATTCACTTACACACAACGAGCTATAGTGACAGAAGGGCCATACCTGAGCTACGTTGGCGATTAAAAGGCCGCAAAAAGATCCGGTCGGCTCGTAAGTCTATTTTCCCCATTCAAAATAACTCAGGCGCTGCGCCGGAAGAGCAGATGAGACGTTTTGAGAGCCCTGAGCCACGTTGGCTATTAAAAGACCACAAAAATATCAGGTCTGCTCGTAAGTCTATTTTCCCCTTTGATAGAACATAAGCGCTGCCCCGGAAGAGCAGATGGGACGTTTTGAGAGCTCTAAGCCACGTTGGCGATTAAAAGTCCGCAAAAAGATCTGGTCGGCTTGTAAGTCTATTTCCCCCTTTGAAATTAGATAGGCGCTGCCCCGGAAGAGCAGATGGGACGTTTTAAGAGCTCTGAGCCACGTTGGCGATTAAAAGTCCGCAAAAAGATCTGGTCGGCTCGTAAGTCTATTTCCCCATTTGAAAAAACATAGCCGGTGTCCCGGAAGAGCTGATGGGACATTTTGAGAGCCCTGAGCCACGTTGGCGAATAAAAGGCCGCAAAAAGATCGTGTCGGCTCGTAAGTCTATTTTCCCCTTTGAAATAACATTGGCGCTGCTCCGGAAGAGCAGATGGGACGTTTTGAGAGCCCTGAGCCACGTTGGCGATTTAAAGTCCGCACAAAGATCGGGTCTGCGCGTGAGTCTATTTACCCATTCAAAATAACACAGGTGATACACCGGAAGAGCAAATGTAACATTTGAGATCCCTGAGCCACGTTGGCGATTAAAAGGCCACAAAAAGAGCTGGTCGGCTCGTAAGTCTATTTCCCCCTTTGACATAACACAGGCGCTGCCCCGGAAGAGCAGATGGGACGTTTTGAGAGCTCTGAGCCACGTTAGCTATTAAAAGGCTGCATAAAGATCGGGTCTGCTCGTAAGTCTATTTTTCCATTCTAAATAACATAGGCGGTGCCTTAGAAGAACAGATGGGACGTTTTGAGATGAGATATATATATTTATTTTTTTTAAATTTAAAGGTTATTTCATGTTTTTATTTTTATCATGGCTACCTCCGTGAAGTTTCAGTATCACGTCCCTCAAATCCTCTCTATCGCCATGGCTCGTTGGTTTAACATTAAAATCTGACCTGTGTAATCTTTTCTCAACCGGTGGAATCACCGGTGGATTGAAAAATGCCACGAAATATACATCTGAAAACGATGAGTAACGCCCTTGATGAGGAAGGTCTAGTAGGTACTGCAATCATTTATAAGAATTTCTCACCTGTTCTTTTTTTCTTTTTTCCTTTTTTTTTTTTCTTTCTTTTTTTTTCATTTGCATCTCGTCTGAGCCTTTAGTATCGGTCCTCCGGGCACTTTATAAGTACATGCGCTTAAATGCTCTTACATGCAGTTCGCCATCGGTGGCTCGGGCTACCTCCCCCCTCCCCCTTCTCCCCGTTTCACCCCTTCCCATCCTCTCCTCGCTGCGTCTCCTAATGGACTGAATTCTGAAAATTGTTGACGGTAGAATGACAAGTGCAATCAATTTGAATAAAAAAAATAAAAAAAAATAATAAAAAAAAAAAATGTTTAAAGAGGGAAAAATTCCGATCGCAAATGAGAAGGGGGGGAAAAAGAGGTCTTATCTTGCCGTTTTCCGATTTGTCTCAAGGTCAGACGGAGTAATTGGACGACATTCTATCGCCGAAAAGAGCCCCGGCCGGCGGTTCCGATTGGTGAATTTGACTAGACGGTGTAACTTTGGTTGCACGCAGCGATAACGTCGCTAACGATTCTCGGTCCCTGGACTTCGAGGGTTTTTTTTTTTTTTTTTTTTTTTTTTTTTTTTTTTCAAATTATGAGTCGAATGGTCAGTGATGGTTCGGATTATCACCTTTTAGAAATTTCAACGGACGACACTTACTGTATATAGAGCTTGTGAATATAGGCTCTTTTAGCGAGCGCACACTGCAGGTCGTGAGGTCCAGTTCTACAGAGATGCATTCACGCGAATAATCTGACGCGCATTTTCGACCTGATAGAATGAAATTGGTGTAGCTTCAGTATCTTTTTTATTTGGGCTGACCACTAATTGATGCCAACCTTTAAAAACAAATGCTTTTTTTTCTGTTTTTTTTTTTTTTTTTTTTTTTTTTTTTTTTTTTTTTTTTCGGATCGACATCGAAAGTCTTTAAACTCATCTGTATACCATTTTTTAGTAAGAGTGATTCTTTCGGTATCTAAAGGCCGAGACATCCCCTCTTTTTTTTGTTCGGAAGTCTAAACGTCGCCATGTCAGTGGCGCACCGAGAACTTTCGTTAGGTGGGGGTTTCACCGCAAATTTTCCATTTTCTGAGGCCTTTGGGGGGAGGGGGGGGGGGGGGGGGTTAACCCTAAAACCAACCCCTTCGGTGCGCCACTGCGCCATGTAATTTTTCCGTGATCTTTGGTTGAAAGTTCAATTTTGTCAATCGTTTTCTCTACGTCAATGGGTCTGTTGCAAACTTTTGCTACAGCGATATAGAGTGTAACATCTTAAATAGAATCACGTGGAAAGTCCATTGGTGGTATCAGAAAGTCATAAAATGCAGTATTAAACTCACAAGAGGTGTTTAAATGAAACCCAAGATGGCGGTAAAATATCGAGCAACCTGTGTGCACGCACCGTGAACATCCATGATGGCCAACGCTAACAACCTCACAGCATCGGAGGTTGTGAGTTTGTTTGCGTTGTGATTGGTTGTGATCGATATTGTGAGGTTGGCTATCCTTGGATGTCCGTGGTGCATGCATACAAATTGATCGATATTTCTCAGCCATCTTGGATTTCAGTTAAATGCCTCTTGTGAGTTTGCTATTGCATTTTATGACTTTCTGCTGCCACCAATGGACTTTTCACGGGATTTTACATGAGATTGATCACTCTATAGCGCTGTAGGAAAAGCTTGCAACAGACCGATTGCCCCATTGCAAATTCCCTTCAACGCTAAAACCCCACCTAACTTTGTTAGTTGTGAGAAAGTAAAAATTAGTTGAAAAATAATCGGAGGCAGAATAATCAGGGATTTTCTCTGCCTTCTACTTTTCTGTTTGCAGAAATGGCCAAGTGCAAGAATATCCAGTGTCCGGAACAATACAAATGTCTGGTGGACATGTACACGGGGAGTCCTCGATGCGTGCGATGTTCCTTATGGAAGATGAAATCGGAACGGAATATGAACAACTTGGTGCCGACGGTGAACAGGGGCGGATTCCTCTGCGGAACCAATAACATCACGTACACCTCGCAGCTTCAGATGGTCAAGGACGCCTGCGCCACAGGTTACGTCATCGAAATCAAACACCTCGGACGTTGTCGGTATGAAGGTATACTTTAGACTCCCTCGCATTTTTTTTTAAAGAAAGAAAATCCACCCACCTTAAGGGGTGTCTCCACCTGCGAATGTAAAAGCGCGAATAAACTGACTGAGCCAATGAGCTGCCTTGAAGTCGATAGGTCGAGTCCGATGTATCGACAACAAAGAAGCTCATTGGCTCAATCAGTTTATTCGCGCTTTTAAATTCGCAGGTGGAGACACCCCTTTAGTCAGTGGCGGAGGGTGCAATTTGGCAACGTTGCATCCAGTCCATTAACCCATATTATATGCCCAGTGGGTCGTTAACGACCCACTTGTTGTGTTATTTTTGGACTAAATGTCAGTCAATTTGGACCAATTTTACTCAAAAACCAATCTTGGGAGTTTTTAGCTCGTAAAATTTAGCTGCCCCAAAAAATGTCTTTGTTTTAATTTTTTTTCGTGTTTTCAGTTCTCAAATTGTTTTTTTTTTTTTAGAAAAACACCTAAAAATTCCAAATAATTCTGGGCACATATGGGTTTTAAAGTCATGAAAAAGGTCGAATGTTGGGGGTGCACAGTGCACTCCCTGGAATCGATACTTTACGTGGGTTTAAATGGACTAAATGCACCTTTGCCAGATTGCACGCACGGTCCTTCCTCCTTGATTTCCAGGCCACACCCTCAATGATTTCAATCAGTGCCGAAGCTTGTAATGGGTCTGTTGCACACTTCGGCTACAGCGTTTTAAAGTATCAATTCCTATGTAAAAAGCCGAGAAAATAACAATGGCAGCATCAGAAAACACTTAAATTCAGTATTAAACTCACAAATTGCGAAAAACACTAGACACTATTCACCCCTGTATCTTTCCACCATGTGCACGATATTTCGCGAAATTAGCGGGGCACATTCAAATAATCACGGCCGACTGTCATCACAGCTGACTTCATAAACAAATAAACAGTAAACACTGACGGCATCTGTTCGAATTCTTACGTTTCAATGTCCTCAATTCCTCACAAAAGGTTGTGAAAGGTACGGAGACCGATATTTGTGTCGAAAACTTATCAAAGTGAAACAATAACACACAGGAGTTTCAAGCATGATGATCGAAGTTGGAGAACGCGCTAATTTTCGCGAAATATCGTGCACGTGGTGGAAAGATACAGGGGTGAATAGTGCCTAGTGTTTTTCGCAATTTGTGAGTTTAATACTGAATTTTAGTGTTTTCTGATGCTGCCTTTGTTATTTTCTCGGCTTTTTACATAGGAATTGATACTTTAAAACGCTGTAGCCGAAGTGTGCAGCAGACCCATTTGACAACGTTGTATTTTGTCCTTTAAAACCCATGAAAAAAATCGAATTATTAGGTGTTCGGTGAACTCTGAACACCTAATATGGGTTTGGCCCTTTCAATTGACCAAGCCCGAGTATAGACTCGTTTCTGTGACTAGATCTGCCGCACACAACTCTCCTTTTACTCTACAAGTGTCAAATATCCCCACCACTTCTGATCTCAATTTCTCCAAAGTTAACGGTATTTCCTCCCGACCATTTCCGACGCCTTATGACTTAAACTTTGGAGAAGCTGTATTCCCAACCTTTCTTTATGTGGAAGCTAAAATTACAAAAAGGAAATTAAGGGACGTTTTGGGGGCCAAATTGCACAGCCAAATAAAGAAATACAAGTAAGAAAAGTGGCCACTCTTTACGACGGCTGACGTGACCACCGGCTGATTTCAAAGCTTAACTAATTGTTGGTAATAAACAACACTTGTTATCCACGTCTGTTCAGAAGTTGCATGCTTTTCTCCAGTGTTTTTTTTTTATTTTTTTTATTTTTTTTTTATTTTTTGTTTTTTTTTTAAATTTTATTTTACACAAAATATGCGCCATTTTGAGAATTAAACGGCCGAAATGATTTATCTCTTTGTTTAATTTTAAACACCACCACACTTTGGTTTGAGATCGTCGAAAAGTGGCCAAAAAATTGATGGTTTTCTCATAAATTTTTCTCATTTATAAACTTACAAGACCAATCTTAGTCACAGAAAACACTTTTCTTCACCGACTTTTTTTTTAGGATCGCAGACTCAAAGAGTAAACAAGAGTCCCAACGAAACGGCATAGGAAAGCGTGGCAGGTTAGGTTAGGTTCGCGATATCGAAAAGTCGGCCTCTGATTGGCTGGCGAAAGCCTGGGCCCTGTGAGATCACTCTTATGGAGATTTAACATGGGGTTTTCGACTTTGCCTCATTTAAAGTCAAATTCTAAGAAAACTATTGCTCTTTACCTTCGGGAAATTCGAATTATATTTTTTTGAGGATATAACGAAGATATTGGTGGGTCATACACACCACTTCATCTAAAAATTAACAGAACCATATGAATTTGAAAGTAAAATTACGGGCAATTTTTTGCCGTGTTTTCCACTCTTCGCACAGGTCGGGCCCGGACGTGAAGGTGGGAAAAATTGTCCGTAATTTTACTTTCAAATTCATATTGTTCTGTTAATTTTTCGATGAAGTGATATGTATGACCCATCAATATCTTCCTTATATCCTCAAAAAAAAATATAATTTAAATTTTCCGAAGTTAAGGAGCAATAGTTTTCTTGGAATTTAACTTTCAATGAGGCAAAGTCGAAAACCCCGTGTTAAAGTTCCATAAGAGCAATCCCACAAGGTCCAGGCTTTCGCCAGCCAATCAGAGGCTGTACAATTGATAGTGACATTCGATAGTATTTCGACTTTGCAACGCTCTCCTACCATTTTGTTGGGACTCTTGTTTGCTCTTTGCTCAGACCAAAGAGTGCCGATAGTCAATTGGTGGCTGGTGTCCTCCTAATTATATTTTAATCCCCTTACAAATGCGTATTTTCATCATCTGCATTTTCTCGGGTCTCCATATGATTTGTGTTTAATAAAATCACTGCCATCATTAACTCGATCTCTGTAAATGATGCTCGAATCAACATTAACCCCCCTCCCCCCGTTCATTTTCTATTACCAGAGATCTAAAAATAAATTTCGCGTTTTCAAAATTTCTTCACCGCCACTTCATGTTACAACATAATACACCTTCATTTCTAGAAATATATAATTTCATCTCTCGAATGCATTGCTATCAGCATATACTAAACATTGAAGGCGCTTTTTACTGTATGATGGGCTGGTGGCTATGCGGGTTTAGAAACTAAACCTTCTTCAAAGAATCAAAGATAAATTAAATAATTGACCATTATGCTGCGCATTTTAAGAAGAATTATTCATTTGATTAAAATGTCCTTTCGGCATTTCGGTGTTTTTGAGACAGAGAGAAGAAAGAGAGAATTATAGCTATACATCTCAATCATGAAACAATCACAACCAATAAAAATGGTGTAAGAGAAAAAGAAAAGCGAAGGAGAAGCAAAGAAAAGTGTTTTTGCAATATTCTTATTGTTTGTGATTGTTTTATGATTGAGATGTAGTTATAACGGGGCTTTTGCAAACTTTTGCTACACGGAATGGGTCTGTTGCAAACTTTTGCTACAGCGCTATAGAGTGTGCAATCTAATGTAAAATCGCCTGAAAAGTCCAATGATGGCATCAGAAAGCAATGAAATGCAACAATAAACTCACGAAATTCGTTTAATGAAATCCAAGATGGCGGCAAAATATCGAGCAATCTGTATGCATGCACCACGAACATCCAAGGATAGCCAACCTCACAATATCCATCACAACCAATCACAACGTAAATAAACACACAACCTCTACCTGCAATGAGGTTGTCAAAGTTGGCAATCCTTGGATGATCACGGTGCATACATTCAGATTCCTCGATATTTTGCCGCCATCTTGGATTTCGATAAACGCCTCTTGTGAGTTTAATATTGTATTTATTGACTTTATGATGCCACCAATGGACTTTTCAGGCGATTTTACATTGGAGTAAACCCTTTTTATCGCTGTAGCAAAAGTTTGCAACAGACCCATTGAAGAATTGATTCTTGCATTAAAACCTAAAAATGACGATGAGTTCACTAAAAATCACACAATAGGGCAGTTGCAAGGGTCTCAAATTTTGTGTTTTCTGTATGTAAAGAAAATGATAGTACTCAATTAGCTGAGACTGGGGCGTGCCGTGGGGAGGAGGTCCCCCGGTCCCCCTTGCCCCGGGTGGAACTCTCCGTGGGGGAGGGCAAATTACAGTGTGACAAGCAAAATGAAAAAAAAAAAAAAAAAGGTTATCAAATCTCAAAATAATTCACCGAAGGCGACGACATCAGTGTGAAACAAGCTTAAAAAAAAAAAAAAAAAAAAAAAAAAAAAAAAAAAAAAAAAAAAAAAAACTCATCGAATTTACTATTTTGTAAATCCCCCCTCTCTGTAAACTACGGAACGCCCCTGCCTTCAAGGGTTTTCATATCTTTTAAAACTGTGTCTGCTTCACTATTAACTCATATGGCTATGCAACATGGTCGAAAAGGTGATGTCACTAAAACCCAGCTTGTGATCCCTCCAGCGATTCAGCTTGGCAAATGGAGTCGATCGCTCTCAAGGGTTCTCATATCTTCCGAAACTGTGGCCGCTTCACTACTAACTCATGGCGATGCAACATGGGCGAAAAGGTAATGCGGTCAAAACCCAGTTGTGACCCCTCTGTCGATTCAGCTTGGCAAATGGAGTCGATCGCCCTCAAGGGTTTTCATATATTTTGAAACTGTGGCAGCCTCCCTAGCAACTCATGGCTATGCAACATGGGCGAAAAAAGGGTTTGACCAAAACCCAGTAGTGACCTTTCTATCCAGGAGCGTGCCGGGGGGGGGGGGTACCCTTGCCCCGGCGGCACTTTCCGGGGCTGGCAAAATCTGGGTGAAGAACCAAAAAAAAAAAAAAAAAAAAAAAAAGGGACATCTACATAATTTTAAGGGGTGGCAAGATTACATTCTTCTCTCTGTCTCAAAAACACCGAAATGCCGAAAGGACATTTTAATCAAATGAATAATTCTTCTTAAAATGCGCAGCATAATGGTCAATTATATAATTTATCTTTGATTCTTTGAAGAAGGTTTAGTTTCTAAACCCGCATAGCCATTAGCCACCAGCCCATCATACAGTAAAAAGCGCCTTCAATGTTTAGTATATGCTGATAGCAATGCATTCGAGAGATGAAATTATATATTTCTAGAAATGAAGGTGTTTTATGTTGTAACATGAAGTGGCGCACATACTGGTATTTTCCACAAAAAGCTGGCCAAAACCGTTATTATTGATAAAATTGGACCTAACTTGGGTTACCGGGGTTTTTCGGGTCGCTGATCACGAATTTGAAGTCAAAAATTAAAAAATCTCACGTTAATTGCCCTGTTTTATGATATTTGTCATAAAACTTGAACCTGCAGCAGTGGCAGCTCGTGCAATGCGGCAGTAACGTATTCACTCCATTTAAACCTATGTAAAACAATCGATATTCAATATATGACCCCAATACATCGATACTTTTACATAGATGTAAATGGAAAAAGCATGGTTGCCAAATTTCACGAGCCGCGTGCCACTAACCTGTAGCCTGATTTAATATAATTTTAATAATAGATATACATACTAAAGTATTGTTATAGGCCAGCCAATCTTCTAGGAAGAACGCCTCAAAGATGTCACACTTCAGAGTGAAGACGTACCCCCCGCTAGTTATTTAGATTTTTTTTTTTTTTTTTTTTTTGCATGACATTAAAAATTGATTTAAATAGTGAAGAATTAACAATTTTGGTGAACTAGCTAGCACTTTTTTCTGAATTTGTTACTTTCAGTAGCTGGTTAATTTAGTTTAAAGCATTGAATTGAAACAAGAGTCAAAATTGAGATCAATATGTCGAGACAAAAGAAACACTTTTATTCGGTTTGTATACAAATATAAAAGAATTGGCTGTGTCTCATGGTGCACTTTTTTGTCGTTTTTTAATGAGGACACCTAAAGAACCAATAAAAATTTCTGAGTAACTCTACACATAAAAATGAAATGAAATTAAATTAAAAAAGAAAACAAAGAATAAATCTTAACAGTTGTCAGGAAATAAGACAAGAAAAGCTTGCTTTATAAAAAGGAAAAAAAATTGAGTTTTTGAAAATCATGGTTTACATATAATAATAGGCCAACAAAGAATAAAAAATAGCAAAAATATCACAGCAAAGTAAATGGTTGCTTAAAAATAAAATGTACAGGTAAGACTTCAGTCAACAATGATTTTGTAAACTAACTTATCAAATCTTCAAATCTTCAAATCCTTTAAGGAAAGAAAAAAGTCATTAATAATAAAGGAGATCAAAAAAGTATCACAGCAAAACAAAAAGGCAACATGCAGACACTTTAGGGGAACTTCAGTCGAAAAAGACGAGAACATAAACGATTTTCAGAAAGAGATCGCTTTTTTTTTAGATCGCTACAATCGAATATACATGTTTTCAATCGGTATCATTTCATCAATCTTCATGCGAGAGCATCCGTGCATCATTGTGCTCATGTCCGTTCTATGTGCCACCTAAAGATTATAAACTGCCAATAATTGAGTAGCGAGTGATCCTCATCACTTCCGTACATCCTATCAAAAACATTGGTTATGTAACTGTCACGGCACACGTGTTCGGTGGTGAAGTGTGCAATCTGGCAACGTCGCATTTGGTTCATTAAAACCCACGAAAAATATCGAATTGTCTTGGGATCGGCGATGACCATCGAGTTCGACCTTTAGTGATAGTTCGATTCGGAGAAAGTGCAATGTTGCCGGATAGCGCGCTTCGCCACTGCACGTGTCCGTGTTAAATCAGTAATTTTTCCTAAATAAGACGTATTTTCAAAAAATCGCCAAAAAAAGAGTTGCAAGTTATAGCAAGATTTTATTGCGTGAGAAGCTTCCAAATAGGTTTGTCTCTTAGGAAATCCTTCGTTTTTTGCCCGACAAGGCTTGACACACAGTTGTTTTTACTTTTTTTTAATGAGTTTGAGAGGAAAATTTTGACAATTTTTATCGTTCAATTAACCTAATATAATTGCCCTTATAATTTAATCGTAAAAATAATTTAATGCATGTAAAATGTACTACATACCTTCTAGTTTATCCTCCATGGTCACAATGTAGCGAAATCTAACGCAGTTTGGAGATTTAAACCATAACAAAGTGCTGAGGTTCGGGTTGCGTTTCAGCCGGAAAATCGGTGTTGGTATCAACATTCAACAGGCACATTCCGACCCGCGACATGGCTCGGTGAAAAAGATAACACTGAAGTTGCTGTGCAGGCCTTATTCGGACGCATATGAAGATTAAAAAAATACACTTTTTTCCCGCGTTAAAGCCATTTGAATTTTTTGAGTTTTGGCCAGCTTTTTGAGGCAAATACCAGTATGTGTGGCGGTGAAGAAATTTCGAAAACGCGAAATTTATTTTCAGATCTCTGGTAATAGAAAATGAACGGGGGGAGGGGAGGGGGAGGGGAGAGGGAGGGGGAGGGAGAGGGAGAGGGAGGGGAGGGGTGGGGGAGGGGGGAAGGGGGTTAATGTTGATTCGAGCATCATTTACAGAGATCGAGTTAATGATGGCAGTGATTTTATTAAACAAAAATCATATGGAGACCCGAGAAAATGCAGATGATGAAAATACGCATTTGTAAGGGGATTAAAATATAATTAGGAGGACACCTTTGGTTTTTTCCGAAGTGTACCGGTTTTGGAGATACACACGTATAAATTTGTAAAAAAATCGTGTGTTGGTGACGTCACTAAGCGGGATAAAACAATGTATCTTGGGTCAAAATCTCATAAAATTTTTTAGACCCTTATGCAACTGCCCCATTCTCTCTCAGAATCGGGCTCAATGGCGGTGAGACGCAGGTACGCAGGTACCACGGGAGATTTCTTTCTAAATTGAGACGTATCTCTGTGTTGCCGTTGAGAGAGTGACTAATGGGGCTCTTGGAAACTTTTGCTACAGGGGATTGAAGAGTTGATTCTTGCTTAAAAACGTGTAAAAATGATTTTGCTATTGGGATCGAAGAGTTGAGTCTTGCTTAAAAACCTGTAAAAATGACTATGAGTACATAGGCGGCGCGTATGAGGGGCTATTGGGGCTATAGCCCCCCCCCACTTTTTTGGGAACGAGGGGCTAAACAAATTTTTGAACGAGAAAAAAAGAAAAAAAGGAAAAAAGGGGAAAAGGAAAAAGAAAGAAAAAGAGAAAAAAAGGATGAAAAAACGTTATCAATTGATTTCAGTAGAGCAAATAAATTGAAAAGCAAAAAGAGGAAATGGTTATTTGTCCCCCCCGCCTGCGTCAAACGTTATTTTGAAAAAGGTGAAGAAAGAAAGAAAAAAAAAACCTGTTGATTTTTAGCCCCCCCCCCCCACTTTTTGACCCCACGCGCCGCCCATGTATGAGTACACTAAAAAATCACGAAATTCACTCTCAAAATCGAGCCTAACGGCGGAGAGACGCAGGTATCACGGGAGATTCCTATCTACGTTAGGGCATATCTCTATTTTTCCGCAGAGAAAGTGGCATAATAGTCGAACTTTCCATTACAACAGTTATGTGAGTTTTTTACTAAATTTTGCAATTTTTCAATGTGATTTTCCTGATTTTCGCTAGTTTTTACGTCAGGTTGGACTTTTCCTTTGCTCACAGCAAAAGTTTGCAAGAGTCCCATTTCCTCTTACTATTCTCTTTCCAACCTCTGATGATAGCACTAAGCGGCGAAAGATCTTAAGTATATTCTAATCAGATAAAACATATTTTCAAAACGCATTGCATGATGGAAAATGTATTTCATTAATAACTGATGCAATGCTGCTAACCGCATCAACATGTTCGAACTTCTTCAAAGTACCTATACTGACAATTTTGTTTTCCCCCTCACTGTTTCTGAATTTTTACAGGGCACCTGGATATGCGTCTCCTATCAAATTCCGTTCTAGATGAAGATGGTTCTTTGGTTTAACTCCAATTTACGTTGATGGAAATTCAGTTGATAGAACTTCAGTTGATGGAACTTCAGTTGATGGAGCTTCAGTTGATGAATTTTGGACTGAAGCATTTTAACAGCATCCATTATCGACATCATCCCTTCTTCCTTTATTTTAATTGCTATTCTTGCTCTAGCCAAAATAGGTGAAGTACTTAGATAATTAGGAAAAAAAAAATATCTGTTTTATTATTCATATGATAATGTAATAGTACTGTTTATTTATATTTAATTTATTATTTATTTACTTTCTGTATTTGTTTTAAACTTAACGTATATCCACGAAATTTATGGTTCCTAAGTAAGTAAGTAATGTCTCCTCTGTCGGAGGCTTGATGAATCGATGAATCGATTTTATTTTTGAGTTGTAAACCCGAGAGGCGAGAAGGAACAGCTGTTTTTGCAGTCCAATTTCAATGGGAAAATGGCTATGATTTTTCATGCGAGATGCTGTACTGTATTAACCCTTTCATACCTTGTGTACATTTCAATGCAGTTCTGATTAACATAGAATTTTATGGAGAAAATGAAAATATGAAAAGTAAGCATATCGTTTTGTTTGAGAAAATTTTCTGTGGCGGCTCGTGATATTTGGCAACCATGCAAGTTTTCCATTTAAACGTAGGTAAAATAATCGATTCTTGCGGAGGCTGGCAGCCTCCGGGAGAATCGATTGTTTTACATTGGTTAAATAGGAGGAGGACACGGTTGCCAAATTTCAGCTATGATGGCCAAAAATCCGTTCCTGATCGAAAAGTATTTTTAGGTTTGAAAGGGTTAAAGGATGAGGCAAACATGGCAACGGTGGCAATATGCCTCAACCGAAGTTGTCACCCCCCCCTCCCCCCCCAAAGAGACCAAAAAGGACGCATAATCCAATTTTTCATTTTGATCTCCAAAAATTTTCGAGCAGCCCAAATGAAAACAGTGGCGGATCCCGGCAGCAAAAGCAAAATCGTCTATTCAAAGTTTTGCCGCCGCAATATTCAGAACTCTTTTCTGAGACTCAAAGCTCCAGTCCTCAAACTTGTCGTTTATTTTGGCTTATTGTTTTACAGGCTGATAGGAGTGGGGATGTTGGGGGGGGGGGGGGGTGATTTATCAATACTTCTATGCACTTTATGCTCTTTGTTGTAACTCTAGGACCCCAATACTAACCTTTCTTCACAGAATGTTTTATCATTCAAACCTTTAAGCGCCATACTTCATACCTATTAAACCCGCGCGTTCAGTCATACGCATTTTAAAGTTGACTGTGCATAACAAAATGCTGACTTGGGAGAGCCAAAACGCCATTCATTTATGAGCGCACAAGTAATGGACCGCAAGAGCTCCCCCCCCCCCTCTCTCTCTTTCCGGTCCGATAAATCGAAAGTTCTCTTACAAAATATCGAAAATGTCCTGACCATTGTATGCTGTTTAAAGTGTTTTGGGGTTTACTATTATGCCCCCGGCCTCGGACCGGTTTCTGGAATTTTGATAAATGGGCGTCCATTTATTTATTTAGTTACTCAGAGTGGTTAGAAGTCGTTCGGTCGACGGCAACAGCGTCTAATATTTTTCTACCTACTTAAAAATAGGTCTATAATCTAATGTGTCATTTTGTCCACTAGCATTTTATGTCTACCGATTCCTAGTCCATTGTGTAATTATGTCTACTTACAAACAAGGTCTAATTGCAAAATAGGTCTGCTTTATTCTTTTGCCTACGAAAAAGTATCGTCTTCGCTTATTTCATTGATGCCAAGAAGTAAATCAAAAGTTATTTGTCGCGTATTATTACATCTGTGGCGTAGAGTGCAATTCGGCAACGTTGCAATTTGTCCATTTAAACTCATGAAAAAGATCGAACTGTTGGGTGTTCGGTGAACACCTTCGCATTCGAACTTTCACATGAATTTAAATGGACACAGTACAACGTTTCCAAATTGCACGCTACGCCAAGTCACTGCACCTTTTCTTGTACATATAAACGGGTCCTCCGCAAAACAATTTTTTCAATTTAGTGCATATATGATTGGTCTACTCCTAATTCATTAATGGGTCTGTTGCAAACTTTTGCTACAACGATAAAGAGTGTTTGATCATATGAAAAATCGCCCGAAAAGTCCATTTGTGGCATCAGAAAGTCATGAAGTGCAAAAATAAACTCACAAGAGACGTTTAATGAAATACAAGATGGCGGTAAAATATCGAGCAATCTGTATGCATGCACCGTTAACATCCAAGGATTGCCAACGTTGACAACCTCACACCTTCAGAGGTTATGTGTTTATTTACGTTGTGATTGGGTGTGATCGATATTGTGAGATTGGCTATCCTTGGATATTCGTGGTGCATGCATACAGGTTGCTCGATATTTTACCGCCATCTTGGATTTCATTAAACGTCTCTTGTGAGTTTATTATAGCATTTCATGACTTTCTGATGCCACCAATAGACTTTTCACGCGATTTTACATGAGATTGAACACTCTATAGTGTTGTAGCAAAAGTTTGCAACAGACCCATTAGCCGTATTTGTTAAGTAGGCTTTCACGCCCATGATTGCGTTGCATTTGGTTTTCAAACAGTAAATGTGAGGGTCAACTCTTTCAGATTAATTGGTTAGGAACACGGCGATACCAACCAACAGAAAAGTTCTAAGCAAGGAGTAAGTTTTCGACTTTACTAATGTTCTCAGTTGTCACCCTAACAATATTATTGCAATATTACAATAATACTTTACAATATTATTACAATATTATTTCATCACATCGTAGTTTCGGCATCATAGCGTGCATCAGAACTCAAGCTCAAAATTGATGCGGCAAAACTCAAGCAGTAGCGTAGCGTGCAGTTTGGCAACATTGTATTGTGTCTATTTAAACCCACGAAAAAGATCGAACGAGTGGGTGTTCGGTCAACACCTTCGCATTCGACCTTTTACATGGGTTTAAATAGACACAATACAACGTTGCCAAACTGCACGCTACGCTACTGCAGTCAAAAGTTCGCCAAGATCCCATTTTGTGATGCACTTTTTATACAATGAGCCGCGATGGTAAAATATCGCCTCTAACAACACTTAAATAGGTTCGTTCAACGAAAATTTGTTCGCCGTTCCGTAAACACAGTCATCTTAAAAACTCCTTCAATCCAGCACGATGCAATTTGGCTGACCAAGCACCTTCAAATACACGCAATGCAGCAAGCAATGCACTTTCCTTTTAACCTTGAGCCAGGGCGAAAAACCAACTTCTAAAGCTCTTTAAATAATGAGTATTGTATCCTTCGAGTCTTTCAGGTGTTTATTTTTCAGCCATGGAAAAATTACTAGAAAAAATTCCATGTGCATAGTTTTTTTCTTCTTCTTAATTTATTTTATTCGTTAAATCACACGAATGGCATAAGACTATTCCCTGAATTGTTTCAATTCAGTTTAATTACTTTAATTAGTTTGAATAATTTGTATATTACAATTAAGAGTCTTAGATAATTTTTGTTGATTAGTTTTTGTACATGTTTATATGTTTTGTGTATCATAATAATGGACTGATTAACCAAAGAAATATCTGTACTTGTATAATATTCAGCAAATCCGTAACAATAAAATGATTAAAGTTTCAAAACTTTGTTCCCTCTCCCTTCCTACTCTTCGTTTTTTTGTAACTTTTATAAACTTGACTTTTGCCTTTGATTCAAGGTCCTCCTTAAAAGGATCGTCTAAATGTTTTGGTCTGAGGAAACCTACGATGAAGAAAGTCGATTATAGTAAACCATATACTGTAATTTTAGAGGGTGTTGATGGGGGGGGGGGGGGGCTGATTTTGGGGGAAATCAATTACAGCGAGGAATAAAATATGAGTCTAAAAAGCTTGGATACAAAGAAACTGTTATGTATGGGGCATAATCTGGCCCCTAAATAGTATATGGGTCAGAATCCCTCTTCTTTTTTTCTGATTTCTGATAGAAGATTGTGCCTCAGTTGACCCATTCAATTCCACGCCCATGGGCGCGGCGGTAACATAAAATTTCTTACGGGGAGGGGGGGCAACAGCTAATTAATCCTAACGCCCCTTACGAAAAACCTCGCTTTTAGTTTTTTTTTTTTTTTTTTTGCTTTTTTTTTGCTTTTTTTCAGCTCGTTTCTGAGAAATTTGGTTTGGGTATATCGGTATACAGGGTGTGGCAGACCACCCGTCCACTATCTTTATCTCAAAAACGGCCGAAAATTGAGCTTCGGGGGCAAAACTTTCATAGGGTATATCGACCCCAAGGAATCCAATGAAAATATTTTCAGCCCCCCAAAACCACCCCTTGGGGGTTATTTAGGGGGGTGGGTACCCGTATCTCGAAAAAATCAAATAGAAAGGGTATGTTTTGACATTGGAATCTAATACGGCATAAAAAAATAAAACTTTTTTATACTTAAGTTTTTTTTTCTAAAAACCACCCTTTTTTGAGTTAGGGGTGGTTTTCCAAAAATTTAGGGGTAATCTTTGATTGACCGCTGTGACCCTCCAAATCATTGGATTTCAAAAAACTAAGAAGTTTCTGAAAGGGCAGACCAAGGGCTTTCTTTTGATGTATCACATACCTATTTTTTGTGAAAAAGGGTACAAGGCCCCCTCACCCCAAAATTTTGGGGCTTCGGGGGGCCCTACGTAAAAATTGTCAAATGTAAAGGTATGGCTTGTGATACATCATTTGAAAGGTCTTTCAGAGACGAAAAAAGTGATACCCCCCAAAAGTCGTAAAAACTACCCCCCTCCAAAATGGCGGCCGTTTTAAGGTTAGGGGGCTCAAGGGGGGACCTTCAGAAAAATGATCCAAAATTGAACGATACATGGCTAAAAGGGTCTTAAAAAGAGAAAAATAATGGTTCAAACCGCGAATCAAACCGACTTTTCAATCCAAAGTTACGGCCGATTGAAATTTAGGGGTGCCTTTTTGGGAAACCCAACTACCCCTAAATTTCAGTCGGCCGTAACTTTGGATTGAAAAGTCGGTTTGATTCGCGGTTTGAACCATTATTTTTCTCTTTTTAAGACCCTTTTAGCCATGTATCGTTCAATTTTGGATCATTTTTCTGAAGGTCCCCCCTTGAGCCCCCTAACCTTAAAACGGCCGCCATTTTGGAGGGGGGTAGTTTTTACGACTTTTGGGGGGTATCACTTTTTTCGTCTCTGAAAGACCTTTCAAATGATGTATCACAAGCCATACCTTTACATTTGACAATTTTTACGTAGGGCCCCCCGAAGCCCCAAAATTTTGGGGTGAGGGGGCCTTGTACCCTTTTTCACAAAAAATAGGCATGTGATACATCAAAAGAAAGCCCTTGGTCTGCCCTTTCAGAAACTTCTTAGTTTTTTGAAATCCAATGATTTGGAGGGTCACAGCGGTCAATCAAAGATTACCCCTAAATTTTTGGAAAACCACCCCTAACTCAAAAAAGGGTGGTTTTTAGAAAAAAAAACTTAAGTATAAAAAAGTTTTATTTTTTTATGCCGTATTAGATTCCAATGTCAAAACATACCCTTTCTATTTGATTTTTTCGAGATACGGGTACCCACCCCCCTAAATAACCCCCAAGGGGTGGTTTTGGGGGGCTGAAAATATTTTCATTGGATTCCTTGGGGTCGATATACCCTATGAAAGTTTTGCCCCCGAAGCTCAATTTTCGGCCGTTTTTGAGATAAAGATAGTGGACGGGTGGTCTGCCACACCCTGTATTTCCATATTCAAAATAAGAGCAACTCCCCCTCTCCCCCCCCCCCCCATTCGCCCTCTGCGCTGCCGTATAGTGGAGCGAGTAGCGAGTCAATCGGACATGGAATTCAACTGCGCACAGTGCAGTGAGAAAATGGCGCCAAAATCGCTTTTTGCAGCTTTTCTCGGCAAATTATCGATTTACTTAAAAACTGAAGAAAACACTTTTTTCTCTTAAGAAAAGAAAGAGATAACCTTTTTGAATTCTGGCTTATCTCAATTTTTTACTAAGTAATACTGCTCCCGTGAAATTTTCACAGGAGCAGGATTTCTCGGTAAAAAACCGAGATAAGTAAGAATTCAAAAAAGCTATCTCTTTCTTTCCTTAAAAGAAAAAAGTGTTTTCTTCAGTTTGTAAGTAAATCGATAATTTGCCGAGAAAAGCTGCAAAAAGCGATTTTGGCGCCATTTTCTCACTGCACTGTGCTGCGGGGAAGTTTCGTTCGGGTCGAGTGTTTGAATCGGATAGCGTTAGCTGTCGATCGGCAACTAGTTAACTATTCGTACGCGGCTGTACCGTTTTAGTCTACCTCGAAAAATGAAGGCGCACCCATAAAATTTGTCGATTGGAAAATAGTTAACTATTCGTACGCGACTTTACCGTTTTAGTCTATCTTAAAAAATGAAGGCTCGCCTCCTCGTTCCTCTCCGCCGTTTCTTCCTTTTAGATCAGCTCTAATAGGTCTGTTCTATGGTATAATTTATCTTTCTCTTTATTTCTCCTTTTTTTCTCATCTTATTCTTCCCTCCCTTTCTTTCTCTAATGTTCCTCTCACGGCCTGGCCGACCCAAATTTGGCCACAGCCCACCGGGAAAACTCTCGGTTTCCCGGTTAGCCAGCCCACCCCCCCCCCCCCCCTTCGCAACCCCCGTTGCAAACGCGCAGGTCTTTGTTTTTGTTGCCTCGCCAATACAGACGTTTTAGCTGACCGCTAAGGATTTTTAGCCTTGGTTCGTTGCAATGTGGAAACAACGGATTCTCTCCATTTAAACCTATGTACAATAATCGTTATCTAAGGGATTCACTGAATCCCTGAGAAATCGATACTTATACATAGGTTCAAATGGCAAAAAACATGGTTGCCGTAAAGCATGAATCGCCTCTGAGCCTTGCACAGTCACACAATCGTTGGCGGTCATTTTACGGTCCATAACTCAACCTCACTCAATCCGTCTTACGATAGGAATGCGGGATAGAGGAACAACTGCAGTGGCGTAGCTTGCAATTTGGCAACGCTGTATTATGTCCATTTAACTCCATGAAAAAGATCGAACTATTGGGTGTTCGGTGAACACCTTCGTATTCGACCTTTTACATTGGTTTAAATGAACACTGTGCAACATTGCCACATTGCACACTACGCCACTGGGAGCAAGCACTCTAATTCTAACATTACGTTATGTAATACTCGGTCGATCGCAGCAAAAGAGTAAAGAGCATCACGATGTGCAACATTCTTGCATCACTTTCAGACGCGACTGAGACACGAAACGAACTGCATTAAAGTCATCGTGGTGATTACATAAAAATTGGTCAAGTTTCGATGCTAGACTTCCTTCCGTTAAAAATTCTTTTAGTTTTCACGAATGACGCAAAGTTATAACGCTATGGAAAAGTCAACAAAAATGAGCAAGCGCCAAATTAAATGTGGGAGGGGGGGGGGGGGCTGTTTGTTATTTTTGAACTTTTAAATTCTGCGCACTTGAACGGTTTACCGTAAAGAAAAGGTTCGCGTGATTTCAAACAAAGCGGCTTAAATGACGTCTAGAAAGACCGTCATCGCCCTGTTGTCAAGTCTACAAGTTGCACCATTCAAGCTTTTCAACTTTCTTTGAAAATTCGGGAGAAAATAATTTAGAAACATGAAAAAAATGATTAAAAAAACCGAGGGAGTGATAAGGTTTCAGGTGGTTTCAATAACGTAACGGGGTTTTGAACTGAGGCGAGATGACGTAAGAAAAAAAATCGATCCGGCAACACTGTAAGTCATTTCACAGCTGTTTGTTCTAGAAGTGTGTGCGAACTTCGGCAGCCATTGATCCATTGATAAGTCAACTTCAGAAGTGATTACAACCACGTACAAAACTTGTGTCGAATTTTCTCTCCTAAGATCTCGGTTTGCGTTAACTTTTTCGTTAAGTTTTAAATTTTAAATCAACATGCCACGACGAGGACGTTCACCATCTCCCTCAAGGTAAGTCAACTGGATTTCCAGAAAACCAAAAAAATTACGAAAACCCCACGGTTACGATCCGCGTGTTACTTCCGTTTTTCGTGTTGTATCCTCGACCCTTAACACGAAGCTCTCACCCACTTTACGATCCTCGCCGTAGAGTTTGGGTCGAAAATACTCCTGTCGGAGTAATTACAAACATTAGTTTAGTGAATCTGCTTTTATTACCATCGGTACTTTTCGTTTTTATCAGACAGAAATTTGTAGGTTAAATAGAGGGCTTACGGAACCTGGCCTATTCAGCCTGTCAAGGCCTTGACAATTAAATCGATTGCGGTGTCTCCTGAAATTTTTTTGATTTCCTAGACTTTGTTCTATGAGTCAGCTAGTCAGTGTAGAAAGAGAGAATCGATAGCAGTTAATAAATCTCATGTCTGAGAGATTCAGAACTCTTTTGTCTTGCAGACTCTCATGCTGAAGTGCTTGCATAAGCGTTATATATATCTGCTGCCTAGTCTACCTATCAGGACCAGGAGTGTGTTAATTTGTAAAAGAGAACTCCATTTTAAAGTAACTTTTGAGTCTGGAAGCAAGTAGGGAAGGAATGAAGGTTTCGCAATACGAGTTAAGAAAGCCGCTAAGTCTGGGTGTGACTCGAAACCTTTAAACTTGCCTAATGGAGATTTGCTGTGAGAAATGTTACGCTGTGTAGCTCTGCAACACTCTCCTCTTTGATATCAGGGTTTCTAGTTTTGTATTAATGGGAAGGTGAAGATAGGATTTGCTTTGCACAGTGCTCTGTGAGTAGCGTCTTCTAGCAGTTTTGCTTGAGAGCTGGTGTGAGCCTATTACGTCCCATTTTAGAATTCACAGTAGAACTGTACTGTTGCATGAAAGACAATATAGCTCAGTGTTACAGTTCCTTCATTTGCCACCAAAGTACTACTATCCACAATCTGTTATGCGGTATTGTAGCACTTAGGTGGATTATAAAATGCCCTATTTTGGGTGTAATTGAAGCAAACGCTTAAATCCCCTCATGGCAAGTACAAAACATAGAACATCAATAGGTATAACTGTCATTGTAAGTTCGCTTGTGATCTCTCAGGAAGTATGGTTAACTAGCATGAATTTGTGTTTGAAAGTTTGGATCTGATTTAATGAGCATTTCCAACAATCTTCGGCAGCTAGTTGAGTTGCGATTGGTCGAGCGTCAACTTTGATTGAAAGTAAAATCTCGAAAAGCACGTCCACCATCTTGAGAATTGAGCAAACACGGTTGCCACTTTGCTCTGGTAAATTGCAAATCTTGCTTCCATTGGCTCTTATAGGAATTTCCGTTCTGATTGTAGTATTCTATTCTGTGCTGTTGCCTCAAGTGTACCAACCAGCAAAAATAAATTATTGTTTCTGAAACTTCTGAGATCCTGTTGTAAGCACAGGGAAAGCTTTTAAATGCATGACCAAAATGGTGTGGTTATCATTATCGGTGTCACGGTATTCGTCATCAGTCCCTCTTCCAACTTGAGTGGAGTGTGCTCCTCGGTTTGAGTATTATTTAATCCAATTGAAGATGGTGCTGTGAGCGCACTGAAACGTCTCGGAGTTTATTATTTGTTGTTGGCCTGGTTCCCATTTTAATCATTTTGAACAGGTCTAAAGTGAGTTGAAGAAGAAAAATGGAGACAAGAGTTGCACAGCTGAAAAGAGAGTTGAGAGAAGAAAGGAGATGGAAAGGCAACGATTCTTCCGCAGTTTTTGCGGTTATTTTTAGCAGAGTTGCCAGAGTTATATCCCTTTTCTTAAATAATATAATAAAAAAAAAATAAAAAAATAAAAAAATTACACAAGAAATGAAGCAAAATAGAGAGAAATAGAGAGTTGAGAAATATTTCGTTTGTGAGAAAAAAAAAAAAAAAAAAAAAAATTAAATATATTTAGAGCACTTTACCTCCTTGAGTGCTCTAGGTATTTCCTTCCCAAACTTGAGAGTCCCTGGCAGGTCGCCGTTACTCTCCTCTTTCCTATCCTTTGTTTTGAGAATACTTTGATTGTCTTTCCTACCCCTTCTTTTTTTATGCAGTCCAGTCGTTCGCTGTGAAATATCAGCATAAGGAACCACATGTTCAAAATAAAACAAAGTGTTGGCATACCGTTTCTTCTTTTAAAATAGTGAGCAGCATTTTTTAAGATAGTTGCCTAATTTTCCCATTCTCTAAGTACTTAACTTTAACTTGAAATCATTCAGGAAAAAATTTTAATTTTTTTTTTTTTTTTTTTTTTTAAACTTTTCTAAAACCTTTTTTATTTATTTATTTTATTTTATTTTATTATTTTTTTTTATTTTTTTTTCTTCTTTCTTTCTTTCTTTCTTTCTCTATATCAAACCAAAGATTAAAAAGTATAATTACAACAAAATATATCCTCTTCAAATTGTAATTTTTAATATTTAATATTTATTAATTTTTCTTTTTTATTTTTGTTTTGTTTTTTTTTTACGATTAGTTAATTATTTATATTTTAAATTGTACCCTACCGCTGCCACACAAGTTTTCTTTAGGCAGGGTAGTTTTTGTTTTTCATTTTGTCAAAATATTTTCGAAATAAAATTATCTATTTATCTATCTATCTATCTATGTTTGGGCGGCTGGACTTTACTACTACTACTTATTTGTAATGTGTTTTTGGCCATTTAGTTTGTAATTGTGTTATTATTACCCGTACAATGATAAATCTTTTAACGAAAGCTTTCTACAGCCGTATTGTATCGATGTTAACTCACCTCCATCTTTTATTTCTAGGGGATCATACCCTGCTCGTGCTGCTCCAGCTCGTGCGGCCCCACCACCAATGGTCCAGAGGCCAGCACCAACTCAGCCTATGGCTGCAGCACCTGAACAACCAAGCATGTTTAAGCAAATGGCCGCCACAGCTGGAGGTGTCGCCGTAGGATCTGCCATTGTGAGTTTTCCTCTTGTTTTAATTTACTCTTTTCCCGCAAGAATGGGGCTGTTGCGCACTTTTTTCACAGTCGATTGAAGGGTCAATGGGGCAGTTGCAAGGGTCTGAATTATTGTGCTTTTTTTTTAAAGAAAACGGTGGTACTTGATGAGCTGAGAACAATGGTGCCTTTGGTTTTTTCCTAACTGTCCTGGTTTTGGAAATGCACACGTGTAAAGTTGTAAAAAATTGTGACATCACTACGCAGAATTCCCGTTTCAAACAATGTATTTTGGGCCAAAATCTCTTCTCTGGAACAATGGGACTTAATTAGAAACCAAAGGCATATTTGGTTCCAGCTCTTCAAGTACTTTACTTTTCTTCATTAAAAACACAACATTTTAGACCCTTGTAACTGCCCCATTCAAGTGTAAAAACCTCCCTAAATAACAATGGTTGCACTAAAAACTTATGAAATCTACTCCTAAACTCTTAAATGCCTTTAAATGTGCAATTGTAATGGTGGTGTTGGGTATTAATCATAAGAGATTCTCATCTAATAATACTGTCACTCCATGAAGAAGTGGCCAATAAGAGATGACTTTTCTTTTGGAACCTGTGTGATTAGGTGTTATGGGATCATTAATCGGCTGTTAATCACTCCTCTGGTGGCTAGATACTCAGTGAATCTTACTTCGTAGCATAGGAAGAGTGACGAAATTGAAGTGGGAATCTCCCAATATTATTGCCCAACACCACCATTACGGTCGGGCATTTTAAAGCATTCTATAAGTGTTGGAGTGAATTTGGTAAGATTTTGGTGCTACCATCGTTTTTATTTTGAGGTTTTTACTTGTGAACGGACCCTTACATCGCTTGTAGCAAAAGTGTGCAACGGCATTATTGAAGTAATTAATAATGCATGCGACCTGAGAGTTCGCACACGGTTTCAATGCAAACCTCATGGGTCTATTGCCGTTTTCAGGCACCAAAATTTTACCGCTTGATTGATGTCGTGTTATTGGTGAACCTTAAATTATTTTGAGGAAAACAGAGAAGCCAGATGGGTATCCTGAGAAAATTTCTGGAAATTATTTTGTTGTAAAGCGTAAAACTAATGCGTAAAGTATTTATACGTAGATTGTAGAATATTGGTGATCAATTCAAGTATAAAAATGCAAGATTTATTTTTTTACGCTGTTTGCTTTTTTATTACAATTTTTTATGATATGTTTCACAGAGGTTTTCTCAGGATAATTATCTAGTATCCAACACTGTTCCCCTCAAAATAATGTACTATTTACTGGTAATTCAACTTCAGATGACTGTTACCTCTCTGGTGGCCAAATTCGGCACTAAACATCGATTATTCAACTTGAGGTTTAATCTTATTACTAATTTATCTTCATGTCTATTTCGGTTCAAATACTTTCCGATGAATATTGTTGATGAGTTTTTCAGAAGTTTCTGCTCTTGGGAGTTCCAGAGCTCATCTCAGCACTGTTACTTCATCTCTTTCGATGTTTATTACTTTTAATTCTTTGTTAGAATTTTCTTTCATCTTCCACCGCCCCCTTGGATTATGTAATATTTTGGCACTGACAAGAGAAATTTTGTTTCACAATTAAACTGGCGATTTCATCATTGCAAGTGACAAAAGCATACTGCATCATGAGTTATGCACTTTCACACTCAGAAATACTTTGGGGTCTTTTTTCTTGACTAAATTTACCTTCGCTTTCCTTCTAATTTAACACTCCCCCCCTCGTCCCCCTCTGATGTAATCAAAGATGAGTTTAATTCTCATAAGTGAATCCAAATTTCCCCTGTGTACTTACCTTTCTACTAAAATGGATAAAAATGATGACTCTGAACCACCCTTCAAACTTGCTGCTTGCCTTCAAGTTTGAAAATGTAATTAAGATGAAATGCCCGCCTTGACTTTGCTCGATCTTATTTCTCAGGGACACACCGTCGGACACGCTCTCACTGGTGCATTCAGCGGAGGTAGCAGCGATAACCAGGTCGCTCAACAACAACCCGCTCAGGCATACCAACAGCCAGCTGGCGGAGCCCAGCCAACTGGACCTTGCGCTTGGGAAATCAAACAGTTTCTCTCCTGTGCCGAAAGCCAATCTGATTTGTCTCTTTGCTCTGGTTTCAACGAAGCTCTCCGAGCTTGCAAGGAATCCAGTGGCGGTAAGGATTATTCCCTTATTTTCTTAAATTTATCTCGGGATTTCAAGATAATTGGAAGGGGGGGGGAGGATGAAGTGACAGATATAAGGAACTCATTACATCTCTAGTCTGTGGGCTATAACTTGATACCTGAGCGGACAATACATGAATTTCAGAAAATAGAGAATGGCAACACTTCTATAGGATGTTGCAGCCGGAGAGTCGGACAGCAGCTCTTGTCACCTCGACCGACTGATGAGGGTGAGTACTCTTACTTTGCCACGGAACGCAAATCTATCTGAATTGCTAGGTCTCAAGTTAGAGCGCACAGACTGTTGAGTACCTCTGTTTATAAATGAATCTGGCTTTGTGGAGAGTTTAGAAGAAGAAGTGGGCTTACCGAGGAGTCGTCCTTATTAACGGTGCTTATGGCAAGTAGACGTTTGTAACATCCCATGAAAAATCAAATTTTGCTCCTTAAAAAAATTTAAGCAAGAAAATTTAAAACAGTCTGACTAAACCGGATTAAAGTCTTTAAAGCCTGTAAATTTTAATTACAAATACGCCTTCTCAAAGAAAGTGTTCTAACAGTCATCTTACGGAGAAGAAGCTCGGAGAGAATGCCTCCTTAAGCTCCGTGACAGCCTAAAATCCAGCAGCCAATCAGAAGTTATATCTTGTTTCGCGAGACTCTTTAATTTAACAGGTACACTACTTGCACCCAGCCATGAATTCTTTATAGGTAGAGGTCATTCGAGTCCTAACATCTCCTATAGGAGAACTATCTATCAATCATTTATCTTTACTTTGAAATGAAAGGACTTGGCTTGTCGCCAGCCAGGGTCTCAAATATCAAGTCAAAACCATTTCAAACAACCCGCGCTACACTAGACACTATATCACCGACTTATAACTACATAGATGGAACCATCTCGTTTATGTAAACATGAACAGAACTTACAAACATTGGAGTGTTTCGTTTCGATGCGTACATTTCTTACATTATTTTGTAATCTTTGATAAACCGAAAAGACCAGACAGCAAAAGCAGCTAATATTTCATGTATTTAAAACGGAATTCCACCATTTTGTAGTTGAGATTTTGTTTACTTATGCATGGTGGTTCCGTCTATGTAGTAGTATACCGGTGTAAATAGTGTCTAGTGTAGCGCGGGCCGTTTGAAATTGAAGTGATTTCCTGAGTTCATGAGTGGATTTTGAACGTTTTTAATGTGCGCATCATTATTTATGCCGAATTTGACATGAGAATGAAGATTCTATTTTGCAGTAGCAAAAGTATGCAACAGACCCATTTTAAACTTCATCGTTGTTCGGAGTTCAATAGCTACTGACCTTGGTTCTAGCTAATTATCAATATCTGCTTTTTTTCAAGTCCAACTTTTCAACTTTTTTTCATGCCCAGTGATGTGAACTTAAATCATGAACGGGGTTCAAGTCCAGTTGTGTCAGCCATTCTCTCCTTTCATCCGTCACTTTCATCCATTTCATTTCATCTCAATCCATTTTTCTCCCGTCCTTTCTGGCTGTCATAAACTTGGACCTTGAAAGTGGCCGTTAAGATTGCAATGATTATGAGAGCTGAGGGCATTTCCATACATTGGTTATTAAATACCAATAAATATACGCTAAATAGCAGCTCAGGGGGCTGATCATTTACTTCATCGTTAAACCGATTGTTAAGGCTGTGTATGAGTGATTCTATTTGTCGAATATTGTAAAACTTAGCCGTTGCTGTGGTAACCATCGTTATAGCGTCCATTTTTTAAAGGTTACTCATGAATAGCCTTTAGAAAAGGAGACTCTTAAGGATGGTTACCATAGCAACAGCCAAGTTTTACAATTTTCGACCAATAGCATCACTCATAGACAGTTTCAATGATCGGTTTAATGATAAAGTAAATGATCGGCCCGCAGGTCAAGATCCTCATCTTTCGGAGACTGCTTCATTCCTTTTATTCTATCTACTTCGTTTGACGTTTCACTTACTCTTGCATAATTATGACTAACTGTTCACCGTTATTTTTTTTTTTTTTTCAGCCATGGTTTAATGTGATGGACTAAAGAAGCTATGTATGCTTAAATTCCAGTAGATCCTCTAGCTCTATCTCCGCATTATCGAGTTTTTTTTTTTTTTTTTTTCTGCTGCTTACATCCTCCGCAGAACGACAAATCCTGAACCATGATCGATTTTTATTTTTTTTTTTCTCCATAGTGTAGATTTGTTTTGTTGGTACATAAATTGTTTTGTTATCTTGAAAGAACCTATACCACAATCCGCAATGTTATCTTTTAGGTGAATAAATTGAAGTACTTTCCTCCATTTCGGTCTCAAGTATCTTTTTTAGTCTGTTTTCTCTTTTTAATTTTTGTCTCTTTAAAATTTTGATTTTATTAAATTTTGATTTCCATCCATTATTATAATTTTTCTTTCTTTCGTTTTGATCCAGGGTTTTGAAAACTAAGGGTAGGTGAACCGGAGTAACGGTACAGTGGTGTCAGGCTATGAACCTGTGTAGTGCTATTTCACATTTGACAGTTGGCAACTCTTTTTTGTGACGGAAAGAAGAGTTGCCAACTGTCAATTATGAAATAGCACTACATAGGTCCTCAGGCTGACAACTTTGTACAGTTACCTCAGTTCACCTTATTCATTCATTAATTTAAGGTGACTCTGGGCAAAACTTTTCTAGATTTCAATCCAATGGATAGTGCCTCCACTTCTGGGAGGAGTGGTGTTTTTGGCATTTTTAATCGAAAACAAAGAAAAAATGCAAAATTCAAGAACTTCGGCACCTGCATAATTTTTTTATGAATTTTTTAAGCCCGTAAAGAGGAAAATTTGTTGAGAATTTAAGCCGTATGTTAGGAAACTGATTTAGCCGTAAATTAGGAAACTGATTTCCCCTTAAGCTTAGTGATTGAGAGTGACGCTATGTTTATCTGCCTCACTTGCACTCATTACCGCGTACGGGAACTTCTCATTTCCTCAATCCTAGCTTTATTTTTGAGTGTCAGCTGAACCCTTTCAGACCTCGTGTACATTTCAATGCATATATGAATAACATCGAATTTTACGGAAAACAGATAAATACAAAGTGCGCATCAATTTAGATGAGAAGGCAGCACTAAGATCAACAATGTTGGTCAAAAATCCATTTCTGATAAAAAAAGAATTTCAGGTATGAAAGGGTTTAAACTTTCACGGTATCTTCATGAAGTTTGCTAGCACGTGCCGACTTTCCTCTCTGTGTTTTTTGAGGTAAATTCATAAATTTCAGCTGAAACTGTTGACTTTTTAAGCAGTGTGCCAAGGTGTCCTTGGTTAGAACTAATCGACCCTGTAATCATCTTAAATCACGGTCACTCATTTTGATCTCGGGGGAAATCGTCAAATCAACCAGATTGAGAAACTAGACTGAGGCTCTTGCAAACTTTTGCTGTGAGCAAATGAATAGTTCAGTCTGATGTACATACCTACAGACCAGCGAAAATCACGAAAATTACACTGAAAAAGTGTAAAATTCAGGAATAAATTCACAGAACTGCTGCAACGGCAAGTTTGTAATGGCGGTTCAGCGCAGGTATCATGAGAGATTCTTCTGTATTATGTCACTTTCTCTACAGAAACACAGAGTTGTCTCAAATAGACTGTTTTAGTAGAGCGATATATCGTATCGATTGCCGTCCGAGGGCCTCTGGTTCCAAACAAACTCTGGTTCAATGTAATTTCCCCATAAGCGAACTTTTGAACGGAAATTTAGGGTATTAAATCAAACAATAAATGCGACCTTTTTGCGATTATGAATTTTACGTCCTCGAAAATGCTTAATTATGCCTGGTTCCTTGACTAAAACTGCCGAAATCAATAAGATATTGCAGATTAAATGTTGCATTTGTAGGTTAGAATCGCCAGAAATCCCGCCAATTCCACAACAACAACAATAACATTTGGGTGATTCCAACCTCCAAACGCATCGTTTAATCTGCAATATCTTGTTGATTTTGGCAGTTTTACAGGTGGAACCAGGCAAAATTAAGCATTTTCGAGGACGTAGAATTCATAATCGCAAAAAGGTCGCATTTATTGTTTGATTTAATACCCTAAATTTCCGTTCAAAAGTTCGCTTATGGGGAAATTACATTGAACCAGAGTTTGTTTGGAACCAGAGGCCCTCGGACGGCAATCGATACGATATATCGCTCTACTAAAACAGTCTATTAGATAGGAATCTGCCATGATACCTGCATCACTCTGCCACTAAGCCCGATTCCGAAAGTGAATCTCGTGATTTTTAGTGTACCTACTCATTGTCATTCTTACAGGTTTTTATGCAAGGATCATCTCTTCAATCCCCTGTAGCTTCAGTTTGCAAGAGCCCCATTGGTGGGAATTTTCTTTGTCTTAAAATATGCCTGAGATGAATACTTGATAGTTCTCAAACGGTTTAACTACGACTCACTAATGTTGAGCATGTGTGGGTATGTCTGTGCTATTGTACCCGTTTGACGATGTCAAAACCCTACGACACAACGAAACCGCTGATCAAGAAGTGCTCTCATTTGTGCCACTCACACTATGAGCATTTCATCAATTGAAAGAATAAGATAAATGGCCAAAAGAATTTACTACAGACACAGAAGTTCTGGACCTAAAAAAGGAGGGGACAGTAGGTCCAAGAGAACTAATGGGAAAGTTACAATTGCGGCGGCACTCTGATGAAGCACGATCTAGCTGACTGTCTGTTACATTTTTTAGCCCACGAAAAACTGCACTTTCTGGATTACACAAATTAATTGATTCTACATTATTTCTATTGCAATTTTCTGATGCTGCATTTGGAGCGGATCTAAATTTATGCGAGGGGGGGAGGGTGAAGCGAAATTACGATAAGGTCGTCTTTCAAAGAAATTTTTTCGTTTTGCTGCTCTCTGAAAACATTTTTTTGAAACAATGAATCTTGTCTTTTTTTGGCTTTTCCCCCTCATCATTTTGCCTCCCTCCACCAAATTCCGCCCAGGACAAATGCACCCTTCTACCACAGAATAATACAATCAGAACGGAAACTCCCATAAGATCCAATGGAAGCAAGCTTGGAATTTAACGGCACCGCAATAGGCAACGCTGTGGTCCTATATCCCAACGTGGCGGACGTGTGTGATTTGTGTTGAAACTCATTTATTTCTGTAAAGTCTGGAAAGAAATCTTAAATTTCCGCCCTCACTTTTATTCTAATGGCATTTCAGAATGAAAATTTCGCGGATCATGTCCTATATTTTTTTTTCATGCGCGAATCCAGATGTAAACATCCTTTATCCCAACATGGCGGACGCGAAATGAATTTGCTTCAAAATCCGACAGAGTTTCCGTTCTGATTGTATTATTCTGTGCTTCTACCCCCTTCCGAGGTTAGGTCTATTAGACTGTTTTAGTAGAGCGATATATCGTATCGATTGCCGTCCGAGGGCCTCTGGTTCCAAACAAACTCTGGTTCAATGTAATTTCCCCATAAGCGGATTTTTGAACGGAAATTTAGGGTATTAAATCAAACAATTTATGCGACCTTTTTGCGTTTATGAATTCTCCGTCCTTGAAAATGCTTAATTTTGTCTGGTTCCACCCGTAAAACTGCCGGAATCAACAAGATATTACAGATTAAACGATGCGTTTGGAGGTTGGAATTACCCAAATGTTATTGTTGTTGTTGTGGAATTGGCGGGATTTCGGGCGATTCTAACCTACAAATGCAACATTTAATCTGTAATATCTTATTGATTTCGGCAGTTTTAGTCAAGGAACCAGGCATAATTAAGCATTTTCGAGGACGTAGAATTCATAATCGCAACAAGGTCGCATTAATTGTTTGATTTAATACCATAAATTTCCGTTCAAAAGTTCGCTTATGGGGAAACTACATTGAACCAGAGTTTGTTTGGAACCAGAGGCCCTCGGACGGCAATCGATACGATATATCGCTCTACTAAAACAGTCTATTTGGGGGGGGGGGGGTTGGCAGTAGCCCATCCTAAGGATCTCAGAATACAGGTCACAATTTTCATATCTTGTGGGAAAATATTAGGAATCAATCGTATGAGGAGCAAAAAAAAAGGTCATCCGTTGTTGGTGACCATTTCCCCCCCTAAGCAAAACCTGAAAATTTTGCGGTTGCGCGAGATGCCGTTCATTTTAAATATCTACTCTGTTTGGCGCCAGTTCTCACTACGAACAAAGCTGCCAAAGCTAGAAACGATTTTTTCACTGTACGACATTAACTCTAGGTCTTCCTCTTCCTGATAGATGAAGGCCGTCCCAGTGCCAGCATTTCCAGAAAAATAAACCTAACTTCTCACTAAATTAAGTAAATAATCCTGTCGTAAATATTTCAAACTCCCTCGTGAGTTTATTTGTAAGTTGACTCTTGACAACTGAACTTTTTGAATAACGTAAACTGATTGTGAGTCTGGTGCTATTTGTCAAGTTTGGTAGCGCTGTTTACGCGTTGCCCCCACTCCAGAAAAGTGTTATTTGTTTTTGTTTACATTTTCGTTCACCACCGGCTGTCCCTAACCCAAAAAATTGCAATTTGCATCTTTTCTCTTTGTTCTAATCGAATTTGATGTCCAGCCCCGCCCTAATTAATTCGAACTAATGTACTTTGAATTTCTCCCCATCAAGTAGCTCATCTGCTACTAGCCGTGTTTAATATTTTAATGAAGTTTACGTCAGGTTTACGTGTTGTACCTGACTTGGATGAAGAATGGAGGTAACCTCAGGTAAGGGGAACTTGTGCTACTCTTTCTTACACATTTGTTTCTTCTGTTTCATGAAGACAGGTAAGTTTGCTGGAGAACCCTAGCTCTCGTAGGTCTTAAGTATCTCTTTAAGTTCCCAAGGCAGAAGTTGCCGCAACCTGAAAATTTCAAGTTCCCAATCCAGGAAGATAACCTAATATTCTCGCAAGAATGATGTCGGCTTCGAGCACCATCAGATGGAAGAACAGCTGAAGGAGTATGATGATCTGGTTGGATATGACGTGTTTGGTGCGGTTTTTTATTCACAGGTGCAGCGCCACTGCACCGCAATGTTTTTTATTCTCGTTTTTTTTTAGTCTTGTTTTTTTGAAGTATCTTTTTAGTAGTGGTGCAATGCACCTGGTGCTGCTCCGGTGCATCGGAGTTGAAGACCATTGCACTGGAGCTGGAGCTTCCGGTGCTGCACCATGCAGCTTCCGTGCAGCTCCAAAAGCTCTGGGTCATCGCACCTGTGCGGATTCCAGAGAATGAAAAAACACACTATTGTAACATCCTTAAGTTGTCCCAAATTTTTAAAAAGAATAATCTTCTCATTTCAGAAGAAAGAAAAAAACTTCCGCATCTTTGAGTGAGTGTGTTGTAATCTTGTGTTTTCTGCACCTCTGCTCTGTTCAAACGTGCAGAAAATATTGAGTACTTACCTGTTTTTTTATTGTTGTATGCAGGTTATAAATCAGTAAACCAGTGATAAGATATATTTCAACTGCTCTGACCAAATGGAGAGCAGTCAAGGGGACGAGGACAATCTGTCTCGAAAAATTGCAAACCTTAGTGAGGATGAATTTCGACAACTCAAGCAGAGGTAAGTAGCTACTCTCAAATTATCTCACCTTTTATAACCATACTTAAATGGGGTTCATTTCACCACACTGAATTTTTTTTTTTCTTTTCAAAAACTAAAACTGCGAAGCAATCTAAAGGGGTTTTATTCACTGGCGACACGGTGCTCAACACGATCACCCCGATCGGCGCGCCTCCTGGTGGAGAGATCGGGAACCACGCACGCGTTGTTCCTAAATAGTCTCAATTTCCGAGCATCCTACCATGGCCACCATTGAGTACCGTGGTAGCGTGTCGGATCGGAGATCTCGTGATCGTGGGTTCGATCCCACCCGGGATATCTCTTTTAGAATTTTTTTTCCCTTGACTGGATGGAACTATCCTGATTTTTCATTCTAATTTTAGTAATCTTTAACGTCTTTCAGATTGATCCGGTAAAAAGTAAAAACCAAAAACCCATATTAAAACGCTACGTGACTGAAGTTAGGTTAGATAAGGTTAGGTTATGTTAGGTTAAATTATTTTGAGAAATACAAAAACTTTCCCTTAACTGAAAGGAACTGTCTTGACTTTTCATTCTTGTTTTAGTAATCTTTACCGTCTTTTAGATTTTGATCCGATAAAAACCTAAAACCCGTATTAATACGCTACGTGACTGAAGTTAGGTTAGATAAGGTTAGGTTATGTTAGGTTAAATTATTTTGAGAAATACAAAAACTTGTCGGCTTCAGGTCAAATTCTATCCACCGAAAAATAAAGAAATTTTAAATCAGTGGTAAAATGACAAAACAGGATTAATTATATTAGACACATCGTCAACATCATGCAATAAATGAAAACACTGATAATAAAGCTAGTTGCGCCCGCGCCGTGAGAAAAAGAGAAAATTGTGCGAAACGCGAAATCTGAAAGAGACGAAACAAACAAACATTCAAAAAGACCGCGCTAAGTGGAAGGCATCAGGCACACCGACTCAGCACCAACTGGTGCGTATGTGGGGTGATCTGGAGAGGCACCGGTGAGTACCGTGTCGCCAGTAAGAAAGACTCAATCTAAAGATGTTTGAAAATTATAGTTTTGCTAATTTTTTTTCAAAATTAATGAGAAGAAGCCTCTCAGAAAGATAAACATCTCTGTGATCAATGGGATTTTGTTTTTAATTGTTCATGATCTAAGTGAATTGAGACGTTTGAAACTAACCCTACCTGGAAGAGAGTTGCCCCTTCACATTGCTAATAGTAAAACTATTGACACGTTTCCCCCAATGCTGTGAGATGATACCATAGTCCGTTTCAACTGATTATGTGATTTTCATAAATGATGAAAATCGCTAAATGCCAATGCTGCAGTGTTCGGGTTAAGAGACTGGTCGACTACGGACAAGGCTTCTCGGGTTTCAATAGCCCTAAGTCTGTACCTCCTTTAGTCACCGGAGCCAGGGATCCGTCTTTGTTTTCCACCTGTTTCACTCAAGAGCCTCGTAAAATTGAATTTTCTTCAGTTTGAGGAAAGCAGTTTTTTTTTTTCATGCAGATTTTTTCACAGCGTGAAATTCTGTCATGATTGACACCTATAAACATGCGGAAAGTTCCATTTCAATCCTATAGACAGAGAAAAATGTGAAACCAATTAATCACATTCTCCTCCGTATGTATGGTTGAAATCAAACTCTCTGAACGGTTTTGGTTGTCAATCTTAATAGAATTTCATGCTGAGAACAAATCTGCATGAAAAAAAAAAAAAAAAAAAAAAACTGATTTCCTCAAATTGAAGAAAATTCAATTTTACGAAGCACCTAAGAGTAACAGGTGGAAAACAAAGAAGGAGCCCTTGCTCCGGTGACAATTGGAGGTACTGACTCCGTGCTATCGGAGACTGAGACGCCTAGTCCACAGTCGACCTGTCTCCTGACCTGAGCACTACCATTTAGCGATTTTCATTTTGTGAAAACTGCCAATTCTGTTGAAAAGGACTACAGCTCGCTCCATCTTCTTCCAAAATGTCTTTTTTACTGCTGAAGAATAAACTCTGCTGGATCGTTTAAGGTTAACACGTTTAATCTTCAAAAATTTCTGAAGTTTCAGAATGGTTTCATTGAAAAATGCCAGCAAAATTTCCCGATTGAATTTTGTACGCAAAGAAACCACTATTGGAATGAAAATTATTTTATATCTTTGATTTTACAGGCAAAGACTGCAGGTCACTTCCAAAGAACTCCAAGAATTAGAATACAAACTGAGAACTGCGTACATGTACAAAGAGTTGGAGGCTCAAATACAGGAGAGGAAACTAATCAAAATGGAAGAAAAAGTAAGTTTTAGTAAGTTTCTCATGTATCTATACCCATGGCATGTTTCTGCCACAGAAACGTGCTTGCAGCAGTTAGGGCAGTAGTCGCCCAGTAAAAAAATGTTAGAATAAGTATTTAGAATAAGCAATTAGTTAAAAGAATATGGATTAATTTGTTTAAGACAAAGTAGCCATCAATAAAAAAGTTAAAAAAAAAAAAGTAAGTTTCTAAGTAAGTGAATTTTGTAAGGTTATGAGTAAGTAAATTTAGTGGTTTATGCAACAAGGTATAGCAGCGTTGCCAGATTTTAGGGACATATCAGTAGATTTTACATTGATTCTTATGGGAAATCGACCGGTATTTCCCTGAAATTTGGCAACGTTGAGGTATAGCGATAGAGAGGATTTGTGGGACGTGATATTGAAACTTCAAGGAGGTAGCCTTGATGAAAATCTCTTATGGACATTTCCACATTGTACACGGGCTCGGTTTGTTTGCCTCACTTTTTTTAACCTTGAAAAAAAAGTTGTAATAAATCTAGTGGTAATTGGTTTTAAACAAAGTGCAATTGTTTGAGAGTGGCTATCTGGACATAAAAATCGATGTAACTGTTTTTTTGGGAAGGATTTCCATGGTAAAGAAACTGACACATAATTGAAACAAGCCAAATTTTCTCACCTGGATAGTTGTATTAAAATTCCGTGTCCAGATAGTCACTCTATGAGCGTCCTCTTTTATCCACCGGTGGTTCCATCAGTTGCTATTGTAACAACCAACTTGCAACCAAACTGTTCTTTTATCCACCGTGGTTTCATAATAGAAACCGTGTTTGTCAACCAACGCGTTCTTTTATCCACCAAGTGACAACCGGTAACTAGATGCTTGTTCGTGCTAGATCACCTGCAAGATTATGAATGTAAAGTAAGTGTTCCGTTAGCTGTTATTGATCGAATCGTGAATCTCAAGTCTCAACAGTAATCGTAACGTGTGTTTTCCCTACAATAAAACAATTTTCACTGAAAATAATTTGTTATTTAATTTGTTCATTATTTGTTTCATTTGAACAAAAACAAAACCCAACGGAACAAACAACCAACCTGTTCTTTTATCCACCGGTGGTTTATGGTTGATGACGTCATATAGTAGAACCGAAACTTACCGGTGGAAAAACAACCGGTGGATAAAAGAAGATGCTTTATAACACTTGGACTTTCGTTTAGAACCAATTTTCACTGGATTGATAACCGCTTTTGATTTAAGGTTAAAAAATATGAGGCAATTAAACCAGATTCAGATTGCCCATGCTGTAACGCTGTTCGTAAATCTTATAAATTTTCTCTTGGCTAAGGCCTTTTATCGTCTCCCTGAATTTTTTGAGAGCACTATGTAGTTTAGTCTCGTCTTGTCTATCCTTTATTCCCAGTATTGCTAGTTCAGTTTAAATACTGAGCCTTACGCTTTTCATCTTTCTTTGTTAACTGTACTTTGTTAACCTTTGTTAACTTACTATTTCTACCTGATCTTTTTGACCTGTACCATGGCCCCCTTAAGGGTGGCTCCTGTATCAATTTAATTAAATAAGTAAATAAATAAATAAATAACACTTAGAGATAAGACTTATAACATGTATCATCCTCTCTATTGCTATAGCTCTTTGGTTTTTGCCTCTCATTTATGCAAAATGTTTTTGGTTATCAGATCCAAGAGAAGCTGTCTCATGAGATTGCCGCCGCCATCATCAAAAGCGGAGAGTTAATGGAAGCAGAAAAGGCCAAAGAGGAAATAAAGAAGAAAGAATACTACAGGAAGTGTTTAGAAAATCAAATTTACTTCAACGCTGTCCGTCGTCAAGATGCTTATCAACAATTCCTACGAGAGAAGCGGATCATCGATGAGATTGCCCATGCTCTCAGAGAAGAGGAACTGAGGTTTGTTTTTATATCTCAGAATTAGCATATGAATGCCTGATGATTAGGCTGGTACAAGTGTAGAGTCTTTATGTACTATAAGATTTGCGCCTTGTCGGAATCCATTTATGATTGGTGCTCAGATTCAGGCTCTCAACGTAGCCCCAAGAGGCAAAATGCAAATGGCGGAAAATTCTGTTTACTTTCCGCACTTTCTTTGACTCACAAAATAACTGTCATTGCTCTAATTTTTCTTACGCTTTTATGTTCAACAGAGCTCAAGAAACCAAATTGAGATTGAAGCAACTCACAAAAGAATCCATCGAAACCTTCTTGAAGGCAAGAGACTTGTGGAAAGTGCGGGAGAAGGATGCTCAAGAAGAAGAAGACAGGTCTGTAATATTATTTATTTATCTATTTATCTTGAATTCTCATACAGAAGCCCTATTACAAAGAGCTATAATACAAGTCAAGAACATATGTAGGTACAGGCTATCCCAAGAATGATTGGACTTGATAACTGTAGGTATGATGGATGAACTATAAGTTTGAATGAAAACATCAGCTTCCATCCTCAGATAGGGTAACCTGATTGATTAGGAGCAGTGAGAAGCTGATGTTGTCATGAAAACCATAGAATAGTCAAATCCAACCTTTTCTGGGACAAGCTATTCATAGTAAGTTGAAACAAAGAACATATGGGGTAGTATACATAAAATTTAAATAAATTACCTGCATAAATACATAATTTTGACTCCGTCGCTATTTTGCCGAACGGAATAACGCTCATTTTTTTTTCAATATAGTGAGCATTCAAAAGTTTTCTTTTTTGTCAGGAGCTCAAATAAAAATGAAATAAATTAGACAGTATGCTGCGCATTTTGATAAAGACTTTTTATTTCATTAGAAACATACTTAAGGCCTTTTGGAACTTAGTGCCATCTCCAGAGGTAAGGAAGAGAGAAGAAATTATAAACTACATCATAAACTATCACAAACTATTAAAATAGTGCAAAAGCAAGAGAAAGAGCAAAGCAATGAAAGTCATTCCGAAGATTAATGCGTAAAGAAAAGTGAAAATGGAAAGTTAAGAGCAAGTCAGCATTCAAATCAAATGAGTAAAATATTGAATAATGTCTTGCTTGGTTGCACTATTCTGCAAAATCCAAGAACATTGGCAACCGCGTAGTTTTTTTTTTTACGGATTCTTTGAGCCCAGAGGAACATTGGTTTAGAATTAAAGCTGTAATCTAAGAAATTCATTTCGCCATAAGCTTAGTGAGTGCGAGTGATACTATGTCTATCTGCCTCACTCGCACTCATTGAGGCTTATGGGAATTTTTGTATCTCCTGAATCCTGACTTTATTTTTTTGAGTGCTTCAGCATGAAACTTTCAGGGTATCTTCCTGACGTATGCTCGTAGATGCCGACTTCCCTCACATTTGTACTTTTTTTGTAAATTCATTAATTTTAGCCAAGAACTGTCGACTTTTTGAGCAGCACGGCATGGTGTCCACGGTTCGGAAACACCAGCTCAATGAACGAATGGTTTGGGCTGCGGTTTAACTTTACCACCGCTACTTATTAAATTTACTTTCACATCATTTTTACTTTCTCACAACCAACAAAGTTAGAAATTGAGAAAGTATTGCGATGGCGCAGGTGTCTGTCTGTCTGTCTCAGAGCTGCCGATTTGCGTAGATTAAATGACATTTTGAAATTCACCGAAGATTCCACCGGTTGAGAAAAGATTACATAGTTCAGTTCAATGTATGACTGTAATGCACGAAAATACTCTGATCTGTAATCTTTTCTCAATCGGCGGAAACGCCGTTAATTAATTAAAATATACCGGTTGAGAAAAGATAAAAGACGCTAGTATTTTTGTGCATTACAGTCATACACTGAACTAAACTCTGTAATCTTTTCTCGACCGGTGGAATCTTCGGTGAATTTCAAAGTGCCATTAAATCTACGCAAATCGGCAGCTCTGGTGTGTCTGTCTGTCTGTATCTTGACATAACGCTTGAACCAATCATCCGTATACATCCAAATTTTGCAGAGAAGTTGATTTGAACATTCCTCAGAAAGACTTTCTTTGTTTTTTCGAAATTTTAAATTTTAAGCAAGTTTTGGAGGATATAAGGTTTCCATTACAATCAATGGGAAAATGGGTATACATAGGGAGAAATTTGAGTATTTCAAATATAGCTGTTTGAATTTTGATTATAATTTGCAAAAACATTCTGCAACCAGTCTACTGTTAAAATAAATCCCTTAAGGGGGGTCTAGGGATCTCCCTCAGAATATTAAAAGGGGGTCTGGGGGTTTCCCTCAGAAAATATAAGGGGATTTGAGCCCGCCCCCTTCAGATTAAGTTTGATGTGAGAAAGTGTTCGTGGGGTATTCCCTACTGTTTATTTTTTTGTAGCCATTAAAAGTAGCAGATAAGCAAACGAATCATTCAAGCGTAACTTTTTTTGTTTTTTGTTAACTCAGGCGAATTAGTAAATATTTGACAGAGAAACAAGACCTTGAAGAAAAAAGGAAGAAAGAAATCCAAGAAAAAGTCAAACAAATATCCAAGATCCAAGATGTGGCTGCTAAGAAAATAGAAGAAATGAAGGTAAATCAGCGGAGTATTTTATCAATGGTTGATTAAAATTAAACTATATGTTTCGTTACTTTACCATTCAACGAATATGATTGTATTGACTTGTGCAATTACATTTATTGTTCTCATGTACAGAAGAATCCCCTTAAATCGACCTCGGATAACTCGAAAATCGCGTTAACTCGAATTTTTTTGCGGTCCCGTGAAACTTCCATAAGAATCGGTTAACTCGAAAATCGCTTTAACTCAAATTTTTTTGGAGGTCCCTGACGATTCGAGTTAAGGGGATTCTACTGTACAAACTTTGGAAAATAAAATAAAAAAAAAAATCAAGAACCCCAAAATAGCTATGTAGCAGTCACAGACTTTTTCGTTTTAGTGACAGACACTCTCTACAGATTGTCTGAATTCCCTTATTTTTCTGGCTTTGGTGCAAATTGCTCCAATATGTTGGAAGTATCACGCGATCCAGGACTATTTCCTCACAGAATTCTCAAAAAATGTCCTCACAAAAATTTGAAAAGTGATGACTTTAGCTTGTTTGTTTTTTTTTGTTTTTTTTTTTTTTTGTTGCTTCTTTCAACATTTTAAGGATGTATGTACGCAAAATGACCTAAATTTTTTAAAATTTTGAGGCCTTTTTCTGGGAAAATGTTACTTCCAAATTTTTTTAAAAAATTTGGCAAATTTTTCTGAAGTCCCAAAAATGTCCTCAATGTCACGCGATCGGCGGATTGCTAGATCGGGCACATTTTGGACCCTTAGACCTTTTCTGTTCATTAAACTTTCTATTTCCAAGCCACCGATTTAACTATCTTTTTTTTGCTGTGATATATCCTAGACTGACGACAATGAAAGAGCGGAAATTATTGCGGAGCTGATTCAAGAAGAAAAACGTGAGGCCCTGGAACGTCGTCACCGGATGGAGATCGAAAGAAAAATGAGGCAGCGCCTGGACTTTGTAAAAACACTCAACAAACAACGTCAGGATGAAGAAGAAAGAAGAAAAGTGGAGAAAGAAAAAGACTCGCTCTTCGCTCAACAGGTATTTATTAAACAGAAAGAAAGATGTAATCAGAATTCTCTTCAACAAACCTCAGCCGTTTCACTGTAAAGATTTTGTTTTGGGGGAATGGGTCTGTTGCGTACTTTTGCTACATAAATATAACTCATTGTTTCTAATATAAAATTCTGCGAAAATAACAATGCGCACATTAAAAACTTTCAAAATCCACTCATTAACTCAGAAAATACCTTTCATTTCAAACAACCCGCGATACACTAGACACTATATCACCGACTTATAGCTACATAGATGGAACCATCTCGTTTATGTAAACAAGAACAGAACTTACAAACATTGGAATGTTTCGTTTAGATGCGTACATTTCTTACATTATTTTGTAATCTAATATCTTTGATAAACTGAAAAGACCAGACAGCAAATGCAGCTTATATTTCACGTATTAAAAAAGAAATTCCATCATTTTGTAGTTACGATGTTATTTACTTATGCATAGTGGTTCCGTCTATGTAGTAGTATACCGGTTCAAATAGTGTCTAGTGTAGCGCGGGCTGTTTAAAATTGAAGTGATTTTCTGAGTTAGTGAGTGGATTTTGAACGTTTTTAATGTGCGCATCGTTATTTTCGCTGAATTTTACATATGAATCAAGGCTCTATATTGTTGTAGCAAAAGTATGCAACAGACCCATTCTTTAAAATCTCATCTGAAAATTTTTCATCTGATTTAGCAGGGTATCTAAATTCAGGGAAAACCTGGAAATCCTGGAACTTTCAATTTTCAACTTTCAACACTTCAATACTATTATGGAAAGCATGGAATTATCAGGGAATGGGGCAGTTGCAAGGGTCTGAAATTTCTTATTTTTTATGAAGAAAATGATAGTACTTGATGAACTGAGAACAACGGTGCCTTTGGTTTTTTTTCCCCTTAGTGTCCCAGTTTTAGAGATACACACGTGTAAAGCTGTAAAAAATTGTGTGTGTAGTGAGGTCACTACGCGGCATTCCCATTTAAAACAATGTATTTTAGGCCAAAATCTCATCTCTGGGACTATGGGACTTAATTAAAAATCAAAGGCATCTTTGTTCTCAGCTCATCAAGTACTTCCATTTTCTTTATAAGAAACACAACATTTTAGACCCTTGCAACTGCCCCATTGTACCATTTGGAAGATCAATTGACCAATAGAGCTGTAGCAAACTTTTGCTATAGGCTTATTTATAGGTTATGTAGGGGTAAAACCATATAAAAATGACAGGAAGCGCACTAAACAATCACGAAATCCACTCCCAAACTCATAAAATGCTTTCAAACACGAGACCATCATGGCAGCATGCCGCCTAAATCTTATGGCAATTGTATGCTTCTTTTTCTTCTTCTTCTTCTTCTTCTTCTTCTTGTGTGGTGTCGTGAGAACTCCTCGTGGAGATGGAGCTGATCGAGATAAGGAAACCCAATGTAATCGGCGGCAACGGCCGCCATTGCGGTCTCTCGTTTAAAAGCATTTAATCAGTTTGGGAGTGGATTTTGTGATTTTTTAGTGCGCGGATTGTTATTTCTACAGGGTTTTACCCCATAATCAACTATTAATAAGCCTGTAACAAAAGATTGCAACAGCTCCATTGACTAATGGAATTTTCCTTTTTAGGGGGGGGGGGGGGAGAAGGAGGTCACTAGACCATGAAAAGAAACAACTTTACTATGTTCTAATTTGTCAAATAAATAAAAACGTCATCCGGAAATGAAGCTAAAAATTTAAATAAGATACTGCGGGATGTTTTGAAACTTTACATTTTCATATCAACTGCAAAAAAATTAAAAAAATAACCTAAAAATTGAGTTGCTGCTGTGACAGTAAAACCTAGAGTCCCTTGATGGAAATATTGTATAGGGAGTACCGACTCGACGCTTTATGCATTTTGACAGGAGTCGATTTTGTCGACCGCGTGAACGCATTCGAAGGTTAAGTTCGACAGTGGACCAGTGGTGGACTGGCGAATTTGCCGGCATTCCGGTCCGTTCCCATACGTTCCTGTACGAATCGGCTCCTTTCGTGTGGAGCCTTCGATATCGTCGACTCCTGCTCGACTCCGTAAGAGCCTAAAACCAACGACCAATCTCAACTCGTTGAGCTCGTGTCGGTACTCCCTATACAATATTTCCATCAAGGGACTCTAGTAAAACCAAGACTCAATGTTTAGGTTATTTTTTATTTTTTGTGCGTATTTTTTTGCGGTTAATAATGAAAGTGCTTGGTTTCGAAATGTCCCCTAGACCTGCTCAACACTGGGTGGTGTCTCCTAGACCTTCCATTGAGGTTCAAAAATGTCCCCTCCCCCCCTTGGTAATTTTTCTGCCGGCAACAATTTGAGGTGATTCTTCAGTGTTTAGTGCCAATTTCTGCCACCAGAGCGCTACCGTTCGATTATTGTTAAATACAGGCCGAAAGTCATTTATATTTAAGAAAACGGAGTGTCAGTTACTTGACAATCATCCGAAGAACATCTTTGCAAAATATCTCGTCAATAACTTCAAAAATAAGGCTGAAAGTACCATAAAATGAAATATCGCATTTCGATACAAGAATTGATTAGCGATATTTCATTTTTTGATACTTTCAGCTTTATTTTTGAAGTTATCGACGAGATATTTTGCAGAGACGTTCTTCAGATGACTACCTAGTAACTGACTAACTGACTTTCCATTTTCTTAAATATAAATTACTTTCGGCCTGTAATTTGACATTAATCGAAAGGTATCGCTCTGGTGGCAGAAATCGGCATTTAACGCTGAAGAATCACCTTAATCACCTCTCAGGTAGCATCCATACGTAAGTTGTCCGCAGTTGTAAGAAATCCTGGATAAATTTTGTTCATTCTCAGATGATGGAAAAGATGGCCGAAGAGGACAAATTAGCTCAGTTATCCAACGAGAAAAGGAGGCTGAAACAAATCAAGCACCGGAAAATCATTCAAGAATTGATGGATTTAAATATCAAAAAGCGGGAGGAAGAACGGAAACAGGAAGCATGGTTGGAGCAACTAGAACTTGAAAGAGAGCAAGAAAGGTACTTGTCTAGTGTCTCCATAGACTGTTTTAGGGAAAAGTGGGAGATTCAAAATTGACAAAGCAGGTGTCAGTTTTACATTTAATAAAAGCATCTAAGCCAATCAGATTCAAGGATTTTAAATTTCTTGCTCGTCGCTAAAACAGTCTATTGTTTTTCCCTCACATTATTCCTTTCATAGTATGTGGGTTTCAGGAACGACTCTTCCAGTGATTTTTGTCCAATTTCCGTTTGCCCAATATTTAAGGTTGCGTGAAGCTTTGGTCAAACCTTACGGCTTGTTCAGGTTCGGTTCGTACATGACGTAATAGTTCAAGCCGCCTTTTTGAATTTTTTTTTTTTTTTTGAAGAAGCCAAATTCAAGGGCCATCCTATCTGTTTGACCAAAATGTTATTAAATGTCCATTTTGCATTTAAGTCCAATTGATAAAATGACCATGAGTATTATCAATTTTTACAATCTTTTTTGCTAGCGTTCGCAAATGCTTAACCAATTTTCAATAGTTTTTTCATCCAAAGCTGAGTTATGGTCCGAAAGAAAATTGTGGCAATCTTTAATAGGAAAAAAACAGTTTTGCAATAGTTTCTTTATAGTTTTTTACCTTAATAGTTGTGGAATATGTTTCCATTTCCATCTTCGGACGTAAATAAGTCATTAAAAATGTTGAACAACTTCAGAAAGTGTTCGGCCTGATTACATAATACATAGTTGTCCAGAAAATGTTCTGCCCCTCTCAATAAGTGGTTTAACATTTTTAATGACCTATTTATGTCCAGAGATAGAAATGGAAACATATTGCATAACTATTAAGGTAATTTTGTATTATGATTATGTAATCAGGCTGGATCTGGACAACTATGTGTTGTGTAATCAGACCGAACAATTTGGTTTAAAATGCACTGGATGTTAATTATTGGCCAGAACCTTTTGGACCTATCCTATTATGGACTAAAATCATTGGACGAATGTTCTTATAACCAGTATGTGTGTAAGAAAGTGAAATCAAAATTTTGCTCGCAAACTCACATAAAGTCTGTATGATTTTCTATACAGTATAGAATCCTGTTACCCTGGAATGGAGCTCTTGCTAATTTTTGCCGTCGGCGTTTGACTAGTTAATACTTTTCGTAAACTCCAGCGAACATTACTTTGGACACACACAAAAATTCACAGACTCACTCACAGACTCGAAAAATGACTTTGAAGTTTAAGGCATAATGTTGGAGTTACGCAGTTACAATGAGAGCTTCCTATCTAATTTAAGACTTCTCCGTGTGTTTTTTAGAGGAAGTATGACAAATTAGACGAGAATCTTCCATGACAACTACGTAGCTCTGCCATTAAAGAGCAAATATGGCAGAGCTATGCTGGTATTATAGGAGAGTCCTATCTTATTTTACTATCTCTAAAGAAACACACAGAGGAAAGTCGCTCAAACTAGCTGAGAATATCCCATGGCCTCTGCGTGACTCCATCATTATCCCTTAAACTTCAAAGTCATTTAATGAGTCCATGAGTGAACTTTGTAATCCTATAGTGAGCTCATCACAATTTTGGCTGGTTTTTACACCAGATTGAACTATTCAATTGTAAATAGCCTAAGATTGCAAGAGCCCCATCGCCCAATATGAATGTGGGCATGATGATTTAAAAAAATCCTCTTTTTTTCTAAGCACGGATGAACTTTGTACCAACCAGAAAATGTTAAAAATTTCATTGATACCTATTTTGAATGATTTTCAGATGCAGATTGATTGAGGAAGAAAGACGAAGATTATTACAAGAGCATGCAGCAAATCTTATTGGTTACCTACCGCGAGGTTTACTGAGAGAAGACGACTTTTCTTACCTGGGAGAAGAGTTCAAAAACGAATTCCTGAAATATAATTCTACCTGAGACGACATTGTCTGAAACTTGGACTTTTTTTTGCATTTTTTACAATCAGTAAAGATTAGCACATTCTTCTAGAATGATTTACTCTTTAGTCCTGGAAATGTGTTAAAATGTTAACATTGCCGCTAAAAATCAACCAGCGAATCAATTAAGAGGGTACTCAGCTCAATAGGAGCTACTGTTTTAGATACATCTCGCTTTTTCACTTACAGTTAAATGAATGAGCCCGGAACATACAGAAATACCTTGATAACTCGGCTAACCCACCACAAATTGTGAAGTTAACTTGATATTTTTGATTTCCAGACCAGTCTTTATCAATTCCTTGGGTCCAGCGAATCGTTTGAGACGACACCCGGCTCGATCGGAGCAGCCGTTCTCGAGATATTGCATTTTTCATGATCTGTGAAGATTTTCGCATTCTTCAGGAATGAAGGCACCCGAAATGTACGGGAAAACCTCGATAACTCGGTCGCCGCGAGTCCGATTGTTTCGGGACTGGTCTCAAACGATTCCTTGGGTCGAATCACGAAGGAATTGACCGCTAACTCGAAATTTTTTTCCCCACTCGAAATTGAAAAAATTGAAAGGGAAGCTGCAACCTGTCAGGTGAATCAGGGAAGGAAGCATTAAAATTGGATATTGTTAAAGTGTGTAAAATCGTGTAATTAGAATTGTCAAAGAGTTTATAGTGATTAAAGTTAATGTACGTAAGAAATAAAGTAAAATCGGGTGTTGTTAATATTGTGTATATTCATTCCATAAACCTTGTATCACTCAAACCCCAAGTAAACGCCCCCAAGCTATTAAATGTAACCATAACGATGTGACCATCATCGAAATTTTAGGCGAAAATTATTTTTCGAGACTTTTTGTCTCATATTAAGTTAAGAGGTAGGTAACTCGACGTAAAACCGTCCGGCGAATCGATTGAGACGTCCTCGGCTCGATCGGAGCAGCCGTTCTCGAGATATCGCATTTTTCAGGATCCGTGGAGATTGTCGCATTCATCCAAAATGTAGGCACCCGAAACGTACCGAAAAAACTCGATAGCTCGGCCGCCGCGAGTCTGATCGTTCTGGGACCGGTCTCAATCGATTCTTTGGGTACATTCACGTCGGTAAGGACCGCTAACTCGAAAATTTTTTCCCCACTCAAAGTTGAAAAAATCGAAAGGGACATCGTCGAAATTTTAGCCGAAAAATATTTTTCGAGACTTTTTGTCTCGGATTTAGTTGAGAGGTGTCTAGACCGACGTAAAATCGTCCGGCGAATCGATTGAGATGACTCTCGGCTCGATCGGATCAGCCTTTCTTGAGATATCGCATTTTTCAGGATCCGTGGAGATTGTCGCATTCATCCAAAATGTAGGCACCCGAAACGTACCGAAAAAACTCGATAGCTCGGCCGCCGCGAGTCTGATCGTTCTGGGACCGGTCTCAATCGATTCTTTGGGTACATTCACGTCGGTAAGGACCGCTAACTCGAAATTTTTTTCCCCACTCAAAATTGAAAAAATCGAAAGGGGTACATCGTCGATATTTTAGCCGAAAAATATTTTTCGAGACTTTTTGTCTCGGATTTAGTTGAGAGATGTCTAGACCGACGTAAAATCGTCCGGCGAATCGATTGAGATGACTCTCGGCTCGATCAGATCAGCCTTTCTCGAGATATCGCATTTTTCAGGATCCGTGGAGATTGTCGCATTCATCCAAAATGTAGGCACCCGAAACGTACCGAAAAAACTCGATAGCTCGGCCGCCGCGAGTCTGATTGTTCTGGGACCGGTCTCAATCGATTCTGTGGGTACATTCACGTCGGTATGGACCGCTAACTCGAAATTTTTTCCCCACTCAAAATTGAAAAAATCGATAGGGGTTAACCCCTTACGATTTTCTCGATTTTCGTTGCGGCGAAAAATTTCGAAGTAGGCATCGATTCCTACGTACTCGGACCCGAAGCTCCGTTCTCTTAGAATCGGCGATGGAACCGGAGGAACCGGCTATGTTCAAATCCCCAAGATCCTGATCTGGAAATTCCACCGATTCCTCGAATCGATCCGGCGAGTGGCGGAATCGATTTCTCGGACCTTTTTACATCAGAAAAGTCACCTCACAAGCCGTTCTGCGATACTTCGATTTTTCGGCCGAAAAAAACGACGATGTAACCCCTTACGATTTTCTCGATTTTCGTTGCGGAGAAAAACTTCGAGTTAGGCATTGATTCCTACGTAATCGGACCCTAAGAATCGATTCCAACAATTCGCAAGTCGATCCGAAGCTCTGTTCTCTTAGAATCGGCGATGGAACCGGAGGAACCGGCTATGTTCAGATGCCCAAGAACCTGATCGGGAAAATCCACCGATTCCTCGAGAAGGAGTCCTCGAATCGATCCGGCGAGTGTCGGAATCGATTTCTCGGAACTTTTTACGTCGGAAAAGTCTCCTCACAAGCCGTTCTGCAATACTTCGATTTTTCGGCCGAAAAAAACGACGATGAAACCCCTTACGATTTTCTCGATTTTCGTTGCGGAGAAAAATTTCGGAAGGCATCGATTCCAACGGAGTTGGACCCGAAGAATCGATTGCAACAATTCGCAAGTCGATCCGGAGCTCCGTTCTCTTAGAATCGGCGATGGAACCGGAGGAACCGGCTATGTTCAGATGCCCAAGAACCTGATCCGGAAAATCCACCGATTCCTCGAGAACGAGTCCTCGAATCGATCCGGCGAGTGTCGGAATCGATTTCTCGGACCTTTTTACGTCGGAAAAGTCACCTCACAAGCCGTTCTGCGATACTTCGATTTTTCGGCCGAAAAAAACGACGATGTAACCCCTTACGATTTTCTCGATTTTCGTCACGGAGAAATATTTCGAGTTAGGCATCGATTCCTACGTAATCGGACCCGAAGAATCGATTGCAACAATGCGCAAGTCGATCCGAAGTTCCGTTCTCTTAGAATCGGCGATGGAACCGGAGGAACCGGCTATGTTCAGATGCCCAAGAACCTGATCCGGAAAATCCACCGATTCCTCGAGAAGGAGTCCTCGAATCGATCCGGCTAGGGTCGGAATCGATTTCTCGGACCTTTTTACGTCGGAAAAGTCACCACACAAGCCGTTCTGCGATACTTCGATTTTTCGGCCGAAAAAAACGACGATGTAACCCATTATTACAATTTTCTCGATTTTCGTTGCGGAGAAATATTTCGAGTTAGGCATCGATTCCTACGTAATCGGACCCGAAGAATCGATTATTTCTCCGCAACGAAAATCGAGAAAATCGGAAGGGGTTACATCGTCGTTTTTTTCGGCCGGCAAATCGAAGTATCGCAGAACGGCTTGTGAGGTGACTTTTCCGACGTAAAAGGGTCCGAGAAATCGATTCCGACACTCGCCGGATCGATTCGAGGACTCGTTCTCGAGGAATCGTTGGATTTTCCGGATCAGGTTCTTAGGGATTTGAACATAGCCGGTTCCATCGCCGATTCCAAGAGAACGGAGCTTCGGATCGACTTGCGAATTGTTGCAATCGATTCTTCGGGTCCGATTACGTAGGAATCGATGCCTAACTCGAAATATTTCTCCGCAACGAAAATCGAGAAAATCGTAAGGGGTTACATCGTCGTTTTTTTTCGGCCGAAAAATCGAAGTATCGCAGAACGGCTTGTGAGGTGACTTTTCCGACGTAAAAGGGTCCGAGAAATCGATTCCGACACTCGCCGGATCGATTCGAGGACTCGTTCTCGAGGAATCGGTGACGGTTCCCATGACGATCCTGTCCCTGATGGAGCCCCGGCTCTCGACCGGCACGGCGAACATCTGCCTGGGATCCGACCGCAGCACGGCTCCAAATATCCACTGGCCCTTGATCGGCCATCCCCGCTTGCCCTGCCAACTTCCGACTTTCGACTCGTCCACCTCGACGACTTCGCCCACCCCGCCGATCTGTCCGCGCGCGCTCCTCGCCAGGACCCAGTCCTTGGCGACTTCCCTCAGCCGGACCTGCCAGCGGACGACCGTCCGCTCCGAGACGTCGAGCTCCCGGGCGAGGAAGTGGTGTCGCAGCGCTGGCAGCGTGAGCCAGTACACGATGAGGATCATCGCCTTGTCGAGCGGGAGGTGGCGGCACTGCGCGAAGAAGGTGTCCGTGAAGCACGAGCGGTAGAAGTTGCACTTGCGTCTGCGGCCGTCCTCGGTGCGGTACGTGCGCTGGCATCGATAAGCGAAATTTTAGCCGAAAAATATTTTTCGAGACTGTTTGTCTCGGATTCAGTTGAGAAGTGTCTCGCTCGACGTAAAATCCTCCGGCGAATCGGTTGAGAACAATCCCGTTTCGATCGGAGCAGCCGTTCTCGAGATATCGCATTTTTCAGGATCTGTGGAGATTGTCGCATTCTTCCAAAATGAAGGCACCCGAAATGCACCGAAAAAAACTCGATAACTCCGATACCGCGAGTCCGATCGTTCCGGGACCGGTCTCAATCGATAATTCCTTGGGTCGATTCACGTCGGAATCGACCGCTAACTCGACATTTATTTCCCCACTCGAAATTGAAAAAATCAAAAGGGGTTACATCGTCGAAATTTTAGCCGAAAAATATTTTTCGAGACTTTTGAACCTTGACAACTTTGTCGCCGTGAGTTCGATAGTTGAGAGGTTCAGGTGTTTTGTTCGAAAAACCCCCAAAAGAGGCGAAACTAAGGCCTTTGGAAATTGGCTTTTTTGTTGGCTCAGGCTTGTTCCTGCGGTCTCATTCCATTGGGTTAAGCCTTAAAACTGGCTTGAGATCTGCTCTAAAAGGCACGGTTCTGGAGATATCGAGGTCTAAAGAAACAGAGCTTATTTTTTTTTGTGTGAGCATTTTTTTTCGGAAAACCCCCGGGAAAGGCGGAAGTAAGGCCTTGGGATATTGGCACGTTTGAGGACTCCATGTTCTGTGGCGCATGTTCTTTGGAACTTTTAGCCTTAAACTGGCTTTAGTTTCACTCTAAGACGCAAGATTCTCGAGATATTGAGGTCTAAAGAATCAGACCTGATTTTCCAAATGTGGTTTTGATACTTTAGTGCACTGTGCGCGCTCTTGGCATGAAATTTTAAGTAACAGAATTCACCTGTCATAAAAGTTGGCTTGCCTGGGTGCTAAGTTGAGGAAACTGGTGGATAAAACTGTCACAGTTATTGTATTGGGATCAAATGTCGTTGGAATAGGATAAACCATATGGGCATCGCTATTGCGGTGGCATTCTTTTTTACACCAACTTTCTAGAGGCAGAAAAAATGCATGGTAATTCTCACAAAAGGGTGCACTAACCAGAGTCTGCTCTGGTGCGCAGAATAGTGCACAAATCAATAAATGAGAGAAAAAACTTCATGCTAACTCCTGTATTCTTCTCATGACTTTGCAATAAAATTGACACAACATTCCTCAGGCTCACAATTAAGTTATCAACAAAATCATGAGCTATAAAGAACTGATGCAGGTCTTTTCCATGGATTTTCAAGTACACATGAAGAATTCATCAAATTTTAAGGATTTTCAAGCATGTGAAAAACAAACAAAAAATCAAGGATAGTCAAGGACTTTTCAAGGCGCCAAGAACTATGTGGTTGCCTACGCAGTTGAGTAGCGTATTGGCAAACCTATTTGATTTAATCTTTTTGATGAACATTCAATCTGATTACAGTAACTATTCAGATTCGAACCTCAGTGATCACTCTCACGTTTCATTTGACAGATGTTTCCTTGGCCGTTTAGTTTGATTGCGGAATAGCATTAGAACTGGCCACCTACCATTAGATAACAAAAAAAAAAAAAAAAAAAAAAAACGAAACAAAGGATTGAATTTTTTTAAATTTGGTGATTGGTGAGGGAAGTCACATTTTAGATGGACTCATTTGTAATCAGTCCTAAATGGACAAGCTAAATTTTAAACAACTAAACACTAGTGAGGTTTATTAAGTTTCAAATGAGGATTTCAAAAGAAATACAAAATCAATTTAATTTGCTTTCTCTTAATAATGCATACATTACGTAGGATGTTCATTTAAACTTTACAGCGTACATGGTACATACAAACATTTATAACAAAACAAAACAACTAATCTCATTAAAATTCGATTTAAATCCTTAGTTCTACAAATTTCTCCAAACTTCATTAGATACAAAATCAAAGCCAGCAAAAAAAATTTAAAGATACGGTTTATCTGACCATAATTAATTAAATACTCCACTGTACTTAAGAAAAAGAAAAACCAAGAAATGTAAAAAAAATTGGGCGAGACAAATACAAAAAATCCGCACCAATCATTAGGAAACTGGGAGAAAAACGATACGAGTCACAAAACTCCATCTTTATATTTGAGTTTGAGGAGATTGGCAAGAAATAAGTGAGGGTTAGTGCGTCACATGAGACCAAATTAACATCCACCCGTCAAAGAATCTCAGTTTTACGTCTTCATAAATATCTATTCAAACCCGTTTTTGTGTCTTAGCGGTCCATGACAACTTTGCCTTCAATTAGGACAAATATGGTTTTTCCTCTTGACTAGCGAAGGAGGCGTCCTTATACACAGCGCTAATGGCATGGAGTTATTTTTGGTCTCTCCAAGGAAAAATCAAATTTGGCTGCAAAAAAAGTAATTAAAGGAGTTTAAAACCGTACGATAGATATTTTTAAACTGAATTAAAGTCTTGAAAGCCCGTAAATTTTAATTTCGAATAAGGCCTAGAGGGAGGAAGCCAGGAGGCGTTCCAACAGTCATCTTATAGAGAAATAGCACAATGAACGCCTTTTTCAGCTCTGTGACAGAACTGAAAAAAAAGTGCAGAATTTAAGTATTTTTATAGTTAAAAGTATGGACACAAAACTGTTAGTTTAACTGTGTAAATTAGTTAAATTAACACCGCAAGGAGTTAATTTAACTATTTTAAACAGTCAAACTAACTGTTTTTAAGTGGTGTCCATACATTCAACTGAAAAAAAATTGAATTTAGCACTTTTCTTCTTCAGCGAGCCTAAAATCCAGCAGCCAATCAAAATCGATACCCCGTATGACGAGACTCTTTAATTACACAGGGACTCTAAACAGACCTACTAGTATTTCTACGTTGCCATTTAATCTCAACTTTTTAATGCCCTCAAAAATAATCTGATGAATAAAATTGCTTGATATTTTCAAGAACAAGACTTATTGTAAAAAAGAAAAGTTCCTCAAAGTTGAAAGAAATTCTTTGTATTAGGTCCACTTTGATAATAATATTAAAGTCAAGTGAAAATGACAATGTCTAAAGTTAAGTAGGTACATACATTTGATACAAATTAGTCCAATTAAGCCTTAAAAATTTCAAAACTGGCTCAAAAATCAAGAATGGTAAAAAATTTTTGACCCATCAACTTTCATTTAAAGATCATAGTACATACTTTGGAATAGGGCGCCTCCTTTGACAAGAAAAATCTACTAACAAACAAGAGACAGTTTTATTTCAACTAATTTCATAAGTCTCCTACGAGTTTTTAGCTGCAGACAGGGATGAAAATTAGCGCAAGGAAAAAGCATTGAGTACATCACGAAAATAATGCGAGATCGATATTTTGGGAATGGTTGAGAAAAAAAGAAACAGCCAATCAAAACTAAATTCAAAACTTTCAAAATTGAATCCTGATTTATGACTACTTATGTATTAAATCTATTTAATCAATGATAATTGATAAGAAATCGAGACTTGAAGACTCCTGCTCAAAAGTCAAGAAACAAATCAAACTTTCAGATCATTAACCTTTCCACTCCGCGACAATTTGACCTGGTTCTCGTCGTGCATCAGTACATAGTCCCAAGTCCTCCTGCTCTCTAAAGGGCAGCGCAACGTGATGATTTGGGTGAATCAGGGCGAATATATCTGACACTTGCATCACTGGCCGGTACATTTTACTGTCAAATATATTCAACATTCAAACTGAACACCATTTTTTGTTGTTGAATATTTTCGCCGTCAGAGTGGAAATAAGGGTTAATTTTGACAAGCCATGGGATTCTTGCAGTCTATAAAATAAGTCAGTATTAATATAAAGTGCTTATGAAATGACTTTAACATCAACATTGATTGACTCCATATGGCCTCGTCGAAATGAAGTTGGCTTGACTCCGAACTTTCGAGCTGGAATAAACATTTTAGCAACACTAAGAGAAACTACAAAGTCAACCGATGATTAAAATTACAATTTCACTCACAATCCAAAAAATATCTTTAGATGCTTCTTGAACCAGCGGTAGTTAGTGCGATTCGGCAACAACTTTTTCCTTACATTTGATTCAATGCAAAACAATCGATTTGATAGTCAAGCAGCGCTTCACCTCGATTGTTTTGCATAGATTCAAATGGAGGGAAAACACTGAAGCCAAATTGCATGAATCGCCACTGTCTTGAACGCAAGATTATCGGTAACGAAGATTGGACAGGTCCAGGAATTAACTTTTGGATAAGGAGTTCCCAAAACTTGAAAAGGTTGGCTTGTCACTAGATTTGAGACGTTCTTCCGTAAAAAAAAAGAAAAAAAGAAAAGTTCTCAAAATGTTCTCAAGCCAAACTATTGATCAAGTGGCTTCTTAAAAAATGGTGAAATAATGCTATCAAATGATTATTTTATGAGAAACTAAAATTAAAATTTATTTACACTCAATTCTCTACTTACAACAATGTTACGATAAAGATAAATTCCATTTAAATGACATCAAAATTAAATGAATTAATTAAGATACATTTTCTTGATAGCTTAGAAGATACAAGACTTGGAATAACTGACTCTTCAAATACGATGATTCATTAGAGGTCGAGTCCCTAAATAGAACTAAGGCTAGGGAAACAAGCTCGAACCAATAGACCTATTTTTGGTGATGACGTCACGTTGGATCCAAACAAATGCTCCATCTAGCTCACTCTCGTAGATTTGCCCATAAATCAGATCCACATTTTCAAACGCAAATTCATGCTGGTTAACAACCAGTTTCCTCAAAGTGTATTGCTCAATTAGATTACACGTACCTTAAAGTATCACTCCGACATAATTCCTAAAAGATCACAAGTGAATCTACAATCGGTTATACCGAAAGATGTTCAATGTTTTTTCCTTGTCTTACTTCACAGTCTCTGATGGGAGTATCACCACCATGTCACTCAATCATCCTAAACTCTCTTCGTATCGAAGCTTGTTCGAGGTATAACACGAGGTGTGATTGTGCCGATGAGTCATTTCAAATCCAAATTCATGATAGTAAACAACTAGTTCTCTCAGATTTTATTACACCATTGGATTCCAAGCACATTATAGTGTAACTATGCTTCAATAACATTTTTGAAACATCACTTATTAATTACAATCCTAGTTATATCGAAGAAAGACATATTTCTGTCCTTGTCTCACGCACAGTTTCTTATGGGCACAGAATTCTAGAATATAGGGCTCATCGGCACCATCACACTCACACCACTTGTTATCCTTCGAGCAAGCTTCGGTACATACAAAGAGAGGTTAGGATGATTGTGTGACGTGGCGGTTATATGCCCGTAAGAGACCATGAGTAAGACAAGGACAAAACAAGGGACATAGTTTAATAAAATTGTGATTGTAAATTCACTGGTGATCTTTCATGAATCATGTTGGAGTGAAAAGATACTTTACGGCACGTGAAATCCAACAGAAAAATTGGAGGGAACTGGTGGGTAACTAGCATGAAAGTACACTCGAAAAGGTGGATCTAATTTCTTACGGGTTAATCCAAGCGAATGAGTGGGACGGAACTTTTCTTTGGATCCAATTTCCATTGTGACATAATCACTGAATCGGTCAGTGGCTCCTGGTCTCTCATAACAACAGAGAATTCAATAGTTCACTCAAGTTTACTCAACAGTCTTTAAGTCCAAAAAATAAAAAAAAAAGGTAAAATAAAAGAAAATCAGCAAAATGAAATAATCAAGACAGGAAAATACGCCTTTTAAAACTGCAACTGAGTTCCTGAGCTTGTTTTTAACTGCTTCTAAATCTATGACTAGCTTGGAGCCAAAACAAAATCGCATGACATCGTCAAAAAAAAAAGATTCTTAAAAAAAGGCGCAATTAGGATAAAGAGAATAGGCTTCAAAGTTTGTATAATTTAATTAATTATTTATTTAATTGACTGTGCTCTACTCACTCACTTTATTACATTATGTACAATTGCGTCAAAATTTCAATCGGTAACAACTTGTGAGAATAATAAATTACAGTACAATACTTTATATATTACAGTACAATACTTTATAGATTACATCATGTAACAGGCCTGCTGTGAGAATTATATTGTTCACCCGAAATCAAACAAACTTATAATTTACAACATAAAGCATGAGATAGTTGATTCAAACAGACACGATCAAAATTGGATCCATGCAAATGTTCTATCTCACTCACTCTCGTAGAGTTACTCATCAGAAATTCGATCCATTCACGCTCGTAAACAACCACTCTCAAATTTTACTGCACCAATAGATTCCATGTACTTTAAAGTATCTTTTCACTCAAAAATAATTCATGAAAGATCACAAGTGAATTTACAATCAAAATCATCCTGAGCGATGATCTATCGTTCGTCCTTGTCTTACTCATGGTCTCTTATGGGCACATCACCGCCGAGACCCTCAATCATCCTAGCATCTCTTCGTACCAAAGATTGCTCGAGGTATAACAAGTGGTGTGATCGTGCCAATGAGCCCCAAATCATGGAATTCCATGTCCATGAGAAACTTTGAGTGAGACAAAGACAAAACATAGAACTTTCCTCGATATAACTGTGAATGAACAAATGCAACGAATAAGGATTACATACATGCGTGATGTTTTGAAAATGATGTTGAAGCGTGGTGTAATAGAATCTGAGAGAACTGGTTGTTTACTGGCATGAATTCGCGTTTGAAAATTTGGATCCGACTTCTTACAGGAAACCGTGAAAGAGCAAATGAAGCAGGACATTAGTTCGGATCCACTTGTTTTTGTAACGTTGCACTGAACTAATCTATTCACAATTCTTTAGGATTCACGGAACTAGACATTTTTTCTAGGGGGGCTGAGCAGGCAAAAAACTGATGACCTTTTTCTTTTTTTGCTTCACGTGCGTTTGATTCGGGATAGCTCTGACCATCAAGATCCGTGATGCCCCTTTTCTCTTACTATCCAGGCAAATTTTGGGGGGGAAAAAACAGTTTTTGCCCTTTAAATTCTCCATGAGCGCCGAAATTTTGAGATGGGGCCAAATCGTGTTGCCAAATGGCTAAACTTTTTTGTTTCCAAAATGTTCTAAGGGGGGAGGGGGGGGGGCTCCCTCCTCAGCCACCCAATTTCCACCTATGGATTAGCAACTTTAGTATGAATAGTGTTAATACCTCAAGTTTATTAAATTCCGTCAAGATGAAAAAGAAACAGTGTTAATGACTGAGTTATGAAATCTGGGAGGAGCAAATCCTTAAATTTGTAGTCCATTTCGACTCGGTTTTCAAGCTGATTTATGGAATATACTGTTTTAGTGATGGTCATCAAATAACAGGTACTTAGGTGATGATTTCATGTTAGTTTTCGTTTGTTCGGTTCCTTTGCACACTTTCACGTGACTCTCGCCAGAGCTATCTCTCTCTAAAGCTGAATATTTGAGTTAATAAATATAACATCGTTCTGTGATGTAGTCACTAAAGCAGTCTATTCCTGATTCAAATCTTGATACTTATCTTCCGACAGGAACTTACAATTACTTGACAAGGACCGACTGAAATTTTGTAAACTCGCAACAAAAAAAAAAAAGAATAAACTTTGCATATTTTGAGCTTATCAATTTAAATTACAGAAAAGTCAAGTTTCCAAAACTTTGAATTGAAAATCAAAATTTTTAACACTTGCACAATCCAGTAAGTACAGTCGGCAAAACATTATTATTATTCAACTTTAATTTAAAATAAAATTAGATAACTATTATAACTGAGCATCTTTTCACTTTCCTAAAAAATTAGATAAATGGTGGAGTACGCAAGAGACTCTTACAGTTAGTTATGCAAGTCAATTGTTAGACTCCACCAACTGACCAATTTTCACTTGTTCCCATCAAGATTTGTCGATTAATTTACAGGCACACACATCTCTCTTTATACTAGCACATTTGCAACAAAGACCTTTGCTGAAGCACATTACAAAGCACCTTAATGGGAATTAAGGTGCTTTGTATTGTGTTTCAGCAAAGGTCTTTGTCTAATGGGTCTTTGGTCTGATGGGGCTGTTGCACACTTTTGCTGTAAGCGATTGAATAGTCAATACTGGTGTAAAAATCTCCAAAAATAACAATGGCAGTGCTAAAATCTTCCAAAATCCACTCCTAAAGGCAATGAACGCTTTTACTTGCATGAGCGTAAAGGTTGCTTAGGGCAGGAATAATGGGAGAGTCCCGTCTAACAATACTGTAACTCCATCAAGAAGTGACCAATAAGAGACGACTTTCATTTGACACCGGTGTCACTAGGTGTCACTATAGTCAAACCCAAATCAACTGGAGCTCGACGCTCCTCGGCTGCCTTCCCCCACCAAAACGGCCCGAGCGAACTTGCCAGCCAACAGTAGCCGGCGTCGGGCCTTTCTCCTCTTCCATCGTCTCTTGGTCTATTCAAAACCCCGTACCTGCGTGCGGAGCCTTAGGTAGAATTATGACCGGGGATGGTGTGCGACGCATTGTCCAGCAGGGTGCATAGTGGAGAGGGTGAGGGTAAAAATGAGTGCTGGCGAGCGAGGGGAAAAGGAGTGTCGAGCTTCAGTTGATTTGGGTTTGACTATAGGTGTCACGGAACCATTGACGTTGACGGAACCAGGACTAATCAGGACGCCCCTTGAAAGTGCATCATAAAAAATTGAAAATTTCATTGAAAACAACGGAAAAATTGAAAGCAAAAGAATTTCAACCAGGATACTTTCTATTGAAAGTCATAGTACACCAGGGCTGCCATTTTGTGCATAATCAATGCTATTTTTCTATTCACCGATGACTCCATCGGTTGAGAAAAGATTACACAGTTCAGTTCAGTGTATGACTGTAATGCACGAAAAAACTCAGATCTGTAATCTTTCCTTAATCGGTGGAAACTCCGTTGATTAATTAAAATATCCGCAAGTTTTTTAAAGTCATCGACGACTCCACCGGTTGAGAAAAGATTACAGATGCAAGTATTTAAGTTTATTACAGTCATGCACTGAACTGAACTGTGTAATCTTTTCGCATCCGATGGAATCATTGGTGAATTGAAAAATAGCATTGATTATATGCAAAATGGCAGCCCTGTAGTACACACTTATTTACAACTTAAAAATACACGACAATTAGGCTCTCTCTCCACACTGAAGAAAGAGAAACCAAAGAAGACAATTCTATTTATTACGCTTAAATTTTACTGGAAATTAATGTGATGACTGCTGAAGCCTGCCAGGTCAAGCAGAAAGCAGAGGTGAAATTTTCAAATGGAACATTTGAGAAACTAGCCAATAATTTTTCAGTCATAAACTTGACATTTCAAAGCGGTGCCATGAAAGAATCAAAGATTACAGCCCCACTCAAAGACAGTAAATAAATTATTTTTTGAGGAGGAAACTTTGCTAATAAGGACATAACTAGCAAGTATAGGAATCTGTGTCCAGTTGTTAAAATAGACCGTTCACACCACTAGTTACTAAATAATGTGGCTTGTTTCTGGTTTCAAATACCGCTCAATTTCCGCATGATGCAAACGGCACTAAAAAACTAATCTCCGTAACTTTGGTGAATGCGCTATTCGACTAATGAAAGATAAAATTTTGATGATATGTTTAAATAGAGAAGGGTAGAGACAAGCGCGTACAGCTACGTGTAGATAAAAATTTCAATTCTCCATGATTTGATTGCTACTTATAACACTTTGGAAACTTCTGATCTTGCATGGAGTTCTCTGCCATCTGAAAAATGATTTTGACAATATTACGACAAGTTATTTCAACAGTGATTAATGGAAATATTTTACTACGCAGGTTTTCGTGCCTTCATTTCTGGCTATACTGATTTTCTTTTTTTTTAGGTAGGAGTTGTCTCAGCAGAGTTGGAGACCGTAATTGAACCGTAACCGAAAATCATTTCTAACCATTTATTTTCCGCAAACCGTAATGGGAACCAAAATCTAAATTTTGAAGAATCCCTGAACCGGAACCGAGCCTTAAGCCGAAATGAAACATCCTGAAGTCAAAATAGGAATCGGTTCAATTTCGGTTTATTTTCAGTTCACCAAACCCTGAACCGAAATTGAACCAAAACAGTTATGATCCTCAAAATGTCATAAATTAGATGTAAACTGCTAGCTAGTAAATTTATAAATTGAAAAATCATTCATCAACGATTTTTTTAAATAAATTTATTTAAATTCGGTTCAGTCATGGATTGAAACGTAATTGAACCTAACTTAAACTGGTTCATCGCTTTTCAATCGAACCGAACGCAAATTTATGCTTCACTGGTCGAACCAAACTGAAATTGAACTGGAATATCAGAAAGTGACGTAAACCGGTTCAAAACCCCTTTAAAAATTCAATTTCGGTTTCCAACCCTGTGTCTCAGATTGGTGTATTTGTTTTAATGCATAACAGGGGATATTTTCATTTCAAGGGTGAATGTTGGGGACAGTGGTGCAAAACATGCAGCGATCAGCAGATCGCATGAAAATGAAGAAATTTGCCCACTTGTTTTCTTCAGTATAATGGCAATAAGATTTTCTAAGAAATTGGCCTCAACATTTTGAAGATATTGATAATGTAAGTCAATCAGTTAAATAATGTCAGTTTACTCCTTAAATATTGGCAAGGTAGGCCTCCAGCAATGCTTCAATTCATTATGTTCAGCATTGCAGGTTGCATACCTAGACCAGAATCTAAGGAGTCGACTGACGTTATTTAATTCGTTAACTGTAGCATACATGCGATTGTTAAAATGATAAAATAAGCCAAAAAAAAAAAAAAAAAAAAAAAAAAAAGGGGTAACGACTTTTCAAATTTTCGTGAGAAAGTTTTTCGAGAATTCTGTCAAAAAAAGTCCCGGATTGTATGAAACTTCTGACGTTTTGGAACTTTTCGCACCCCTGGTTGGGGATTTTGGATAAAACTTTCTCAGGTCTCATCGACTAAAAAATAAAACTGGAAGACAAAGCTTCCATAATACAAAAATATACACACCTGTCTAAGATGAATTTACTTTTGCTTCTTATTATTTGACTTTTTCTTGGCTCCACCTTTTTTGGACGGTTTCTTCCTATAGATATAGAACTGTAGAACTAAGATGAAATTGGCAAAAGCAGCTAGGCAGTACATTAGGATCACAGTGTTGTCGCCCGTTTCTTGAACGGAGGTGAAGACACGAATTGCAGAGCCGACAAACAACATGAAGCAAGTTGCGGAGGACAGCTGACCAGTTCCTTTGGCTTTATAGTTTGTGTAGGCCTGGGCCATCTGCAACAAAATAATTTATTTAAGACGGAGAGGAACAGAACACAGGCACGAAACAGAATAAAAAATATGAACATGCAAGAGAGTGTGTTTTTAGCCTCGTTTATTTGAGCCTCAGCATGATATTTTAGGCTAAAATTTCTGAAAGTGAGCTCTTCCGGACAAATATAACTAAAAGCACCAAGAAAAGTGCAAAATAAAAAATAATGAAGATTGATAGAATCTGCCCTAGCTGCAATCTCAGCTTTTGAGCAGGTCTCCTGCCATGACCGGCAGACTTCTGTGAAAAAATAGGTCATCAATTTTTGGGAAACGAAAATAAATTACGTCAAAAATTCCTAGAATATTGAGTAAATGTTTTCCACAAGGAGCTTATGCACCTCTAAAATGTCAGCTAAACAGCTTAATTAACCAAGCACACTTTTAGACTTTGAATCAATATTCACGTAAGTCCCATCTGGATTCTCTATAAATTGAAGAGTTTAGTGAACAAATTAAGACGTTGCCTAAGGTAATGTTCATATACATGGCACTTACAGCAAAGAGGCGTTCGTTATTTCTCTGAAAAAATCAAATTTTGCTGCAAAGAATGGAAGGAAGGAAGTTTCAAACAGTTGGTAGAACTTTTTAAACCTAAATGAAGTCACAAAGATCTAGTAACTTTCATTTTGAACGAGGAATTCAAACAGTCATGAGCTTGTAAGTGAAACCACAGAGTATGCCTCCTTTCCCTCCATGACAGCCTAAAATCTATGAAGAGACTCTGTATTATGCACGGACTATAGTCAGTGGCATAAACCAGAGATTTTTATGAGAGGAAGGGGGGGGGGGAGGAAACAACCTCTGAGTAGATGCACTATCGTGGGTCTGAAGAGACACCCCCCTGAGAAGAGGGTTCAGGGATTCTCCTTCGAAAAAATTTGAAGATTCAGATTCTTTCTTCTGATATTTAAGATTATTCCAGGGTCGATTAGTGCAAACCGTAGACACTGCATCGCACTGCTCGAAAAGTTAACAGTTTTTGGCTGAAATTAACAAATTTACGCTGATAGCACAAATTGGAGGAACGTCAGCACCTGGGAGCATACTTCAAGAAGATAACCTGAAAATTTCAAGCTGAAACACTTATGAAAAGTAAAGCCGGGAATTATGAATTCTCATAAGACTCAATGAGTGCAAGTGAGGTAGATAGACGAACATATTATCACTCCTACTCACTCTCACTCACTAAGCTTATGGCAAAATGAATTTCATGATTTACAGCTTCAATTCTTATCCAATTTTGCTTGTTTTGGGCTCAAAATATCCATAAAAAAATTTAGCAGGTGCTGACGTTATTGGATGTTGCGGTGTTTCTTTGGTTTCAATTTAAAATGCCAAAAAATACCTCTTTTCCTAAAAGCAACTAATGGCTCAATCCATCGAATTGAAATCTGGAAAAGTTTTGACTGGAATCACGTTAGCAATTTCATTTCACCAAAATTGCACAAAATGTACACAAAAAAGTTAATAGACTTAATGTATGTTTTCTTAATTTTCAACAGAGAAGGAATTTTTCACTTTAGAGTTGCTTCAGGCACAGTTCAAGGGTAAATTTGAGCTATTTCTGGCCATTTCAAACTTTCTCGGTTTCTTCAAATATTTTTTCTCATCTTCAATTCCTTCAATTTCTCCTTCGTTTTGCAGTTCCTTTTCCTCTCTCTTTGTTGTCCTTTCCTGTTTCTCCTCAAAATTTTCAGGAGGCAAAACGATTCGTTACCCCCCAACTCAAATAGGGGGGGGGGGGCAAAAAAGCCATGCCCCCTAAGATTACGCCACTGACAATAGTCCCATCTAATTTCAATCAAAGGGCTAGTTGCTACGAGGAATGTACTGAGTTCTTCTTGCTTGACGCACAAGCATAAAGGTTTGATTGCTTCCGAAGATTCAAAAAGAATTTCAATCACTAAATGAGACAAAATGAGAGAGAGAGAAAGAGAGAGAGAGGAAAGATTCAAAAAGAATTTCGATCACTAAATGAGACAAAATGAGAGAGAGAGAGAGAGGAGGGGAGAGCAGGAGAGAGAGGGGAGAGAGAGAAAGAGAGAGAGGGGGGAGACGTATCTACCTTGCTTGTGAACATGAAGGGTATGCTCAGGGCTTGTAAAGTCCAGATAGTTTGAGCAGGTACTCCACCACTCAGAAGAGCGTACAGCGTCGGAATGAAAGCAACAACAAAAGCGATCGTGAAACTTATATTGACGGAATAATAGAGCACTAGGATGACAATAATGGCCGTTTGAATCAAGAGGAATGCGGAGTCGCCCCAGGCACTGAAATACACAGCAGAAAAAACAATATGATGAAGCAACAGTATGTTTAAAAGTCCATTTTGCACGCAAGTCCAATGGGTCTGTTGCGTACTTTTGCTACATCAATGTAACTCATTGTTTTGAACGTAAAATTCGGCAAAAATAACGATGCGCACATAAAAAACTTTCAAAATCCACTCATTAACTCAGAAAATACCTTCCATTTCAAACAACCCGCGCTACACTAGACATTATATCACCGACTTATAACTACATAGATGGAACCATCTCGTTTGTGTAAACATGAACAGAACTTACAAACATTGGACTGTTTCGTTTCAATGCGTACATTTCTTTTATTATTTTGTAATCTTTGATAAACCGAAAAGACCAGACAGCAAATGTAGCTTATATTTCACGTATTAAAAAAGAAATTCCATCATTTTGTAGTTACGATGTTGTTTATTTATGCACGGGGGTTCCGTCTATGTAGTAGTATACCAGTGCAAATAGTGTCTCGTGTAGCGCAGGCTGTTTGAAATTGAAGTGATTTCCTGCGTTAATGAGTGGATTTTGAACGTTGTTAATGTGCGCATTGTTATTTTCGCCGAATTTTACATAAGAATCAAGGTTCTATATTTTTGTAGCAAAAGTATGCAACAGACCCATTGATAAGAGGACTGTTGGCAGCTTTTACAATCTTTAATGCTGATGCTTACAGTCGTTTAACCAATTTTTAATCGTTTCATAATACATTTTTCAATCTGAATTAATTATAATCAATGAAACTTCAATTAAAAAATTATATACCTACTACTACAAACTAGAATAAGTCCTTAAAAACTCTTCCCCACGTCTTGTGCAAAAAATCTTGCAAAATCTTCACTTTCCTTATTTGCAGCTCCTAATTATAAATTTGATGTTTTTATAAAGTTAATTCTCCTTTTATTCTTTTTTTTTCTTTACTTTCGTTCTTCGTTAGTCAAGTTAATTTTTCTTTTTTCTTGGTTAAATATTAGATAACAATAGTTTAATAAGTTATATGCTACCAGATTAGATTTAAGTTATGAAAACTGATCCGGTGCTTCTTCACGAAAACTACAACCTTTCTTCAACTCAAATTCCCTATCATAAAATCACTTCATCCCTAGCTAATACTCGCTCTCTCCTCTTCCTCCTATTTTCCCAGTAAAACATTCACATTCTCAGTTAACCCTCTACCTTAAAACTTTCTCTCCTCACCAAGTACAGGGTGACCAAGCGGATATCGCAGTTTCTAGTTAATAATCAAATTTTGTTCCTGGCAAATTAAAACCCGCTTTAAAGCCTTAGAAAACAGAATTGTAAATATATTCGGTGATTTTGGAATACAAAATTGAAAATTGAAATTGAAACTGGATGCAGGCATTCAAAACTTAGCTGAGCAAACTGTCCAAACAAAAAGCATGAAAATTTTCAACAGGAAAAAAACAGTGTTACATAAGTTTCTGTATAGTTTCTCACTTTAATAATTGTGAATTATGTTTCCATTTCTGTCTTTGGATATAAACTGCCCATTACAAATTTTGGACCACTCATTGAGAGTGGCTAAACTTTCCTCTTTAGGTATGCATGTAATTGGGCCCAACAATTTGGTTTAAAAAGCGTTGGACATAATACATTGGAGCCATCGCAATACAAACGAAAATCATTAGACGAATGTTTCTATCATCGTCCCTTCAAGAAACATATTGCTTTTGAAGAAAACTTCTACATTAAGTATCGAGAATTTATATGTGACAACAAAAGCTGACTTACCTGAACGGAAATTGTTTGACATAACTGTACGCTACGACGGAAGTTACGGCAAACAGATCGAAAAAAACCCCAAGGATACTTATACCTTTGGCGCTCTTGCTGTTCAGAATCTTCACAATCTGAGGAACTTTGACTGAAAATAAAAATTAGAAAGGGTATGTTAGTCATCGGACACTAGAAACGCAAGAGGGTAATTGCACAGTACACCGCTGATTCTGGGAAATTTCATGAATTTCATGGCATCATCGGAACATTCAACCCTTTCATGCACGCATTATGGGATTTGATTTTTTCTGAATTTTTTTAGACTGTTCAAAAGAGAACTAATTTCTAAGAATTTTGATGGGTCACAAATTTTTTTTTGCAAAATTTATTTAAATTCCAATGGATCCTTTGTTACGTAAAATGATACACACGTGTACCACTTCCCGTGAAAGGGTTTAAGCAATCAAACAAATCAATAATAGGGCAGTTGCAACGGGTCTAAAATGTTGCGTTTTTTATAAAGAAAATGAAAGTACTTGATGAGCTGAGTACAAAGATGCCTTTGGTTTCTAATTACGTCCCATTGTTCCAGAAATGAGATTTTGGCCCAAAATACATTGTTTTAAATGGGAATTCCGCGTAGTGACGTCACTACACCCACCATTTTTTCAAACTTTACACGTGTGTATCTCCAAAACCTGGACACTTCAGAAAAAACCAAAGGCACCATTGTTCTCAGCTCATCAAATACTATGATTTTATTTATAAAAAACGCAAACATTTCAGACACTTGCAACTGCCCCATTAAGAAAAAGCTCTGCACACTGTCAATGGCTTAAATAGTAACAATATACAATATTGTGTTATACACATAACACAATTATTCATCATTTTAGTTTCGGTGATTAAGAGATTCTTAATCAGAGTAATACTTAACCTAATTGGCTCAGATGTCTTTCTAGTCTTCTTTTAATTATTTTTTTATCCGCAGTATCTTTCAAGGCATCCGGTAAGGCGCCGTAATACTTTTGGGCTATCTTCAATTCCTCATTCATGGTATCATTTTTCCCTGGTACGATAATTTTGGGGCATATTCTGTTACAAGTATTGTATCTGTGATTGCTTCCATTTATTTCAAGCTCATTTTTCTTTTTACAAAATGTTTACTGCCAAGAAGTGAAATTTTCATCCACTTCCACTACAAAAAAAAAAGGCCTTCAAGCGCCTTAAGAGAACGAGATGTAAAACTGGGATGTTATCAAATGAATTTGATAATTCATACATCCTAGCAAAATAAGTACAAAATTTTGGAACAGATTAGAAACTTAGATTTGAAACTTACCCAAAACAGAACCAGCTACAATAGCAAGTCCCAGTCCCTTGCTTGCAACAACCTTTAGACAAGGCGCTGGAAAAGAAAACAGAGACGAAACAAGTAAGTAATATGACTTTAGAAAGAAAGTTATCCCGATAAATTTATTTACTCTTTCCTTTCTCGCCCAATTTTAAAGAATTTTGAGGTTTTAAGGTGTTTCAGAGTTAAATAGGATTACCATGTGAAATTATGCTGGGAAAAATCTTCAATTCTTTGGAAAATAATAGAAAAATTTCAACGAGAGGACTTTTTTTTGCAAGTCACAGTACATGTTGATGCTAATAGACGGTTTCAGTGCGAAGTCAACGGTTAGCCAACAACCGCAACAATGCACTCATTGGTTGCAATCGGTTGTGATAACACTCGCATAGCGTTCCAAAGTATCTCACTCACTCTCCCATGACCCTCATATGTATCCCCATCTTTTTCTAGTTTTGAAATTCGTATACAGGGTCTTGTTTTACGACATATTATTATCAAAATCGCATTAAAATGCCTCGAGAATTTCATTTCAGCCAAAAAATTTCACAAAAGATGTCTCTAGATGCGATTTTTGAAATTAGAGGGAGATGGCAGTACCTACTTCATACTTTGAACTGAACTGTGTGATCTTTTCTAAACCAGCGAAATTATCCGTGAATTGAAAAATATCATTAGTTTTACGCAAAACGGCAGCTGTGATCAACATTCACAAGGCTGTCACAAAGCATAAACTGTTCACAAAAGGTTACAGAGTAAATTGGACTTGTCAGATCTAAGGATTGCAAGAGAACATCAGTTTCATAGCGCCACCCTTGTGATTAGAGGGAGATCAATGCTGATATTCTCATGAAAGCTGAACAGATATCATGTCCAACCTGTTCGGGACGACCTGTAACAAACAGTTGGTTCAGTGACTCAAAAACCAACTCCATTTTTCAGCGCTCAAGATGGCTCAGAAGCCCTAACAGAACACAAAGCACCTCTCTTGTTACAGATAGTTTTAGTGCGCCACCCTTGTGATTAGAGGGAGATCACAGCTGATATTCTCATGAAAGCTGAACAGATATCATGTCCAACGAAATGGGGACGACCTGTAACAAACAGCTGGTTCAGTGACTCAAAAACCAACTCAATTTTTCAGCGCTCAAGGTGGCTCAGAAGCCCGAACAGAACGCGAAGCGCCTCTCTCATGAAACAGATAGTGTTAGTGCCAAGTCAGCAGTTAGCCAACAATCACAACAATGCACTCATCGGTTGTAATCGGTTGTGATAAAACTCGCATAATGTGTTCCAAACTATTTCACTCATACTCCTGTGACCCTCACGTGTAGCCATCTCTTACTAGCTTCGAAATTCGTACGCAGGGCCTTATTTTACTGCATGATATCATCAAAATGCCTCCAGAAAATCATGTCTGCCAAAAATTTTCACTGAATATATTTCTATACACGACTTAAGAGATGAGAATGAGACAACAGTATGTCAGAGTTACGTGAGCGCCAGAGAGATAGTTTGGAACACTCATCGTCAGATGATGTCATAAATAAAACCGTCCATAATTTATACTTTCTGAAGTACTTATGTTGAGCATCACTTGATCCTTAGAATGTACCTACGCTGTTAGACTGATCGACCAGAGGAGGAAAGACTGGTTGAAAGAGCTATAAAAGGTTTTGCAATAAACTTAAGGTTAGAAAGAGTAAAAGAAAGAGTTACCGTCTAAATAGTCCTGTTTGACGAATAAAGTATCGTAGCAGTGATGTGGCATCAAAAGCAAGAGGGTAGTCTTGACTAGATCGGCGACGTTGGTTGAATTCATCTTGAAATCAAACGGAGACGTAGATTCTTACAAATCTGAAAATAAGTTCATGCGTTCAGTACACGAATTAACACCTAACTTTTTAGAGCGGATAGTTCACTGCTTCTTTAAATACTTCGAGAGAAGTCAACCGAAGCGTCAGAAACTCTTGAAATCACCTGCAAAGTGCAAAGAGTCAGTGAAGGAGGTTAGTTGTTTGGGAAGCGCCAGCCGGCTCGCAACGGTTGCATCGATGAATTCCACATCACGCGGAGTTGGAAGTGTTGGAACTCCACAAAGACTTTCCGAGAAAAAAAAAACACTGCAAGTAAAAGCGCGGTAAATTCAAACTCACGCAACGTGGAACTACTCATCAATACCTTTTAACTGGAAGAAAACACCCATGTTGTTTTATGACCCTTCCTTTCGGATATTGTCTTACTAGTTACTGCTAATGGTTTTTATCAGAAAAAAGCAGGTTCTTAGAAATGATCTTTGCGATCTAATTAGGTTTGTGTGTTTTTTTATTGTTTTTTTTTTTTTTTAGTGGATGCAAGCTTAAATATTTATGTTTAGAAACGGGTTGAACTATTTCTGTTAAAGGCGATTAGTAAGAAAGAACAACAAAAAAGGTAAAGAATAACGGTGATTGATTATCAGTTTAGGTGCGCCTACACTTCTGAAACTACCTAATAGGGCCTAGAAAACCCTTGAGGGCGATCGACTCCATTTGCCGAGCTGAATCGATAGAGGGGTCACAAGGGGGGTTTCGGCGGCATCACCATTTTTACCTTCATCGCAGGGACTGGAGTCACGCGTGACATTCCTTGCATCCATCCTTTTCTAACACGTGCGTACCAATTGGCTAAGAGTGAGGTAGACAATATCATAGCTACGGCTATGCTATATTACTTGTTAACAAAAAAATGAGTTAAATTACAAAGTAAACTAAAAATAAAGTTCATCGACAGCCAATTACTTGATTGATTAACATTTCATCTCCTCTAGTTCCTTTCATTTTTTTCTTGAACTTTTGACTGTTCTAAATTCCAAGGGGGGGGAGCCCCCTTTTCCCCCCGCTGCGGGCGCCCATGTCAGTTGCGAAGGAAGGGAGGGTCTTGTAAAATGGGAAAGTAATGAAAGAGAGAGAGAGAGAGAGAGAGAGGGGGGGAAGAGAGAGGGGGAGAGAGGGAGGAGAGAGAGAGAGAGAGAGAGAGAGAGGAGAGAGAGGAGGAGAGAGGAGAGGGGAGAGGAGAGAGAGAGAGAGAGAGAGAGAGAGGGAGAGAGAGAGAGAGAGAGAGAGAGAGAGAGAGAGAGAGAGAGAGAGAGAGAGTGAGGGAGGGTGAAAAAAGAATGAAGCTGCTCGGTGGCTGGACTGGAAGTGTGAAGATAAGGCGGATTTTAGATTCACGCAGAGGGGTTGAGGAGGGAAATGCGAGATGGCCGGGGAGGGGGGGAGGAGGGGATTTATTCTCATGGTTTTGATCCAGCTAATGACAGTGCCCCCCCCCCCCCCCCCGTTGGGCGACGCGGCCGAGGCGATTGACGGCGGCGGGCGGCGGTGTATCAACTCAACAATAAACAGTCAACGGCGGCATCGCACATAGCTTCGGTTTCTGTACCCTCCTCCTCGGTGGTGTTCGAGAGCCTTTCACGCGGTGATCAGAAACATCGATGTTTTCTGGACACGAGAAGTCTTGACTTTTATTTGCCAAATCTTGAATGATTGTGTGTCTAATGATGCCATACTCTCGCTGTTTTTTTTTTAATTATTTCCGGGGGAGGAACCCCGAAACCTCTCCCTCCTTTACTAGGGGTATCAACCACACGGCGCGGCGCAACCCCTGTGATGCATCTACTCTGATGTTGTTGTGCCCCCCCCCCCCCCCCACCCATATAAGTCTGCAGTTTACGCCACTGGTTCTCAAAGGGTTAAAATCCGTCGGTTCAAAAGGCGCCATCAGTGCTGCCGTTTGTGTACATATATAATGGTATTTTTCAATGGGGCTATTGCACACTTTTGCTATAAGCGATTTAATAGTCAATTATGGCGTAAAAACCTCAAAAAATAACGATGGCGGCACTAAAAACTTCCAAAATCCACTCCTAAACTCAATAAACGCAGTTATTTGCGGGAGCGTAATGGTGGCCGAAGGCACTAACAATGGGAGATTCCCATCTAACTATTTTAAAACTCCATCAAGAAGTGACCAATAAGAGACTACTTTCATTTGACACCGGTGTCACTTTGGTGTTGCGGTACCATTCATCGGATATGGATCATCACTCTGATGACTAATTACTCGGTGAATCATCCTTGTCAGCATAGAAAGAGTGACGAAATTAAGATAGGAATCTCCCATTGTTAGTGCCTTCGGCCACCATTATACGCTCGCGCAAATGACTGCGTTTATTGAGTTTAGGAGTGGATTTTGGAAGTTTTTAGTGCCGCCATCGTTATTTTTTGAGGTTATTACGCCATAATTGACTATTAAATCGCTTATAGCAAAAGTGTGCAATAGCCCCATTCACCGATGATTCCGCCGGTTTAGAAAAGATTATACAGTTCAATTCAGTTCATGACCGTAATACACAAAAATGCTGTCATCTGAAATCTTTTCTCAATCGGCGCAACCGCCGTCAACTTTATAAAAATATCCGCAAGTTTCTTAAAGTCATCGACGACTCCACCGATTGAGAAAATATTAGAGATGCGATCATTTTTGTGCATTACAGACAATGGAGCTGTTGCAAACTTTTGCTACAGGCTTATTAATAGTTGACAATGGGGTAGTACCCTGTAAAAATAACGATTAGCGCACTAACAAATCACGAAATCCACTCCTAAACTCACAAAATGCTTTTAAATGCAAGACCGTAATGACGGCCGAGGCCGCGGTTTTCTTATGGCAATTGTATGCTTCTTCTTCTTCTTGTGTGGTGTTGCGAGAACACCTAGTGTAGATGGCGCTGATTGAAGATAGGGAGCCCCAATGAAAACCGCGGCCCCGGCCGCCATTACGGGTCTCGCGTTTAAAAGCATTTTGTGAGTTTAGGAGTGGATTTCGTGATTTTTTAGTGCGCTAATCGTCATTTTTACTGGATATTACCCCAGAAACTACTATTAATAAGCCTGTAGCAAAAGTTTGCAACAGCTCCATTGTCATACATTATATACTGGACTGTGTAATCTTCTCTCAACCGGTGGAACCTTCGGTGGATTGAAAAAGTGTCTTCAAAAATACACGGAATAACAGCAGCTTTGAAAGGCGCGCTCGAAATATTTATTCCACCGAACAAGCAAGTGCTAAACATCGAGTTCCTCTGAACAGAGCAACCAAGCCAAAGATTACACTAACTATGAGTAGTAGCTACTAATGGTGGGAAGAGTCCACGTCGACTTGATCGGACGAGGCAACGTGCATTTAACCAAACGACTCGTCGGTCACAAACTCACCACCATCCGGGATTGAATTGAACTGTATAATCTTTTCCATCCGGTCAACAAGTAGACAGTCCGGTAGCACTGTAATCTCTGAGCTTTATTCCAGATACGTATAGGTTTACCATCCATCTCTTAAACCTTCCAATAGAGGGGTTTAGTAATGGCGACTGCCGGTGATGAGCGTTCCAAACAAAGGCAGTTTGTCTCTCTTGCTCTCACGTAATCCCCATGTACTACCATCATCTCACCCTAATTTCAAAAATCATATAAAGTAACATCTTTCGTGAAATTTATGGCTGAAATGAAATTCTCGAGGCATTTTAATGCGATATGGATATCAATATGTAGTGAAACAAGGCCCTGTATACGAATTTCGAAACTAGAAAGAGATGGGTGTACAATATGTACATGGGGGTCACGGGAGAGTGAGTGAGATAGTTTGGAACGCTGCGCGAGTTTTATCACAACCGATTGCAACCGATGAATGCATTGTTGTGGTTGTTGGCTAACCGTTGACTTCGGACTGAAACCGTCTGTACCACGCCTGAGTTATTTGATTTTGTAACTCGATCTCTTACTGACAGTGAAAGTTGTCTCTAAAATCAAATTGTTAACATCCGCAGAAAGCCTTCAATTACGGAGATAGGCAAAATGAACACCGCGGAGTACGAATATTTATCTACCCACTGAATTCGAGCGAGTTAGGACTTGTTATTAGATTCCTTCTGCTAACCTCTCTATTTTGAACAAACATATGGAACTTTGTTCTCTTGTTTGTTTTCGTCCTTTAATGTCCTCTTTTTTTACTTAAAGCACATGCTTTCGGGCGGGAAAACGGTAGAGTATTTTTCTTATCGTTTGTTTACTTTCTTGACAGAAATCAGAATTTAGAAATGAAAACATGAAAGACTGAATGAAGAATGTCTTTGAGCTTTAAGGTGATTCTATGGCAAACTCCCGAAAATTTTAATCCGATAGATGGCGTCACATGTCGCTGGCTCCGAAAAGAGCCGTTTTTTGACGGTTTTCGGCTGTTTTCTCTGAACACACGAATAAGAGACGAAAAATCGGAATGTCAGCACCTGCTTAATTTTTTGCTTGATTTTTTGAGCCATAAATGGGCCAAATTGGTTCTAAAATAAAGTTGAAAGTATGCAAAGAAAAAAGCCTGTGTAATTTGGAGTTGTATCAGTAAAGATTACAGGTGAAACAGAAACCTGTAATCTTTACTGATACAACTCCAAATTACACGTGATTTTTTCTTTGCATACTTTCGCCTTTATTTTAGAACCAATTTGGCCCGTTTATGGCTCAAAAAATCAAGCAAAAAATTAAGCAGGTGCTGACATTCCGATTTTTCGTCTCTTATTCGTCTGTTCAGAGAAATCAGCCGAAAACCGTCAAAAAACGGCTATTTTCGGAGCCAGCGACAAGTAACGCCATCTATCGGATTAAAATTTTCGGGAGTTTGCCATAGAATCACCTTAAACAACCCGCTGTTGCTTGGACTCTCCTTTTCTTCTTTCCCTGAATACAGCTTTCCCTTTGATATAAGGAATAAGCTCTATTGAAAGTTCAATTGTTACTTTTATTCTTCATTTAAATTCAGTATGAAGCCAACTTCTTTAATTAATATTTTGGTTTTTTTTGGTACACCTTCTTTCCGCACAAAATGGTTAACGATTTTAAACACTAGAGAAAGATGGCTGTGCATGAGGACCACAGGGGAGTGAGAGAGATAGTTTGGAACGCTACGTGAGTTTTGTCAGAAAGCTGATTGTTGGCTAACCGCGTTGACTCCGCACCAACGAGGTATAGGAACAGAGGGGCTGATACATGTTATAAATTGTATCAGAAAAATGTGACAGTATAGCAATATGACTCTGGTTTGTTTGCCTCATATTTTTTAACCTTTAATCAAAAATTGTAATTAATCCAGTGGAAATTGGTTTTAAGCGAAAGTGCAAGGGTTTTAGAGTGGCTACCTGGACAAATAGTTTTAATACAAATATCCGGGTGAGAAAATTTATCTTGTTTCCATTATTATGTGTCAGTTTCTTTATCGTGCAAATCCTTCCAAAAGAAACAGTTATATATATATCAATTTTTGTGTTCCAATGGCCACTCTAAAACACTTGACTTTCGTTTATAACCAATTACAAACGGATTTGTCACAATTTTTTTTTTTTTTTTTTTTTTTTTTTTTTTTTTTTTTAAATTTAAAGGTTCAAAAATATAAGGCAAACAAACCGAGCCCGTGTGAAAATTCCCAAGAGAGATGTCCGTCATGGCTGCCTCCGTGCAGTGACAACTCGTGAAAAGCGATGTATCGATGTCTACTCCATTAAAAACTATAGAAAAGTATCGATCGTCTGGGGGTGCAATTGAACCCCCGAGGAATCGATACTTTTCTATAGTTTTAAATGGAGTGGACATCGATAAATCGCAATTCACGAGCCACCACCGCCTCCGTGCTGCCTGCCTCAAAAGCACGTCCCTCAAATCCTCTCTATTGGTATGGTTCATTGACCATGGCCTTTTAAGCCATGACATATATAATAGAGACCACGCACTACACCTATCTTGCCCATGTTTGCGCGCGGTGGCAACTTTTTTTTCGGGGTCTCAACGGAACACCGCAAACATGATCCATACGTTGACTGATGAGAAAAGTTGTTAAGGTTTTTGTCTATTGAGACCAAAGATTACTTATACATACAGATATGGCATTAGCCATCTCGCCCGTGTTAAGTGAAAAATGGATAAAACGCCGGCCGTGATACAACCGGGCATACAGAGGGGATCATAAAGATTACAGAATTCTGGTTCGAAAATATTACGTTTCCCACTTTTCCTGTGTTTGTTTGCGGTACTCGAACAAACACGGAACGTGAACGGTGGAACGCGGAATACGGAACAGTTTTGTAACAGACAAACATGGAAAATGTAATCTTTTCTCTGTAATCTTTATGATCCCTTCTGTATGCCCGGTTGTATCACGGCCGGAGTCAACTTAACAAAATTCGGGCTAATGCCATATCTGTATGTATAAGTAATCTTTGATTGAGACCGAAGCACCGAAATTGCATCAGTCAACGTATGGTCCATTTAAGATGGTGCTCCTTCGTGCTCCCTACGTTAATAATTCCTGTTGAGCTCCGAAAAAAAAAGTCAGCTACCGCACGTCGCACGCGCGGCTAATGCGTGGTCTCTATAATGCACACAGTGTCTCTGTTTCCAGTAAGATTTGAGGTTCGATCCACCGTGCGCCTACGGGATAGGCGATTCCTTTCCACCACTCATCAAGTTCGGCAGAGGAGCTCGAATGTTGGTATTGCTGCCAAAGAGCGCTTCTGCCGCAGCCTCCGTAACGTCATCACTCATCAGTCTCATCAGTCATCACCATCTCACCGATCACCGCAATGATCCTCCTCTTCCTCCTCCTTCCCATCTGTTCCTATCCAATAAACACCAAGAACAAGGTTCCGAACCCGGGATTTCTTCTCTCTCCCTCCCCCTCTCTCTCACACACACATGCACGAATCACTCTATCTCTCTCTCTCTCTCTCTCTCTCTCTCTCTCTCTCTCTCTCTCCCATACACACTCACTCACACACACACGCACTCACACAGTCGCATTTTTTCTCATTATCGTAATTACTTTTCTCGGCTGTGCGAGATCGGGGGAGAAGAAACAAAACAAAACAAAATATAGAAGGAAGAAGAATAAAAAAAAAAAAAAAAAAAAAAAAAAAAAAAAAAAAAAAAAAAATCGAAACTTGATTGAGATGCCACACGCTGCGAATAGCTCACTGAATAGTGAATAACCTCGCACCTAGAGTGGGTCTACCTACCGGGGCGGCAGTCGCGACGCACTCTAGGAGAATTTATTTGAATTTGGTGGACATGATGAGACACAGACAGGATCTGTGCTGAGATCATGGCTCGGGGGGGGGGGGGGGACAAAAAACCAAAAAACTACTTTTAAATTTGAAATAAAAATAAAAAAATATTGAGGTAAATGTGGGAAAGTTTGAATTATTGGTGAGGAACTGATGGAATACATATTGAGTGAAGGTTAAATTGGTCCAAAAGGATCTTTGACATTTACTCAGGAATTTTACTAAAAATTGAGGTTGTGGAAAGTATGAACCAAGAGAGAGTTCCAAACTATCTCACTCACTCTCCCGTGACCCCCATGTACCATGTACCTATCTCTTTATAGTTTCAAAATTCGTATACAAGACCTTGTTTAACGACGTATTATTCTCAAAATCGCATTAAAATCAATGAGCTATAACTTTAGAGTGGCAGCGGATTGGTCCACCTTGTGCCACACAGGGTAGAAGGAATCCCGGGAAAAAGCTGAATTTGGACGGCAGATTCCAAGGTTTGAGGTTAAGTTTTGCAGGTCGTTTCCAAGACGTTTCCCACGATGCCCGAGTTTGTTTACGGTACGACCGAAAACTACCTACAAAATCTAACCTCAAAAATCGATTTTTACGGCAAGATGGCGGCGCCCTAGGTGTCAACAATGAACCAGCGTTCCTTGATGTGCCACTCTTAAGTTATAGCTCATTGATTAAAATGCCTCGAGGAATTCATTTCTGCCAAAAAATTTCATAAAATATGTCTGTAAAAACAATTTTTGAAATGAGAGTGAGATAGAAGTACATGGGGGTTACGTGAGAGTGAGAGAGACAGTTTGTCTTTGTTTGAAACGCTCATCACCGGAGGAAGTCATCACTAAAACCGTCTACATCCTCAATTTTTTTTTCTTTTTTTTCTTTTTTTTTTCTTTTTTATTTTAAAACCAGCGATGACTTCACCGGATGAGAAAAGATTGCATATCGGTGTATTTTTGTGCTTTGAAAGTCATGATCTGAACTGAACTGTGTAATATTTTCTCAACCAGTTTAATCATCAGTGAATGGGACAGTTGCAAGGGTCTAGAATGTGCAATTTTTTATAAAGAAAATGAAAGTACTTGATGAGCTGAGAACAAAGATGCCTTTGGTTTCTAATTAAGTCCCACTGTTCCGGAGATGAGATTTTGGCTCAAAATACATTGTTTTAAATGGGAATTCCGCGTAGTGACGTCACTACACCCACGATTTTTTGCAACTTTACACGATTGTATCTCCAAAACCGAGACACTTAGAAAAAAAACCAAAGGCACCATTGTTCTCACCTTATCAAGTACTATTATTTTCTTTATAAAAAACACAACATTTTAGACCCTTGCAACTGCCCCATTGAAACATGTCATGGAATACACATGATTGGACTTGACAGCAATAGGTTTGAATGTAAACATTAGCTTTTCGCTACTCCTTAACCAATCAGGTTGCTCCATACCTGAGGATGAAAGCTGATGTTTTCGCATGAAAACCATAGAAGTGTCAATTCCAATCTTTCCTGGGACAAGCTACAGCTTATGGCTTGTTGGTCGTTGCCTCTTCAACGCTTGGTTCCAAAATTCACAAAATCGAGAGATATCGTTTCTGTAAATTTCATCAGATCATACCAACTCGTATGTATCGATTATCTATGATCACAAGATCGTAAGGGATGAGCGTCAGTACGTACTGGATACTTCTAACCAAAAAAAGTCCCACGCGGCTTCTGGGGCCTTCCCTCTTAAGACGGGGGTGCGGGAGCCAAAGGTGAAATCACCCACTGTTTTCAAAAAACAAAGCCGACCTTTTACTCGCCGACAACCACCGCATGGATATAAGGAGCGGTAAAATGATAAAGCATCCCCCTGCTGTAAATAAAAAAAAGTTTGGGTATTGGTTAATGATCGGAAAGGTATCAGAAGTGCCACACTCCGATCATTTTAGAATTAATGATTTTACTTTTTTCAAACTAGAATGCGCGGTTACTGTTTCAACCTAATATACGAAAACGTATATAAATGAAGTGAAACAAAAAACCTGGCTTTCAGTTCCAACCGCATGCCTTATGACAGTTATTTTGCAAAACATTTATTTTATATTTTTAAAAATTCGATTTCTCCTTTCTTGTCCCTAATTTGTTTCTTTTTTCTTTTTTTAAATAATGTATTATAAGTTTCATCGGTCAAACATCATTTGTCATTCACAAAGGTGTCTTAAACATTCCCTGGAGCGGGATAATCAGTGTGAGGGTGTAGCGCGAAAAACAGTTGCGGTGGGAGAGGGGGGGGGGAAACAAACAAGAAAAAAAATAGAGGAGAGATTGTGCAAAATGTAATTTTAATAGATAAAATGATACGCTTCTCATGTGGTAAATAATGTCTTTGGTTGTTTTCCGTCGATCATTTCTTAGAGACGAATTTCAGAAAGCCATAAGGAGATTGGCCCGTAAAATTATTCCTACCGACCTAAAAATAGTGTACTTTAAGGGCCGTAACAACCCCTCTTGGGGTCCCGGAGAACGATAAAGGAGGAGTGTCAATAAAGCCAGCATTTGGCCTCAAAAATGGTCAACATTTAAAATGGTCTAAAGTTCGGGTAAAATGGCTCTACTTTCTTAAAGGCATTAATTTTTAGGTCTGAGTGGTGTTTACGGGTCATTCGAACTATAAATGGCGTGATTTCTCACCTTCAAGTGGGTCGATTTTGTGTTTTTCACGGAAAAAGCCCTATTTTTTGTTAACTTTGTGGAATATTTAGATGAGAGCAGGAAATAGTTCGGGTTTCTCCTAATTAATAGGCTATACTAAAAATGAATAACATACCGAAATACTCATCGAACTATGTCTGATTGTCCGGCTCGTACTTAAGGTGATTCCATGGCACGTGACCAAGGCGATCGATTAATGGTCATTTCCCGGACTCTGTGGAGTTTATTTTTTGTAAAACCAGGATTGTCAGCACCTGGAGGTAGATCTAACAAAGATATCTGTTAAGTTTGGATGCTCGAATCCGGAATATAAGGACGTAACTATGGAAATTTGCACAATCGCTGTTCGATTTATCGTATCGCACAACGGATTCCGAATTCGCATAGTTACGTCCTTATTTTCCGGATTCGAGCATCCAAACTTAACAGATATCTTTGTTAGATCTACCTCCAGGTGCTGACAATCCAGCGGGCCGATCATTTACTTTATCGTTAAACCGATCGTTAAACTGTCTACGAGTGATGCTATTGGTCGAAAATGTTAAAACTTGACTGTTGCTATGGTAACCATCGTTAAGAGTCTCGTTTTGTAAAGGCTATTCATGAGTAACCTTTAAAAAGAGGACACTATAACGATGGTTACCGTAGCAACGGCTAAGTTTTACAATATTCGACCAATAGAATCACTCATACACAGTCTTAACGATCGGTTTAACGATGAAGTAAATGATCGGCCCGCCGGTTTTAAAAAAAAAAAAAAAAAAAAAAAAAACCTCCACAGAGTCCAGGAAATGACCATTAATCGATCGACTAATCGATCGCCTTGGTCACGTGCCATGGAATTACCTTAAATAGGTATCAACTTTTCTGACTTTGTGAAAATGAAAAACTTGAACGAATTCTACGAATTTACGTTACATACAATAATAGCAAATCACGGGGTTGGTACTAGCTCAGTATGAGTGAACGAAAAATTAACGGAGAGGGGGGGGGGTCCAGGGAGATATGGGGAGCGAGGTGGATGAGGAAATGAACAATGTTCAAAATGTTCAGCTCTCCTCTCGTTTGCTTTAGCATCCTTGCCTTTACTGGGGGGGCGGGGGCGGGGGCGTGGAGCCCTCCCCCATCCTACCCCGCCTCCGTTCACTCAGGCAAGTCGCAATAGCTGCAATTTGCCACAGCCAGCGCTCTCCCGCGCTCACTCGCGGACTATATTATTAAGTCCTTTGAACCTCATCGCTTCATCGCATTGCCGCTCTGCCTCCGCGTCGCGTCATTGCAACCGGGCGCGCGTCCGCGCGCGGGCTCTGATTAAACTCGAGTTAACAAACCTCAAATCTGCACTGTTTTAATCAATCACATCCTCCCCCCCCTCCCCCTCACCGCCCGTGACCGTCTCCTCGACCCTCTCCATTTTTGACTTGCCCCTCACAGCTCCGCCCTTCCACCCCGCCCCCCGAATCACGGGGAGCTCCCCCTTTTCCTTGATTTGCTCCCTCTCCGTTTTGCGTGGATTTGATGGACTCCAAGCGCACTGGCGCAACCAGGATCTCTTCCATCTCTCTCATTTCCCATTTGAATGTTTAAGTAGGAAAAGGACAGAAAGAGGGGGTTTTATCCCGTTTTCCATCCTTGTCTAATATACATTTTCTTAATGGAGAAAAGAGAGAGATGAAGAAACTCTCGTTGCACTGGCGCAACCAGGATCTCTTCCATCTCTCTCATTTCCCATTTGAATGTTTAAGTAGGAAAAGGACAGAAAGAGGGGGTATTATCCCGTTGTCCATCCTTGTCGAACATACGTTTCTTAAAGGAGAAAAGAGAGAGAGATGAAGAAACTCTCGTTGCACTGGCGCAACCAGGATCTCTTCCATCTCTCTCATTTCCCATTTGAATGTTTAAGTAGGAAAAGGACAGAAAGAGGGGGTTTTATCCCGTTGTCCATCCTTGTCTAACATACGTTTCTTAATGGAGAAAAGAGAGAGAGATGAAGAAACTCTCGGTGCGCTACTGACTCCAAGAGAAGCTGTCTCTCTCTTATTGAGTTCGAGTCCTTGCGTGTAGACGGTTTGAGTATGACGACGTCATCATGGTTAAAAAAGTTCGTTAATCGTTCCAAACTTTCTCTCTCACGCTCAAGCAAACTGTTTCGTGGATATTTAATGGCATTTTTAAAATTCACCAGTTGAGGAAAGATGACACGATTCAGTTCAGTTCATGACTAGGTATAGACGGTTTTATAGTGTAATGAATCGCTATGAAGACGTCATCCGGCGATGAGCGTTCCAAACAAAACGAAATTAACAACCTACCATCAGAACTAAAAAAAAAAAAACCAAAATAAACCATAATTTAAATTTAAATTTAAAAAAATAAACAGAGGCATCATAAACTTCAAAAAGTCTTAATATAATTTTAAATTTAAAAGATTAAAATTACTAAGATAAATTAAAATTTTAAATAAAAAACAGTGTCTATCTTGCTCACACGTAACCCCCCCCCCCCGTAACCCCCATGGCTGCTATCTCACTCTAATTTCAAAAATCGTAAATAGAAACATCTTGTGTGAATTTTTTTTTGGCAGATATCAATGTCTCGAGACATTTTAATGAGATTTTGATAATGGTATGTAGTGAAACAAGGCCCTGGTATACGAATGTCAAAACTAGAGAGAGAGATACATGGGGGTCTCAGGAGAGTGAGTGAGATAGTTTGGAACGCTACGCGAGTTTTGTCACAACCGATTGCGAGATGGCGACCGATGAGTGCATTGTTGTGATTGTTGGCTAACCTGGCTAACCGTTGACTCCGCACTAAACCCGTCAATACGGTCATTATTTTGTAACGGGTGGGACATTCAAACGACTTTGAAGTAATTTTTTTCAACTACTTAATCATTTAAATGAAAAAACTATCCCACCAACAGAAAGGTCTTAACTCCTAGATAGTGAAAGGGTTTTCAAAATTTAAAATAATTCTATCCAAAGCTGAGAAAAGAGCTAAATAAGGGTGTAACGGGTGGGACAGAAAATGGACAAGGTTTTTGAATCACTTCAGAAAAAGTTGAAACTCTGTGAGTTTTTAAGAGATAAAAATGTGGAAAAAATATATGTTAAAGGTGAGGGTATAAGCTTTGATCCTACATAAAGTTTTTTTCATTTACTAAATTATTTGTCTCTAAAAAAATTAAAAAATAGGGTAACGGGTGGGACAGGTAGGTTTTGTAACGGGTGGGACGCGTGTGATTTCGTCATTGAAAATACACATCAAACCTGCTGTAACATCAACACATTTGACCTTATTAGATTTAGATAATATTTTTGTCTCTGGTTGCATTTTAATGCAAAACAAAACTGCTAGTCACTAATTTTTAAATTTCAATTTTTGCGTATCATGTCCACTTTACTGTAGAATGACCCTATAATGCTCAAGAATACTCCATTACCGGTTCACCCCCAACCGGTTGAGAAAAGATTACAGATTAGAGTGTTTTCGTGCTTTAGTATAAGTCATATAGACTCAACTGAACTGTGTAATATGATTTCAACCGGTAAGATCATCGATGAATTGAAAAACGCCAATAAATATACCTACTCGAAACGGCAACTCTGCTCTCAAGTCGTCGTCCATCTGACGCATAGGCGTAAGTCGATTTTTGCAACTTTTCAGGAGAGCGAAGACAAAATTAGCAAAATTCATCAGCTTATGGATTCAGTTCTATCAAAGGTAGAAAAACTTTGTTGGTACACAAATGTTCGTCAAAGCCTTTAGATTGAGAATATTTTGTCAACATTCCAAAATCTTGAAAAATAAAGATTATGCGGGTATTTATTTGAGCAAAAATGACTTACGCCAGATTGTCTGATTGACCGCGTTGAGATACGCCGAGATACGCCGCGTCGTATCTCCTTGATTTATACGCTTACAGTCTGAATGAATCTCTCTCGTGTTATTTCATTAAGCGTTAAACCCATTACTTATTATTTAACACGTTACCACAGGTTTCTGGTATTACACCCACATATTTTGAGACGATTTTAGCGCAGTCAAGCAATGACATCATAACAGTGATATTATCGCTATCGATACTGTCAAATCTTTTGTTATTCAAGAGTTTGCTTTTTATTATTTCAATTTTTTGTTCAAAATCATGAATGAGAAGAGTTTTGTAGAAGAGTAATCAACTGAATTGAATAATTAATATGATTGCTTCTTAAAGAATAGAGGTAAATATTTATTTTTTAGAAATCAGTCTATCGACTATTTTGATGCCTTTCTCCACCAGTTCTTATCCTGAGCTAGTTCTTCCATTTTTACATATTTCTTACAACGTACATCTTGAATTATTTATTTTTTTGTACACTCTATTCTCTGTTACCCATTTAAAAAAAAATGTTACCTTACAGAACGAGAAAGTGGGCAAAATCTATTTGGAAGAGTAATTAATCACAAAATTGATAAAATTATAAACAGTGGACGGTGCTACAACGGCTCGGTGAATTTGTCAGGTCAAGAAACAAATGATTGAGCGGCGAAATTTGGTCTTTCGGCCCTAAAAACGCGCGACAAACAGTAACACAAAGAAATGAGAAAAAATAAAGGTGGACGTGCGGGTGAAGTCGGCGTCAACATGCAGATTCTCCATTAGAAGTATAGGCGAAACACCACGCTCTGGGACTTACGCCAATACGTCTGACTGACTCTCTGGCTTTATTGACATACGCCTTTACGTTTTTCCGTTATAACTTAAAAACTATTGAGAATTTGACAATTCTGACTTCACAGATCAAAAGAGCGTCAAATTTTACATAGGAATCGATGAAAAAGTCAATTTGTCAAAAATCCGACTTACGCCTATGCGTCAGATGGACGACGAAGTAACTCTCATGCACCGCTCACTCTCTTTCTTATCGCTATAAAGTCGTAAACAGAGACATTTTTGTGTGAAATTTCCCGATTGAATCGAATTTTTCGGGTCAATTTAATGCGATTTCGATAGTAAAATGTAGAGAATAAAGGCCCTGTAAACGAATTTCGACACTAGAAAAAGATGGCTATACGTATGAGGATCATGAGGGATTGAGAGAAATAGTTTGGTACGCTAATCGAGTCTTTCCACAGCTGATTGCGACTGCGTTGAGTGGAATGTTTATTGTTGGCTAACCGTTGACTTTTCTGAATATGTATGCACAATCAAATGACAAATTCCCGCGAGAGAAGGTCGTCGGTTAAAACTCATCAAGGAGCAATTTCCTGTACATCAGGGCTGCCGTTTTGCGTAGAATCAAGGCTATTTTTCAATTCACCGATGATTCCACCGGGTGAGAAAATATTACACAGTTCAGTTCAGAGCATGACTATGATGAACTGAAATACTCGCATCTGTAATCTTTTCTCAACCGGTGGAGTCATCGATGACTTCCAAAAACTTGCGGATATTTTAATTAATCAATGGAGTTTCCACCGATTAAGGAAAGATTACAGAACAGAGTATTTTCGTGCATTACAGTCATACACTGAACTGAACTGTGTAATCTTTTCCAACCGGTGGAATCATCGGTGACTAGAAAAATAGCATTGATTCTACGCAAAACGGCAGCCCTGCTGTACATGGAAAAAAAGACTGGTAGAATTTACCATCTGCATAGCTGATTTTGGAATCGCCTATCAAGTATGATAAATTTTACTAAGCGAATTTTCGCGATCGAATATACAGGGTGTTGAAAAACTGTTCCCGAATATTTCAGACACGGATTCTACAGATCAAAATAAGAAATTTTTTTCCTATAAACATGGGTCCGAAATTGCAGTCTTTTCGAGTTACAGTGTTGCAAAGTTTCCGAAAAACAAATTGAAAAATTGTGATAACTCACTCGTGAATTTTTCTTAATGCTCGTAAATTGGTACTCTGGTGTAGTTTTAGGCGTTCTTGCCGATTTTGGCCGTGAAAATGCTGTATGCAAAAATTTGAGGGGGGTTATGGGAGTTTTTCTTGATTTTTCTCACTTTTTTTTGGCCAAATTATGTGAAAACATGCTTTCGGTTTCATTGAACCCAAAAACGATTAGCATTACTCAAAAGTTCGTAAAAAAGTATGCATTTTTAGTCCTTACAAGTTTTTCCAAGTCGTAATTCATTTCCGAGAAAATCGTCCCTGAAGTTGGAGAAGTCGGCCAGGAATGGACAGAATCAAAGAAAAGGCGATTATTGGCCGACCTCTGCAACTTCAGGAACGATTTTCTCGGAAATGAATTGCGAATTGGAAAAACTTGTAAGGACTAAAAATGCATACTTTTTTACGAACTTTTGAGTAATGCTAATCGTTTTTGGGTTCAATGAAACCGAAAGCATGTTTTCACATAATTTGGCCAAAAAAAAGTGAGAAAAATCAAGAAAAACTCCCATAACCCCCCTCAAATTTTTGCATACAGCATTTTCACGGCCAAAATCGGCAAGAACGCCTAAAACTACACCAAAGTACCAATTTACGAGCATTAAGAAAAATTCACGAGAGAGTTATCACAATTTTTCAATTTGTTTTTCGGAAACTTTGCAACACTGTAACTCGAAAAGACTGCAATTTCGGACCCATGTTTATAGGAAAAAAATTTCTTATTTTGATCTGTAGAATCCGTGTCTGAAATATTCGGGAACAGTTTTTCAACACCCTGTATCATTCACCGTCGTATGATATTCGACTGATTTGCATTTTATTTCGATGATATTCGATTGTTTCTTCGTTTGTCTCACTCGGAGACCGTTGAATTCCAACAATTGGAAATTTCGAATTCACCTCCGGAGGTAGATTCGATTTCGAATTGTTGCTACCGGTGTCAGAAATCTCATCTTCTATCCTTTTTGACTCTTTTCGCCACTATAATTTCGGAAATGACTAACTCTTCGAATAAAGTTTATTGTACAGACCATGCGTAGAAGTCATTTTCCTATGAGACACACATAGTTTTAGCTTCGAAAACGCTAGTTTGTTTTGTTAAAAATGGCCTTGTCATTCAGAGCTGATTTAGAGGTCATGTTGTGGAATATTACTATCGCAGTTTTCATTTTCACGAGAATATCGTTCAGAAGTTCATTTTCGACTCTCATTGGCTAGATTTTTCACCGATCATCGGCATCAGTTAGCAATCATTAATTCTTGAAGTGAATGATATTCGATCGCTAAAATTTGCTTATTATCTTATGGTAAATGCAACGTACCTTATGGTGAAATGTACCAACAGGTTATCTTAATTTACAACAAGATACGTTGCATTTACCATAAGACAATGGAATTTATCATACTTGAGATAGCAGACTCCAAAATCAGCTGTGCAGATTTCTAAATCCTACCAGTCTCTTTTCCGTGTATTAGATTCGAATTTTGGTGTTTGGATCTGGACATCCATCCGGCGCATTGACATCACCCAGCACTAAACCCCTATCTAAATACACGAGGACTTGGTGCACTGGCGCAACCAGGATATCTTCCATCTCTCTCATTTCCCATTTGAATGTATGAGTAGGAAAAGGACAGAAGGAGGGGGTTTTATCCCCTTGTCCATCCTTGTCTAACACAGTGATGGGCAAATAACCGAATAACGAATAACTACGAATAATTGACTAAAATTATTCGCATTATTCTCATGTTATTCCTATTAGTAAATCGAAGTTTTGACACTACCAGCATATTCATCTGTCATAAGACGAAGGACTGGTAGTCTTAAAACTTTGATTTACTAATAGGAATAACATGAGAATAATGCGAATAATTTTAGTTAATTATTCGTGATTATTCGTTATTCAGTTATATTTGCCCATCACTGGTCTAACATAAGTTTCTTAATGGAGAAAAGAGAGAGATGAAGAAACTCTCGGTGCGCTACTGACTTGGTGCGCTCTCATGAGATTAGTGCTCCCAACCCATAGAGATGTCCAGATCCAAGCAAGGAAGGAGTAATACGCGCCTTCAATCATGTAATCAGCGCATCACCTGCTCTTCCGTCCGGCAATAATTTGAAAGCAATAAACAATGAAACAAAATGTAACTGCAAAATTTGCGTTTATCGGGGGGGGGGCTGAAATTAAAAAGGGCAAGAAAATCACCCCCAACACACGATGACGACGAAATGTATGCCCCAAGTGACCTCCTCTCCACGGACTTATATAAGCTCGTTGATCTATGCCCAACCCCCCTCCCCCAAAAAAAAACACCCTCAACCCGCGAGTAAACTCTGTACTTTGAATATTTCGCCCTAAACCAGGGCCGGAATCCTCCCTCTCGAAACGACGCGGGTGACTTTTACGCGAGCGCAAGAAAGATTCCGATTAGATTCCGTCTCCTCCAACCCCCCCCCCCCCCCCCCCCTCCCCACATACTTCTTCAGCCCTCCACCTCCACCACGATCCGACTTGTACACAGAGTTAACAGAGAGAGAGAGAGAGAGAGAGAGAGAGAGAGAGAGAGAGAGAGAGAGAGAGAGAGAGAGAGAGAGAGAGAGAGAGAGAGAGAGACTTGCCCCTATTTCAATTAAAAAGACTCCTCGGCGCAATGTCACCAGATCAGACCGAGACCAGAACGAGAACCAGGCGACCCTCCCTTGAAATCCACCACTCCATTTCACCCTCTTTGCGGTTCTTTCATCTTCTGACTTCCCTTAAGTTCCAATGACTATATATTCATTTCGCACTGCACTGCACTGCAAGCCTTTTTTTCTCTCTCTTTTTAAAATGACACCCCCTCCTCCAAAAAAAAAACCGTCACCACCCCTCTCCCAACATCTCTCTCTCTCTCTCTCTCTCTCTCTCTCTCTCTCTCTCTCTCTCTCTCTCTCTCTCCTCTCTCTCTCTCTCGTCTCTCTTCTCTCTCGTCTCTCTCTCTCTCTCTCTCTCTCTCTCTCTCTCTCTCTCTCTCTCTCTCTCTCTCTCTCTCTCTCTCCGCTCTCAACTATCTCTCTCACTCTCTCTCTCCTCTCTCTCTCTCTCTCTCTCTCTCCTCCTCTCTCTCTCTCCTTATTTTCGTTTTCGACGAGCCGCCAGAACTAATCTTCAATCACCTATCATCCCTCTCTCACTTATCCGCCCCCTCACCCTCCCTTCTGTCCCTCTTAATCTATCACTCCCCTTCGGTGACACCATGAGCTTGTTTTATTAACTTATAATATGTTTACGACCCCCCTTGATTCTCCCGCGACAGAATTCATTAGGGCTGGTTTCGGCTTAAAATTATTCAATCATGCAGCCTCTTTCGAACGGCGCGGATTTTCAGCTACTCGTAGTATGTGTATTGTGTATTGTGCGTGCATGGGGCCCACCCCTTTTGATAAGGGAGTGCAAATTGAATCATGAGACCAAAACAAAGGGGCCGGGAGCTATATGAGGGCCTTGTTGACATCATTTTGAGAGTTTAAGTTGATGTGCGTAAACACTATAAACAGTTGCGTGATTTTATGCTAATTTCAGTAAAACGATAATTACGATGTCTTAATATTATCGGAGCGAGTTATTGCACTAAGAAAAATGTCACTGAAATTCAGGGGCGTATAGCTTGGAGTCGAAAAGTGGGAGGGGGGCCTCTAAAGAAATGACTTTTTTTACACTTAAATTTCACCGTACCTACCTAATTAATGTATAGTAACAACTAACAAGTACCGTCTCTTTGCTGGCGCAAATCTAATTATTATCTTTTGTAAATCGCAAAATTAAGAAAGGGGAAGAAAAAAAAAGTCTCGCCATTCAGCCCTCCGCCCCCCCCCCACCCAGCAGCTACGCCACTGCTGAAAATAGTGGAAAAGTAAATATGCCCTTAGATAATTCCTATATTGTGTAGTAATTTGCACGGCCAATACTTACAACGCGATGGTTAAATAATACAGGAATCTGCGGTATTCTTCACAGTGACGAGCGGTTATAGGTATAATATGTATAGTCCTACGGTCAATATCCATGATTAGATGCTTATTTTTTAACTATCCAAATTTCTACACAATATAGAAACCATCTAAAGGTACAATTTACTCTCCCACTTTTTTCAGTGTATGGTTACCGTAACGAAAACTCTGTTTAGTTCTTTCCTTAAGGTGACGCTTAAATTCATAGGAATTCGGATTATATTTACTTCACTGAGGGAAATAACTTCTTTAGAAACAAGGAAACACGTTTACTTGTGACAGTTTTCCTTGCGCGAAGTAAAGTTCTGTTGCATAAAGGAGAATCACTGTCACAACAAGGAATCTTTTACTTGTAGCAGCAGACATTTTCCTTGGGTCCTTGGGTTAAAGAAATTCCCCGGCTTAGTCAATATTTCTATGTGCAGTTTTTTTAACACAAACTAGATACAATCTTAGATTTAAAAAAAAAATTCCCTCGGTGTTGAATAAGCCTCTTAAAAACTTTTGATATAACATTACAGTGGTTACAGAGGGCGTAATCACGTAAAAATCACTTTGTAAGCATTTAAATACACGGAAAAAAAGATTAGTGAAAATAACCATAAGGATACCTGATTTTGGCACCTGCTAGATGTTATGGTAAACTTGGCCAGAAGTATGGTACATTTACCGGTACTTTGAGTAAATTCGACAAGCAATCAGGTAACATCACCTAGTACCTAGTCAAAACATAGTATACTTCTGGTTAACATTACCATAACATCTAGGAGGTGCCAAAATCAGGTATCCGTATGGTTATTTTCACCGTAGTTTTTTTTCCGTGTAGACGATTATACAATATACATTATACATGCTTACCTTCCTTCACTTTTCCCCGCAGCTTATTTCCTTACTGCAGTTTCTCTTGTCAAAGTATTCCATTGAGGAAACCATTAGAGCGATTCCAAAATCAAATAGTCCTGTAAACAATTCAACGTATAGTAAAATTAATAAATAATATTTTAATCAGAGGGCCGATCATTTACTTCATCGTTAAACCGATCGATAAAACTGTCTACGAGTGATGCTATTAGTCGAAAATTGTAAAACTTGGCTGTTGCTATGGTAACCATCGTTAAGAGTCTCGTTTTATAAAGGCTATTCATGAGTAACCTTTAAAAAACGGACACTATAACGATGGTTACCATAGCAACAGCCAAGTTTTACGATTTTCGACCAATAGCATCACTCATAGACAGTCTTATCGATCGGTTTAACGATGAAGTAAATGATCGGCCCTCAGAACAAAGAAAGTAGTATCAATCGCAAAAGTTTGGCAGTGAACAATTCGATTTAAGTGGTGAATCCTCCAGTGGCGGCTCGTGCGATTTGGCAACAGTGTTTTTATCCCATTTAAATACATGGAAAACAATCGAAACTCGAGGAGGCTGCCAGCCTCCACTTGAATCGATTTTTTACCTAAGTTTAAGTGGGAAAAATGCATGGTTGCCAAATCTCACGGGCCGCTACTGGAATCCTCGTGTAATCAACAGTGGCGGCTCGTGCAATTTGGCAACAATGTTTTCCCTCCATTTTATTGCAGTAAAACTATCGATTGCAGGCGAGGCGGTGCTACGATTGTTTTGCATTGAATCAAATGGAGGTAAAACATATAGTTGTCAAATAATTGCACGAGCCACCGCTGATAATCGGAGCAACTTTATGCGCTCCGCGTGCATTCTTGACGGTCAGTACTTCTGCGTTTGCTAGTACAAACGCAACTATTTTGACGAGCGAGAATTGGTTTGGTATCACCTGCGTTTGAAGGAAATTTTTAATCATACTTTTATTTTTTATTTATTTTTCTCCGATTGCAATAATTTAAAATGTAATCTTTGAAATCAATTTCCGATTGTCTGAGAACAATGCGCTGAGTTTTTGAACAATACATTACTGGTCTTGAAGGAATTTTCAAGGTTTTCTACCACGAGGGACGTGGATTTAGAGTTAAACCAGCTCCGACTCCGAATCACTGGCGCAACCAGGATATCTTCCATCTCTCTCATTTCCCATTTGAATGTATGAGTAGGAAAAGGACAGAAGGAGGGGGTTTTATCCCCTTGTCCATCCTTGTCTAACATACGTTTCTTAATGGAGAAAAGAGACAGATGAAGAAACTCTCGGTGCGCTACTGCTCCGAATCCATGATTTAAAGACTCTAGGGTCGATTATAGTTCGAATTTTTTTTTTAACAGCTTTTTCATATTTATTTTATAGTAACAAAGTTACAGAATATCTATACAAATTTGCCAGTCGCATATGCGCGGCTATCGGCCTAGCTGTTTAGATATAAGTAGAATAAGTCTAAATTTAGAATAAGTACAAATAAAAAACAAATTTACTGGTTTACAAAAGACAGAAAAAACAAAAACAAAAACAAAAAAAAAAAACGGTACAATGCACCTGGTGCTGCTCCGGAGCTTCCGGTGCTGCACCATGCAGCATCGGTGCAGCTGCAGATCCAAAAGCTCGGGGTTATGTGGGTTTTTTGATTCTCCGGAATCCGCACCGATGCGGTGCAAGAACCCGAAACTTTAGGAGTTGCACCGAAGCTGTATGGTGCAGCACCCACGGGTGGATTTACAATTTACATCTCTTGCGGCCCTACGCAACCTTGAATTGGAGAACTCCTAGCAGCAGGATGGGGTATCTGGAAAATTTTTCCCCAAGAAAGAAGGGGAAAACGAGGCCTCCACCTTGTAAGCGCGATTGAAAAGCACCACCATAATGACAGGTCTGCTCGTAAGTCAATTTTCCCATTTAAAATTACACAGGCGGTGCCCCGGAAGAGCAGAGGGAACGTTATAAGAGCCCTGCACCTTGTCAGCGTTTCAAAGCCCACTATAATGACAGGTCGGCTCGTAAGTCTGTTCTCCCATTTGAAATTACATTGGGGGTGCCCCGGAAGAGCAGAGGGGACGTATTGAGAGCTCTGCGCCTTGTCAGCGTTTCAAAGCCCATTAAAATGACAGGTCTGCTCGTAAGTCTGTTCTCCCATTTGAAATTACATTGGGGGTGCCCCAGAAGAGCAGAGGGGACGTATTGAGAGCTCTGCGCCTTGTCAGCGTTTCAAAGCCCACTAAAATGACAGGTCTGCTATTAAGTCTGTTCTCCCATTTGAAATTACATTGGGGGTGCCCCAGAAGAGCAGAGGGGACGTATTGAGAGCTCTGCGCCTTGTCAGCGTTTCAAAGCCCACTAAAATGACAGGTCTGCTATTAAGTCTGTTCTCCCATTTGAAATTACATAGGCGGTGCCCCGGAAGAGCAGAGGGGACGTATTGAGAGCTCTGCGCCTTGTCAGCGTTTCAAAGCCCATTAAAATGACAGGTCTGCTCGTAAGTCTGTTCTCCCATTTGAAATTACATTGGGGGTGCCCCAGAAGAGCAGAGGGGACGTATTGAGAGCTCTGCGCCTTGTCAGCGTTTCAAAGCCCACTAAAATGACAGGTCTGCTATTAAGTCTGTTCTCCCATTTGAAATTACATTGGGGGTGCCCCAGAAGAGCAGAGGGGACGTATTGAGAGCTCTGCGCCTTGTCAGCGTTTCAAAGCCCACTAAAATGACAGGTCTGCTATTAAGTCTGTTCTCCCATTTGAAATTACATAGGCGGTGCCCCGGAAGAGCAGAGGGGACGTTTTGAGAGCTCTGCGCCTTGTCAGCGTTTCAAAGCCCACTAAAATGACAGGTCGGCTCGTAAGTCTGTTCTCCCATTTGAAATTACATTGGGGGTGCCCCGGAAGAGCAGAAGGGACGTATTGAGAGCTCTGCGCCTTGTCAGCGTTTCAAAGCCCACTAAAATGACAGGTCGGCTCGTAAGTCTGTTCTCCCATTTGAAATTACATTAGGGGTGCCCCGGAAGAGCAGAAGGGACGTATTGAGAGCTCTGCGCCTTGTCAGCGTTTCAAAGCCCATTAAAATGACAGGTCGGCTCGTAAGTCTGTTCTTCCATTTGAAATTACATTGGCGTAGCCCCAGAAGAGCAGAAAGGACGTTTTGAGAGCCCTGAGTCGTGTCAGCGATTAAAGGCCCACCAAAAAGACAGGTATTCTCGTAAGGCTATTTTCGATTTAAAATATTTTTGGCGGTGCCCAGGGGCGGATTTACATATCTTGAAACCCGATTTAATCCTAAAGAGGCCCCACAGAGGCAGGGTGGTGTGTCAGGGAGATTTTTCCCCAGATAGATTTGGGAATAGGGGGAGGTTCTCCTTCGAAAATTTCAATAATATCGAAGACTTAATTTTAAACTGTTAATTAGTTCAGCTAAAGCGGTACGTGTTTATCCTGTGTTATCACTAATACTATTGCTCCAGTGGCGTAAACTTGAGATTTTGAGTAGCTTTTCACCTCTTTGTAGACGCTTTATCGGAAGTCTGGGGATCGTCCCTCAGATATAATTAGGAAATTCACGTTCTCTTTGACGGTGTTTTAAGCAAATTCTTAGTTTGACACTTGCACCGAACAATGAACATACAGAAGTCAATATTGGATTTTACGAATATGTTCTCCGTTTCTCAGAAATGAAGGATTCTTTTACTTTTAACAAGATAAAGTTGATATTTTTCTGCATCGTAAAGGTTGATTAGGTTAAGGTAAAGTGTTCCTCACAGTTGAAAGTCACTTGGAAATGTAAAAGGAGAAAACTATTTTCTGAAGTCAATGTAAGGGAAGAGGGAAGAGGCAAAACAGCCTCTGGATAAATGTATAGTATACTATGCGGGATCTTCGGGCCAGTTCCTTAAAAAAAGGAGTCTGGGGGCCTTCCCCCGGAAATTTTGAAAAGTCAGATTCTCTCAGACGATATTTTAATAAATTTATAATAATGCCCCTGCCCTGCCCTGCCCTGCCCTGCCCTGCCCTAACACGCACACCCACAACCACCCACCCACTACATTCGTACTATGGGTCTGTTGCAAATGCACAATTCGGCTAGAGCGTTTCAAAGGTTCAATTCATACGTAAAAAGCCGTACAAATGACAATGGCAGCATCAGAAAACACCAAAATTCAATAATAAATTCACAAATTGCGACAAACACTGGACACTATTCACCTCTATATCTTTCCACCACGTGCACGATATTTCGCGAGATTAGCGTGGCACATTCAAATAATCAAGGCCGACTGTCATCACAGCTGACTTCATAAACAAATAAACAGTAAACACTGACGGCGTCTGTTCGAATCCTCACGTCTCAATATCCTCAATTCCTCACAATAGGTTGTGAAAGGTATACGTAAACCGATATTTGTGTCGAAAATTTATCAAAATGAAAGAATAACACTTAAGAATTCGAACAGACGCCTTCAGTGTTTACTATTTATTTGTTTATGAAGTCAGCTGTGTGATGACAGTCGGCCACGATTATTTGAATGTGCCGCGCTACTCTCGCGAAATATCGTGCACGTGGTGGAAAGATACAGGGATGAATACTGAATAGTGTCTAGTGTTTTTCGCAATTTGTGAATTTATTATTAAATTTTGGTGTTTTCTGATGCTTCCATTACCATTTTTACGGCTTTTTACTCATGAATTGTTACTTTAAAATGCTCTAGCCGAAGTGTGCAACGGACCCATTCACACAAAAAATAGCACTGCGGTTCAGAAAACACGTAGAATATTAAGACACTCACACACACACACGCTCGCTGACGGCCGACGTCATCATCATACTCGGACTGTCTCGGGCCGTACAACAAGGGTGCGCGCGGGGTCTAGAGGATAGTGAGAGGGGGTCAAATGGGCGGGAGGGGGGGCGGTGGGAGGGGAGGGGGGAGGTGGGAGGTGAGAGTGGGAGGGGGAGGGGGAGGGGAGGTGAGATGAGCAAGAGTGCTAAAATTTTATTATTGTGTCTCGCGATCAAGTTTTCCGAAGCCGTCCTCTGACTGCCCATTGGCGTAATAACTCGCACCATAGTCGCGGCCCTCGCGAACACGTAGCGGAACTCGGTGGGCCGCAATGAGAGTTTTGGCGGCAAAAAATCAACCCTTTCCACCAGTAAGAATCGCCTATGAGACTATGGTTTGAAACGGTAGCGCCATCTCCCCCCCCCTCCGAACTCATAAAAAACACAGACAAAATCCCAACAATCTCACACAGTGGCGGATCCAGACAATTTTTCTGGTGGGGGGGGGGGCACGCCTGTGAAATTTAGAAATTTGAAGCGTTGGTGTAAGTAATTTCGGGCTATTTTCTATAGAAAAAAGGCAAAATTTGAAGCTTCTGGGGGGGCACGTGCCCCCGTGCCCCCCCCCCCCCCCGTGGATCCGCCACTGGTGTGCACACACACACACATACCAAAATACACATCCCAAAATTTAGGCTCACGGCGCGGTGAATTCAAGACAAGACCATAAAATAGGTCAAACTTGGCGAGTATGTAGTTTAAGAAAGTTTAATTTCAGGAGAAAGAATGTGTAAAAAATGTGTTTTTACCCATAATGCCCCTAAATTGTAAGAGGAAAAAGACATTTGGGTCATTGGAGGACCTTGATGATCAGAATTTTTAGAGAGCAAGCGCATATGAAAAGAAAAGAAAAGAAAAGAGAAAAAAAAATCAGATTTTTAGATTTTTGTCCCCCCCCCCTTGATTTATCTGAAATAACGCCACTGCTTGAAAGCTGCAACAGCTCAAATTTAATTAAGGTAAACACCCCAGTATCCGGCACCCCTAAAATTTGCACCAGTACCCGGCACCTATTTTTCACAAAGTGAAAAATGTTAGATTAGAGGACAATTTTGGTGTTTTGTGTATTTTTTCCGATTTTTCCCTCTTCAGGCCTCAGAAAAAAACCACACACAACACCAGTATTACCATAAAACTAATATTTTTCACATTGTAAAAAATGGGTGCCGGGTACTGGTGCAAATTTTAGGGGTGCCGGGTACTGGTGCAAATTTTAAGGGTGCCGGCTATACTGGGGTGTTTGCCTTATAGAGTACTTATAAAAGTAGTATGACTTGCTGGCAATCCAGCAACGTTGTAATCAGTCCATTTGAACTTTTTCAAAAGGCTCTAATTCGAAGGCATTCACAGCGCACGGCCTATAAGTCGATATTTTTCGTGAGTTCCAATGGACCAACTGTAAAATTTGCAAGATAGCAAGCTACGCTACTCGCTACTGCCATACTGGTCATTAAAGCTCCCAAACTATAATTTCTCGTAATTTCAACTTGCCACAAATCACAATGAGCTTTGGCCGCCACAATCGATCGCTTTTGCCTACTGTACAGCATGGTAGAGCGGTTGCTGTATAAATAAGCAGTACTATAAATGTATATACACACTCCGTATACACACAATAATAGTAAACAGTAAATATAACTTCCAACTTACCCGAGTCGCACCGCGTACCGCCCCGCAACGTGGTATACGGTAAAGGGTGGAGGGGATATACAGGGTGTTTTTGAGGAACTAAGCGGTTACTCAGAGTGGGTATACTCATTGGTCCATTCCGAACTTTTAATGCATGGCATAGCCGACAGTGCATGTTTACACAAAGAGAGATGTCATTTGGGGAGGAGAGCGACCTCCCCCCCCATTTTGACTTCACGAAGCAAAAAAAAAAACAAAAACAAAAACAAAGGGTTGTCAACTTTAGACAGTGTATGTGAAGAAAGTTGTTAATTTCAGGAAATAATGTGTACAAAACGTGTTTTCCTGAAATTTTGCTAGGTTGTAAGTGAAAAAGGACAGTATAGGGTTATCAGAGACTTCGATGGCCAGAGTTTACATTCCGGGATCAAACATAATGAGAAGTAGAAAAAAAAAAATAAAATAAAAAATAAATAAAAATATTAAAAAAGGTTATCAGCTGTAACTCCCCCTCTGCCCCCTCTGCCCTCTCCCCCCTCTCCTCCCTCCCCCCACCCCAGCAAGACCTGTGCACACATTATGTCACATATTAAGTTTTAAATCCTAAACAACAAACCTAAACCTAAGCAATGAGAGAATTCTTTCTTCAATTTAATTCAAGGTGTATTTAGTTTGTGTTAAAGAAACTGCACAGTGAAATATTGACCAAGGGGGAATTCCTTTAACCCAAGGAAAACGTCTGCTACTACAAGTAAAAGATTCCTTGTTGTGACAGTGATTCTCCTTCATGCAACAAAACTTTACTTTGCTCAAGGAAAATTGTCATAAGAAAACGTGTTTCCTTGTGTTTAAAGAAGTAATTTCTCTCAGTTCATTCTACACAACCACTGTAATTTTTTTTTTTTTTTTTTTTTTTTTTTTTTTTTGTATTCTGCAAAATTAGAGTGTCGTGTCGATCCGTGATCGTAAAGATTTGCTCAGGAGTCAGCGCAATTATGCGTCACTCTGTATACAGTGAATACTGTATATGTATACGCTCACCATAAACTCGTTGCGAAGAGATATGAATACGGCCCCAAGTTTGGTCCACTCTCGCCATTTCCATTACAAAGAGCGGCGACTATCATTTTAAAGTGTTGTGTGCGGATGAGAATTGAGATCTCGTCCAAACACAACACACACACACACTGCACACACATACTTAAACACACCACCCATATATACACTCACACAAACACACGGAAGTTAAATCACACTTTCCGCGGTACACTTATTTTATATTTTTTTATTTTTATAACCTGATCCCGCCCAGCGGACATCCACCTTACGCGATTCCGCAAAAAAAAGTTCTACGGCCAAGGTTGCAAGATTGTGCACTGAAATAGTTTGACAAAAGGACACTTTGAAGGTTGTTTTTTTTTGTTTTGTTTTTTGTTTTTGTTTTTGTTTTTTTTATAATCATCAAACAAGCGCGGTGACCGCACGATGAGAAGAATCGTCACGAAAATCAGGGCATTCCGTGAAAACAAACATGAAGGTCATCAGTTGCACTAAAGTTTTTGTGAAAATGGTTTTTTTTTTAGGATTAAACGTACTATGATCTACAAAAGAAAGTACAGTGGCACCTGTTTATAACGGAACCTCACGGGACGGATACATTTTTCCGTTAATATCAGGTTTCCGCTATCGGCAGGTTTACCGGATGGAGAAAAAAAAAACGAAAAATTCAAAATTGAAAGGTCAACTGCCTTTTACCTTAATTTACCTTCGACACTTTGGAACTTAATTAAATCTTTAAAACTTTGAAACTTTACAAATTATAATTTTTAAAATATTGAACTGTTTAAGATTTGAAAAAAAAGTCTAGTTTTAAGTGTTGAGAGACAGAAGTTGCCAGTGTTTCTAATAATATTGCCTCTTTTCTCACAATTTTTCCGTCAAATACGCCTTTAAAACCTTCCGTTTCCGCGTTGGACAGATTCCGCTGTGAGCAGGCTGATTTACATTGATTTACCATAGCAATTCCACGGGGCCGGCAAAATTTTCCGATAACATCAGGTTTCCAGTGGCGCAGCGTGCCATTTGGCAACGTTGCAGTTCGTCCATTTAAACCCTTGAAAAAAGGTCGACTGCGAAGGTGTTCACAGAATACCCAATAATTCGATTTTTTTTTCATACGTTTAAGTGGACAAAATACAACGTTGTCAAATTGCACGCTACGCCACTGCAGGTTTCCGCTACCAATTGAGGTTCCGTTATAAACAGGCGCAGGCGCCACGGTACCATAGTCAAAATTTTTACTCTCTCAAATCTTGGCCATCTTTGAACAATGGGTCTGTTGCAAACTTCGGCTACAGCGTTTTAAAGTATCAATTCCTATGTAAAAAGCCGAGAAAATAACAATGGCAGCATCAGAAAACACTAAAATTCAGTACTACACTCACAAATTGCGAAAAACACTAGACACTATTCACCCTTGTATCTTTCCACCACGTGCACGATATTTCGCGAAATTAGCGCGGCACGTTCATATAATCACGACCGACTGTCATCACAGCTGACTTCATAAACAAATGAACAGTGAACACTGACGGCGTCTGTTCGAATTCTTACTTTCAATATCCTCAATTCCTCACAAAAGGTTGTGAAAGGTACGGCAACCGATATTTGTATCGAAAACTTATCAACATGAAGCAATAACACACAGGAGTTCCAAGGATGATTCCAACTTCGATCGTCATGCTTGGAACCCCTATGTGTTATTGTTTCATTTTGATAAGTTTTCGACACAAATATCGGTCTCCGTAACTTTCACAACCTTTTGTGAGGAATTGAGGATATTGAAAGTAAGAATTCCAGCAGACGCCGACGCCGTCGCGTCAATGTTTACTGTTTATTTGTTTATGAAGTCAGCTGTGATGACAGTCGGCCGTGTTTATTTGAATGTGCCGCGCTAATTTCGCGAAATATCGTGCACGTGGTGGAAAGATACAGGGGTGAATAGTGTCTAGTGTTTTTCGCAATTTGTGAGTTTATTACTGAATTTTAGTGTTTTTTGATGCTACCATTCTTATTTTCTCGGCTTTTTACATCGGAATTGATCCTTTAAAACGCTGTAGTCGAAGTGTGCAACAGACCCATTCTGCGGCTTTCAAGCAACGAGCTAAAGCGATAGAGAGGTTGATACATGTTATACGTCCTATCTCAAAGTGAGGCAGCATGGGCCATTGGGCCACCTGAATCTGGTTGATTTGGCTAACTGTTTTTTTAACCTTAAATCAAAAATTGTAATTAATATAGTGGAAAATGGTTTTAAACACAAAATGCAAGTGTTGAAAAGGTGGCTATCTGGACACAAAATTCTAATAAAACTATCCAGGTGAGAAAATTTTGCATAGATTTCTGCACGGAAAAAAAAGATTCGTGAAAATAACCATACGGATAACTGATTTTGGAACCTGCTAGATGTTTTGGTAAACTTGACCAGAAGTATGGTACATTTACCGATACTTTGAGTAAATTGAACATGCAGTCAGGTAACATCACCTAGTACCTAGTCAAAACATAGTATACTTCTGGTTAACATTACCATAACATCTAGCAGGTGCCAAAATCAGGTATCCGTATGGTTATTTTCACCGTACTTTTTTCCGTGTGTTATGTGTCATTCTCTTTATCGTGCAAATCCTTCCAGAAGAAAGTTATATCGATTTCTGTGTTACTCTAAAACACTTGCACTTTCGTTGCTAACCAATTTTAGTTGCATTTGTCACTTTTTTTTTTTTTTTTTTTTTTTTTTTTTTTTTTTTTAAATTAGAGGTTAAAAAAAATTGAGGGAAACAAACCGAGCCTGTGTGAAAAACGTCCATAAGAGATTTCGATCATGGCTGCCTCCAGGTTACCTCCATATAACGTCCCACAAATCCTCTCTATCGCTGTAGGTCGTTGCTTTCAAGCGTTTAAGGACGAATCAGGACGCCCCTTTTACAGAACGTCATGCATGAAAACTTGAAAATTTCATTGAAAATAACAGAAAATTTTGACAGTAAGAATTTCGACCGGGGTTACATACATTCCTTTCAAAGTCATAGTGCAGTCGGAGACAAGAAGGGTGTAAGACGACTCCACAAATGGCCTCGGTGGCGGGTGCGAGTATAGTAGGCCACCTGCAATGCTCGAGTTCATTGAAATGAGTATTGCGGATTGCATACTCACAGGAGTTGTCTCCTGATGTACTAGCGGAGACAAAGATACCTAGCCAGGGTATGCAATAAGCAATACACAGCATTCCATTCAACGCGTGTATTAGGTGTGTTGCGTGTTGCATGCTTGGGCCAGGTATCTTTGTCCCCGCTAGTACATTATTTTGTAAAGAGTTCAACCTTCTCACTACACGGAAAAAAGGTTGGGTACCTATACTGTTCCCAAAAAGTTTACGTCCTATTGCACCGGTGATACAATTAGTTGCGGGGGAAAATATCATTAACTTTAGGGTTTCAGCCCAAAGTTGGTAGAATATTCGATAATTTTGTAGTCTTCTTCAACTTTCAGTCTGAACTGAACTTCCTCAAACAAGGCCACATTTTCATAAAAGTTGACGATACTTTCCCAATTATTGCCGGGGCAATAGGACGAAAACTTTGAGGAAATAGTCCCAACTTTCTTTTCCGTGTAAAGAAAAAGAAAGGTTTAGTGTGGGACTGCTGCTCACCAGACGTTACTTACAGAAAAATTCAAGATAAGTCTCAAAAGAAGTTTCATTAAATCCGTTTACTACTAAACAAGCTTTGAAAACTTTTCGTTTTTTCGTTTTTCGAAAATATGGAAAATGTAGAGCGATTTAAAATAAAAATCCGGGAGACCTCACTTGAACATCCACAATACAAAAAAGCTCTGGGAGATGAAGGCTATATATTATATATAGCCATAGCCGTAGCCATAGGATATTGTCTTTCTCTCTCTTTGCCAAATTAAACGCATGTGTTAGAAAAGGACAGAAACATGGGCTGAAGTCACGTGACAGCCCCTACATCCATCCTTTTCTAACACATGCGTTCAAATGGGCAAAGAGAGAGAAGGATATTATCCTGGCTACGGCCATGGCTAATGGCTATGTAGCCTTCATCTTCGAGAGATCTTTCGTACAGTACAGTGGATGTTCTATTGAGGTCTCTCCTGGATTTTAATTTCAAATCGCTCTGTATCTCCGATATCTTTTCTTCGGATTTTTTTTTTCGAAACTGAAGAATGTTTATTAGGTCTTAAATAGTAAATAAAGCCTTTTGTGCAGCTAATATTATACTCGAACTGTTTGTTTAAAAGAGAAACTAAAAAACTGAATACTTAACGTCGAAAAAATTCAATTCTCTCCATTTTTCCCACTCAATGAGCGCATAGGCTTAAAAGTCGGGTTGAAAAAGCTCCCCCGAGTTAATATTGGATAGGGAGCTTTCTTCTTTTTTTATTTATATTCCTCCCTCATCCCCCTCCTTTTACCCTTTCCATCCTTCCTGCCTCCGTAGATCATGAAAGCGGCGAAGAAAATAAATTATTAACACACTTAAACAAGGTTGAAAAACGGAGCCGCATGTCATAAAACGGGAACACATTTAGAGCCTCCCCACCCCCCCTCCCACCACAAAAAAAGGGCCAGCTAAGCTGAAGCGTATTATTAATGGAAAAATGTAATTGTCCTCGCATACCCATTTTTTAGAAGCGCCTCCGTTCCGCCGTCGCCGGGAGGGGTTTTTTTTAAGGCGCCTTAAAAAGCATCGAAATACCACACGTCGAGCATAATGGCGGTGCGCGGCTACATCGCCGTATAACGCTCGCAGAAAAGGTGATTAAGGGGGTGAGAAATGGGTGAGTGGTGAGGGGTGGGGGTTGAGAGAGACTCAGGAAAGGGTTTAGGTGTGTGGCGTGTATAGTATAACGTACAGAGGCGGACGGCGAAGGAGGGTTGCGGGGGGAGGGGGGATTGAAAGAGGTCGTGAAAAGACAAGAAGTGAGTCTGATAAATGGAATGAGTGGTCAAGTGTGGGTGCAATTAATTATTCGTTCGCTCGTGAGGTGTCGCTACTGTCGCCGACCGCTCCTACTTTTCGCGGTGACCTCCATGGGTGGTGTTGCCAAATGTGAGGGGAGGGAGCCTCCTAGTTGGTTTTTAGAACTTTCGGGGAGAGGGGGCAACCAAATTGGTTTTTAGAACTTTTAGGGGGAGGGAGTGTTCTCATGAAATAAAAGTATAACTACAAGTAATATTTTGGGAATTTTTTGTGGAATAGAATTTCCGGTCAAAATTACCACAGCTTTAGTTCTCTCCGCTATTCTTTCCAGGGCTGCCGTTTTGCGTATAATCAATGCTATTTTTCTATTCACCGATGATTCCACCAGTTGAGAAAAGATTACACAGTTCAGTTCAGTGCATGACTGTAATGCACGAAAATACTCTGATTTGTAATCTTTCCTTAATCGGTGGAAACTCCGTTGAATAATTAAAATATCCGCAAGTTTTTTAAAGCCATCGACGACTCTACCGGTTGAGAAAAGATTACAGATGCAAGTATTTTAGTTTATTAGTCATGCACTGAACTGATCTGTGTAATCTTTTCTCAGCCGGTGGAATCATCGGTGAATTGAAAAATAGCATTGATTATACGCAAAACGGCAGCCCTGATTCTTTCTGATCACATCACTTTGCCATTTTTAGAATTTTTAGGGAAATAGGATGTTCTCATGAAGTGCGAGTATAACTACGAGTAATATTTTGGGAAGTGTTTCTGGAATAGGATTTCCGATCAAAATTACCAGAGCTTTAGTTCTCTCCGCCATACTTTTTGATCACACAACTCTGCAATTTTTAGAACTTTTAGGGGGAGGGATGTTCTCATGAAATACGCGTCTAACTACAAGTAATGTTTTAGGAATAGTTTCTGGAATAGAATTTCTTGCTATATAAAATTACCACAGCTTTAGTTCTCTCCGCCACTTGGACTTTCTGATGACAACACTTCCTCATATCAACCAAAAACTCTGGCAGAATGAAGAAAAGCTTTGTTAAGTTAAGTTAAAAATACGAAAGTTCAAATACTTCCTGACCTTTTGGAAGATGGCGGAAATTAGACGCTTTGGAACAAATGCTCACATCTGGAGCGTTTTAAATTTGTATAGAGGATATTGAGTAATCAAAAAATTTCGAATTTAAAGGATTTTCAAAAAATTTCGAACTAAAGAACATTCACAACTTATGGATCATTTCGTATTTAATGAACATTCAGAATTTAAGGAACGTTCAGAATTTCAAGATTAAGTATTCAAAATTTAGGACTTCTTAGGAAAAACCACTTGTAAAACAGAAGGTACGCTTGTTCTAAAAATTTCAAGCATCAAAGTGATATTGTGTGTGTTTCTGGTGAGTTAAACGGGCTCTTCTTTTTATCTAAAGAATGACCTAATCGATAACAGGGAACAATCCGTTTCGCCACTCGTCAGAAACACATACACATTATAGACATAGAAACATAAATTTTACAAAATGAGCAGACCCTTTGTTTTATACGCGGTTTTTTTTCCAAAGAACTCCTCAATTTTAAGGAATATTAGGAGCAGTTGCGGCTCGTGCAATTTAGCAACTATGCTAATTTTCCATTTAAACCCATGCAAAAATATCGATATCTTGGGTGTACAATTGCACCTCCTGAAGATCGATTGTTTTACATAGGTTTAAATGGAGAGAATACGTTGTTGTCAGATTGCACGCGCCGCCACTGATTAGGAGGTTTAGCCAATATTAGGAACATTCCGAGTTCTGAACAAATTCAGAGTATACAAAGAAGATTCAGATTTTGCGAAAAAATTTCGAATCTTCGGAACATTCAGAATATTTTGAAAATTCCGAATTTCGGAAACAACCAGAATCATAGAGGAGCGTTCAGAATCCTTTAAAAACAATCAGAATTATAAAAAAAAAAAAAAAAAAAAAAAAAAAAAATCAGAATACTTAAAAAAAAAAAAAAAAAAAAAAATCGTTCCTTAAAAAAGAATCCTTATTTGAAGAAAATTCAAGTTTAAGAAATTCATAATTTCAAGAAAATTCAGAAAATTAGTTTGTACCCTTCTAATTTCTCACGCGATGCGTGTGATTTGGCAACACTCTCATCGGGGGAGGGGGGTGAGCAAGTGTGAGTGTAAGTGACCGGCCCCGAAGTCTAATCGCGTATCAATCCAGCTCATTAATCCCTGTACAGAGAGAAAGAGAGAGAGAGAGAAAGCAAAGGTCCCGAAAACTTGTTCGCGCGAGGAGTTGCTCTTTTCCTCTTTTCCATTGAGTGCCCTCCGGACCTCGCTCGCGGTGATTGATTGACCCCCCAAGTTAGCAGTTAGCGGTTTCTAACGTCATGCGTCACATCGCCTCCTCCTCCTCCTCCATTGCTCCATCGCACTGTGGTCTAAGATCGTCAAAAGTTGGCCAAAAATCAGAGAGTAAATTTTTCATCAATTCATCATTTATAATTAAACTTTCCAAAACCAATTTTAATCACATAGAACACTTTTAACAAAGGGGCTATAGCACACTTTTGCTACAAGCAATTTAATAGTCGAATATGGCGTAAAAACCTCAAAAAATAACGATGGCTTCACTAAAAACTTCCAAAATCCACTCCTAAACTCAATGAACGCAGTTATTTGCGGGAGCGTAATGGTGGCCGAAGGCACTAACAATGGGAGATTCCCATCTAACAATTCTGCAACTCCATCAAGAAGTGACCAATAAGAGACTACTTTCATTTGACACCGGTGTCACTTGGTGTTGCGGTACCATTCATCGGATGTGGATCATCACTCTGATGACTAATTACTCTGTGAATCATCCTTGTCAGCATAGAAAGAGTGACGAAATTAAGATAGGAATCTCCCATTGTTAGTGCCTTCGGCCATCATTACGCTCGCGCAAATAACTGCGTTTATTGAGTTTAGGAGTGGATTTTGGAAGTTTTTAGTGCCGCCATCATTGTTTTTTAATGTTTTTACGCCATAATCGACTATTAAATCGCTTATAGCAAAAGTGTGCAATAGCCCCATTGATTCAAATTAGGAAATGTCACTGGAAAGTTTTAAATTAAGCTTAAAAGATCGAAAACGATTATTTTTAATTACTTTTTTTTTCACTCATTTTTAGCCACTTTTTTTTTTTTCAATCTCAGCCCACAGTGCGTCGCGTCGCTTCGGTACTAAACCGCGGCCTGATGATGCCGATGCTATGTCCGAGAGTAGCAGAAGAGGGGTGGGGGGGGGGGGGGGTTGGAGGGGGGAGGCAAGTTTCCTAATAGACGGAAAACTGAAACAAAAAACTCCATTTTCTTTTATGAACACACCTCGCCACCTCTAAAACGCTCGTGGCGTGGCGTGGCGTGGCCGCAAGTTCGTGTGCGACCAACCAACCGACCGTTCGTTATTAACCCCCCCACAAGTTCTACGCAGTCCATCCCCTTTACCCGCTACCCCCCTCCCCCCTCAGCCCACCCTTAACGCTCTCTCTTTTCAATTTTTATTAGATTAATGACCGATAGATTATTTTTGTTTCTCTCCTCCCCCCCCCTTGCTCCGCACACGTTCCTTTCTGCTAGCCCCTTTATCACGCCTTTTACCTCTGGAATTTTCAGTTACTTTGAAAAAAAAAAAAACAAACAAAAAAAAACCTCGCCCAACTAATCTTCTCACCCATCCGTACTACGTTCCTCCCTGATTTTGCCACCATTTTCCTCGATTTCACGCGAAACCCTTGGAAACATGTGACTTCTCGCTAAAGCAGGTGAAACTCAGAGGTCCCAGGTTCGAATCCCGGCTGAGGTGACAAAAATTTTACGATCTCACATATCGGAATATATCTCACATATCTTTTACAAATCGGAAAAAATTTATTTAAACCTTGAAGACTCTTGAAACTTGAGACTTTTTCGAAACACCCTGTGCCTTACACACTTGAGCTCCTGCGGTCGGGTTAAGGACGAAGAAGGAGCCGAGTCGGGGTCAGGACGAACTTGATCGGAATGCGCACTGTCATTCACAGAATCATAGATTCGATTCGATTCGATTCCTCGATCAGGGATCGGAGCCAGCAACGGAACCGACGCGACGGCGCGATACCATCGATGAACTGGCCGCGGACACCCCTCGAGTCCCGAGTCAACAGCAGTCATATGAGAGTCAATAATCGTGTACATAAGTATTTACGAGTTACGTGGCAGTGTTGCCAAATGTCCAATAATCATTTAGGCCCATAGCCGTATCACAGAATAATACAACCAGAACGGAAACTCTGTCAGATTTTGAAGCAAATTCATTTTGCGTCCGCCATGTTGGGATATAGGATGTTTACATCTGGATCCGCGCGCGAAAAAAAAAAAAAAATATACGACATGATCCCCGAAATTTACATTCTGAAATGTCATTAGAATAAAAGTGAGGCCGGAAAATTAAGATTTCTTTCCAGAATTTACAGAAATAAATGAGTTTTAACACAAATCACACTCGTCCCCCATGTTGGGATATAGGACCTCAGCGCTATGCCTTTTGGTGCCGTTAAATGCCAAACTTGCTTCCATTGGCTCTTATGGGAGTTTCCGTTCTGATTGTATTTTCTGTGGCCGTACAGCCAGGATATTTTTTTTCTCTCTCATGGCCCATTTGAAATTGTTTTAAAAAAAAGGATGCATATAGAGGTTGTCACGTGATTTCAGCCCCTGGTTCTGTCCTTTTCTAACACATGCGTTTAAATGGGCTGCGAGAGAGAAACACAATGCCCTGGCTACGGCCATGTTGGGCCCAATGTAGCATGTGAATATTGAGCATTGCAAACTTTTGCTTTGGGCTTATCAACAGTTGCTTGGGGTTTAAAAACCCCTGCGTAAAAATGACGAAAACCACACAAAAAAAACTACGAAATCCACTACTAAACTTATAAAATTTTTTCAAACGTGAGACCGTAATGGCGGTGGGGACTGCCTTTTCCAATGGGTTTCCCTATCTCAATAAGCTCCATCCATACGAGATGTTCTCGCGACCACCACATCCACAAGGAGAAGAAGAAGCATATAATTGCCATGAGATTTAGGTGGTATTCATCGCCATTGCCGTCTCGCGTTTGAAAGCATTTATGATTTTGGGAGTGGATTTCATGATTTTTTAGTGCGCTTGTCGTCATTTTTTTTGGGGTTTTACCCCTTTATCAACAATTCCACCCTGTATGGCAAGCTTAATTAAGATTTATCGATGCATCCTTCGTATAAGAACCTATAGGGAAAAAGAATCGATACTCAAGAGTCAGCAAATAATCAACCGAGGAATCTTTTTTTTCCCATAGGTTCATAAATATCAGAGAAAACGATGATCGATTGATCACCAGTCAGAGCCTCCACTGATTTCGATACATCGACGTCTTTTCCATTAATATGAGCCCATGGAAAAGAATCGATCCTCGGGGGGCTCGGTCGAAATCCCGAAACATCAATAGTTTTGCAAATATTCAAATGAGAGAAAACGATATGATCGATTGTTCACCAGTCAGAGGCTCCATTGATAGCGATACATCGACGTCTCTCATTCAATTAATATTCGGAGGGTGTTTTCACGGTAATCAGGGCGGGTTTTTTTACAAAAAAAAAACTCATGATATATTTATTGCAAAAAAATTATAGGTCTCTCGAATAGACCCCAAAAAAATTTTCATTTTAGTAGCCTACATTAAATTACCATCCAAGACTTAATTACCGATTACCCGCAGTGACCGCATAATCGATTATCAATGAACACGGAAAAAAAAGATTAGTGAAAATAACCATACGGATACCCGATTTTGGCACCTGCTAGATGTTATGGTAAACTTGACCAGAAGTATGGTACATTTACCGATACTTTGAATAAATTTGACATGCAATCAGGCAACATCACCTAGTACTTAGTAAAAACATAGTATACTTTTGGTTAACATTACCATAACATCTAGCAGGTGCAAAATCAGGTATCCGTATGGTTATTTTCACCGCAGTTTTTTTCCGTGAAAATGGCTGCTCTCTATCAGTTTTTCAGTGAGCTATTTTCAATCACTCTGCACGTTCTCTATCCTGTGCTGCGCTCTCTAGGACAAAATCGACAATTCTCACTCGTTTAGTATCTGTTCCACATGTGCCCCACCATGCAGCAACAGTACAAATCAAGTCCCCTACTTTTAGATAATGCTTCAAAGTAATTGTTCCAGATCTGGGTCATCTGCAGTTAAGGGATATAACGAGCCACCACAGCTCTGAGCCTAATTTTCTTTAATAAAAGAGAGGAATCTCGGATAAGTATCCGTAAAAAGCAGTGGCGGCTCGTGCAATTTGGCAACTATGTTTTTTGCCTTTTAAACCTATGCAGAAGTATCGATATTTTGGGGGTGCAATTGCACCTCCTGAAGATCGATTGTTTTACATAGGTTTAAATGGAGGGATAACATTGTTGCCACATTGCACGAGCCGCCACTGGTAAAAAGGCAACATGGGTTTCCCCAAAAAAACCAACGCTACGCGCGTCGGAATCCGCGGAGCAGCGATTAAAATCCCGATTTCGATTTCAAGAGGTTTTCGAGTGCGTAAAGTTCGAGTGTCGACGGATGGACGCTGTAACCCCGATCGATCAGGACAATCATCGGGGCTCGTTTCTACGCCGCACTATACGGTCCCAGATCGAAAAAAGTGGCCAAAATTCAGAGGAAAAAATCATCAAAAATCATAATTTTTGATATGTCAAGATTAATTTAAAACTTTTCCATGACATTTGTAGGTTTACATTATACTCGTTAACCCAAATAGCTATATCAATAGAAAGGATTTGTGGGGCGTGATATTTAAACTTCAAGGAGGCAGCCATAATCGAGATCTCTTATGGACGTTTTTCACGCAGGCTCGCTTTTTTTTTTTCCTCGCTTTTTTTAATTTAATTTTTTTAAAAGAATTGAAACACATTCATTTGAAATTGTTTATAAACGAAAGTGCTAGCGTTTTAGAGTGGCTATTGGGCACAGAAATCGATATAAATGTTTTTTCTGGAACCTGGAAGGATTTGCACGGTAAAGAAACTAACACAAAACAGAAAGATGCACAATTTTCTTACCTGGATGGTTGTATTAAAAATCAGTGTCCAGATAGCCACTCTTAAACACTTGCACTTTCGATTTTAAAATGTCCACTAGATTAGTTACAAATTTTTTGGGTTTTAAAAATAAAAAAAAAATGAGGCAAACAAACCGAAATTTAGATTGCCCTAGCTGTCACAGTGTCACAGTGTCACACTTTTCGATAGGACTTGTAACATGTATCAGCCTCTCTATCGCTTTTGCTCGTTGTCGTCAACCCCCTAGTTAAAACAAACCGTCACAGTCGTCACACTTCTATTTTTGCAGGGAAGGTAGTTAACTGTTCGTACTCGGTGGAGTTGGAATTGCCTATACGATGAACCGAAGGCGCCCGAAAAATATCTTGTAAGTGTTTCTATCGATAATTTCGTTTATCCGGAATGAAGACTGAATCAATGTAAAAAAGACTAGACGAGAAAAACGAGTAGACTCGGACTTGGTCCATAAAGGGTTAAAACCTTTCTCTGCGATTAAAATTAAACTTGGAAGTCTATAAATGATGAATTGATGTAAACAATTACTTGTTAAGTTTAAGCGAATTTTGACCAACTCAGGCCACTGATGCGTCATTTTGCGAGTCAGCGCGTTTGTAAGCAAAAAAAAGTGCAGGCGCGGATTTACCATTACGCAAAATACACATAACAGCGTAGGGCTTTAGACCTAAAGGGGGCCTCACTTCTCGAAGAAAAGAGAAGAGAAAAAAAGGAAAAGAAGAAAAAGGGAAAGGGAAAGGGGAAAAAAAAGGGAAAAGGGGAAAAAGAGAAAAAAAAGGGACGGCAAAGGGAAAAGGAAAAATGACGGAAATAAAAATTTTTCAATTTGAGATTTTTTGAGGCCCCCCCCTCCAAACCTGCAATGACGACGCCCCGGCCCTGAATATCTACCAAACCCGGGCTGCCGTTTTGCGTATAATCAATGATATTTTTCAATTCATCGATGATTCCACCCGGGTTTAGAAAAGATTACACAGTTCAGTTCAGTGCATAACTGTAATAAACTAAAATACTCGCATCCGTAATCTTTTCTCAAAGGTAAAGTCGTCGATGACTTTAAAAAACTTGCGGATATTTTAATTAATCAACGGAGTTTCCACCGATTAAGGAAAAATTACAGATCAGAGTATTTTCGTGCATTACAGTCATACACTGAACTGAGCTGTGTAATCTTTCCTCAACCGGTGGAATCATCGGTGAATAGAAAAATAGCATTGATTATACGCAAAACGGCAGCCCTGCTACCAACACGGAGGCCTCCGTAGTTTGAGGAGTCAAATAAAACATCGCAAAGAATAAAGCCGGTCGTTGTTTCAAAACGTACCCCTTTTTATTCAATATCTTGGGTTCTTTTGATAGTCCAAGGTGTCCTTTTCGATAAATAAGTACTTATCGAAAAGGTGGGTCAATACTCAATATACACCGTTTTTGAGAAAAAAAGAGGCAAAAGTTCCATTGATTTTTCTAGAATTGAAGGTATTTTGCGTTTGAGCCGCAATAGGGGGGGAATGACCCACCTTCTCGATGCTGGCGTATTGAGAAGAACATATCAGGCTTTCAAAAGAACCGAAGATATTGAAGAAAAAGTGGTAGGCTTTCCATCAACAACGACGCGCGAAAGGCACCGCGGCTCTTGTTACGATCATTGAGAAATGAAATTTATTAAAATGGCGTCTGAGAGAATCTGAGTTTTCAAAATTTCCGAGGGAAGGCCCCCAGATTTCTCTTCATTAGAAACCGACCCGTAAATCCCGCATAGTATACAATACATTTATCCAAAGGCTGTTTTGCCTCTTCCCGCCCCTGAAAGAGAATTTCAAGTTTACGCCATGGAGTGGAGCGGAATACTTATTACATTGACTTCAGACAGGGGCGTCATTTCAAGTTCGGCTTGGGGGGGCAAAAAATCGTATGACTTTTTTTTTCTTTTCTTTTTCGCTAATCATTATAATTTTCGGCTTGGAGGAATCAAAAATCGGATAACCTTTTTTTTTTTTTTTGCTCATCAATATAATTTTAGAGCCAAAGAGCCGTCTTTTGCGGGCAATAATCGGACGACCTTTTTTTTTTTTGCTCATCGATATAATTTGTGCCAGTTTTTGAGCCTGACTTCAAATCCTTGGGGGGGAGTTGCCCCCCCAGCCCCCCCTAAATGACGCCCATGAGTCTTCAGAAAGGAGATGTTCTACTCTTACATTTCCAAAATATTTTCAAGTATAAGGAACAGTTTACCTGAACCTAATCAACCTTAACGACACACAAAAATATCAGTTTTATCTTGTTGAAACAAAAAAAAAAAAAAAATCCTTCATCTCTGAGAAACGAAGATCATATTCGTAAAATCCAATCTTGAATTCTGTATGTTTGGTGCAAGTGTTCTACTAAGAATTTGCTTAAGATACCGTCAGTGGCGTCGCGTGCCATCTGGCAACAATGCAACATCTCCATTTAAACTCGTTAAATATACCGAATTTTCCTTGTGCTCTGTGCACCCCCTGAATTTGATCTTTTACATGAGTTTAAATGGATATAATACACTGTTGCCAAACTGCACACGACGCCACTGGATACCGTCTAAGAGTATGCGAATTTCCAAATTTTTCCGAGGAACGATCCCAACACTTCAGACAGTGCGTCTACAAAGAGGTAAACATCTATTAAAAATCTCAAGATTACGCCACTGGACTCATAGTATTAGTGATAATACAGGATAGACAAGCAACCCGCTTTAGCTGAACTGACAGTTAAAACTAAGTTTTCGATTTTTTTGAAATTTTCGGGGGCGAACCTCCCGCTATTCCCACCTCTTTCTTTTGGAAAAATCTCACAGATATACCAGCGTGCCTCTTGGGGGCCTCAAATTAGAGGTAAAATTGGGTTTCAAGAGCTGTAAATCCGCCGCTGGGCACCGCCAAAAATATTTTAAGGGAAAACAGACTTAAAAGAACACCTGCCTTTTTGATGGGCTTTTAATCGCTGACACGGCTCAGGGCTCTCAAAACGTCCGCTGCGCTCTTCCGGGGCACCACCAATGTTATAGGAAAACGGACTTACGAGCAGATCTGTCAATTTGGTGGGCTTTGAATAGCTGACAAGGTACAGGGCTCTCAAAACGTCCCCTCTGCTCTTCCAGGGCACCGCCAATGTAATTTTCATTAGAAAAACAGACTTACGAGCAAAACTGTCTTTTTGGTGGGCTTTGAATCGCTGACAAGGCGCAGGGCTCTCAAAACGTCCCCCCTGCTCTTCCAGGGCACCGCCAATGTAATTTTCATTAGAAAAACAGACTTACGAGCAAACCTGTCTTTTTGGTGGGCTTTGAATCGCTGACAAGGCGCAGGGCTCTCAAAACGTCCCCCTCTGCTCTTCCGGGGCACCGCCAATGTAATTTCAAATGGGAAAACAGACTTACGAGCAGACCTGTCCTTTTGGTGGGCTTTAAATCGCTAACAAAGCGCATGGCTCACAAAACGTCCCCTGTGCTCTTCCGGGACAACACCAATGTAATTTTAAATGGGAAAACATACTTACGAGCAGACCTGTCCTTTTGGTGGGCTTTAAATTGCTAACAAAGCGCATGGCTCTCAAAACGTCCCCTGTGCTCTTCCGGGACAACACCAATGTAATTTTAAATGGGAAAACAGACTTACGAGCAGACCTGTCATTTTGGTGGGCTTTAAATCGCTAACAAGGCGCAGGGCTCTCAAAACGTCCCCTCTGCTCTTCCGGGGCACCGCCAATGTAGTTTCAAATGGGAAAACAGACTTACGAGCAGACCTGTCATTTTGGTGGGCTTTAAATCACTAACAAGGCGCAGGGCTCTCAAAACGTCCCCTCTGCTCTTCCGGGCACCGCCAATGTAATTTCAAATGGCAAAACAGACTTACGAGCAGACCTGTCCTTTTGGTGGGCTTTGAATCGCTGACAAGGCGCAGGGCTCACAAAACATCCCCTGTGCTCTTCCGGGGCGACACCAATGTAATTTTAAATGAGAAATCAGACTTACGAGCAGACCTGTCATTTTGGTGGGCTTTGAGTCGCTAACAAGGCGCAGGGCTCTCAAAACGTCCCATATGTTCTTCCGGGGCACCGCCAATGTAATTTTAAATGGGAAAACAGACTTACGAGCAGACCTGTCATTTTGGTGGGCTTTGAATCGCTGATAAGACGCAAGTCTCCTATTCCCTCTCTTTCTTGAGAAAAATTCATCCAGACACCCCATCTTGCTGGTAGGGCGCCTCAAATTCAATGTTGCGAAGGGCTTCATGAGATGTAAATCCGCCCCTGGAAAAGTGCGCGCGTAAAAGTAGACGCGAGTGAGTGAACGCTCTGCGCATGCGCGAGTACTTACACCGATTTTGATTCTTACAACCTGATTACGGGTCCTCCACTTTGATGGACCCAATCAATCGATTAATACACCGATCGAAGGGTGGAGTTAGTTTCAGAAGTGTAAGCTGAGCTAAACCGGATGATTTATGGTGAGTTTACAATTTCCATTCCTGGAAAGCTAAACAAAACTCGTCATTAATACTTTCATTTTTTTGGTTTTAAATCGTTTTTTAATGAGAATCCAAAGCTCAGATTGATTTTCATTCATTTCCATTGTGTAATATGAGAAGTAACGGCGATTGAATAATTCCAAAGATAATCGACCAGAGTTCACCCAAGTGACTTCTAAAAGGAGCTATACTTTGGGGTTTTTGTTGAATAGTTATGCAATAAACACAACCAGGCCCGGACTGGCTCACCTGAGAGGGCGCGGGACGGTGGACTAGGGAGGCGCCACCCAACGGGGGGGGGGGGTCTGGGGGTATTCCATACCTCCAGGTAGGAAGGGGGGCTCGGGGGCCCTCCCCCGGAAAATTTTTTTGATTCAGAATCCGCCAGAACGCAATTTTAAGCCATTTCTAAGCGATCAGATAGGTCATTAAAGTCAGCTCGATTCTTCGCTTTTTCATGAATATATTCGACCTTTTAAGTCGTCGATACGGAATCCCGCGGGAAAAAACCAACAGAAAAGTATAATTATGAGCTTAGAAAATCTATGAAAAAAGAGGAGAGAATATGAATGCGTAGTTTCTGGACCTTCGAATTTTCGTTTATAGTTTCCACCAAACGACTCTATATTAACAGAGGAATATCGAGGAAAAAACAAACTCACATTTTATGTCAGAGTGATATGAATATACTAATTTTTATTTTTTTTAAAATTTTAAGGAGCTGCTATCAAAATGATAATTTTTTTCCCAGTATACATCAAAACTTTTTAGTCAGTATAGGTAGTGGCGTACCGAGAAATTTCCCTTGGGGGGGGGGGGAGGATGTTAGTACGACTCAAATTCCGGGGGGTCTGGGGGGTATGGAATACCCCTCAGGAAAAGCGGGGGTCCGGGGGTCCTCCCCCGGAAAATTTTTCAATTTTCCTGACCTTCAGATTGAATTTTACGGTACTTTCATGCACAGTAAAATTGAAATGTTCAAATATATTTTTGATTTTGCCTGCATTAAATCGTTAGTCATTAAGTGGAATGTGGATGAAGGAGCCATGGAATATTTTGGAGAAAGAGGTTGTTTCATCGCCCATAAGGAATGGGCTGCGCATGGATTGCCTTCATTTTTTCAGGACTGTTTGAGCTATTCACGGGGAGTCTAAATATGGTCTATTTTTTATTTTAGCCCTCTTAGAACCGGGGGGCGGAGGGTCGGAGGTAAAACGGTTTTTTGGCAATAACTTTTGAACGGTTAAAGATAACAAAACCAATTTTTTTTAAACGAAAGATCTTTTAAAGGTCCGTCTTTTGCTGTGTATGACGTTTCAAAAATATTGAATTTTAGTTTAGTTATTGCATTTTCAAAATTTTGGAAATTCCAAAAAAATAGATTTTTGAATTTTTTTCATAAGCGTATCGCACTGAGGAAAACAAAAAACCGTCTCAAAGAAATTCCTTTCTTTTCCAGTTAAAATGAGCTAAAGTTCGTTTTCGAGAAATGATTTGTCTTTGTGTTATGAATTTTTGAAGTGTCAAAAATAGCTATTTTTGCGTTCTTTGCGGTTCTAAGTGGGGGGGGGGGGGGCGATCCTGCTCGTCTCTTACACGTTAATTACGGCGCAAACCATGTCGCCCTCGGTTCATATGAGTTATGGGACGGAGGGCGCTCTTGACACATGATATTTGTGGTATTCAAGTCACCGAAAATTAGACTGCCAGAATCGCGGCTTTTCCGCAGCTTATTTTTTTTTGGGGGGGGGGGGGGGCGCCGGGGCGCCATGGACAGAGGGCGCACCGGGCATCTGCCCGGTTGCCCGGTGGGCCAGTCCGGGCCTGAACACAACACGTAAGTTATTTCATCATAGATAGCGTACTGACGAATTATCTAACCTTTGATTCGTGATACTTTATCCCAAGTCTATGCAGCGATGCGGTCAGGGTTTATTTTTGTGGAACTGTGGCCGACTGTTTGTTTGCAGATCAATTTTGAAACATGAGGCGGAAAACTAAAGGTAAGTACTTCAATTTCAACCCAACACATTTTCATTTCGCTGCAATGGGCCGTCATTTTGCTTAGATGCATTAAGTCTGAAATGCAGGTTAATTTTTCTTCATTCCGCCGGAAAAAAGGTATTTTTGTTTGTGTACCCAATCATACGCAACAAAACGCTCTATGTTACATGAATGCTCAAATTCTAAGGAAGATTTTCGTGCAACCCGATCTTTACAACTATTTGCCAGGCTGCCTGTGGTGAATTTTTGAAAATTTTCGGAAATAGCTATTTTCGACGAGATTTTTCTCTTAAGTGAGAAGCATCATAACAATAAATTAAACCATAACAGTTAAAATTCCTAGAAAAAAAGGAGAAAAGTGTTCTAATGAAAAGAAATTCATGTACGAGGGTCGTTCCAAACGTAAGTATCATGTTTTTTTTTTTTTTTTTTAAAAAAATCTATTAATGCTAAAATAAATCGGTAAAAAGGTTTTGATGCGCAAAATCCTCAGCTTTTCAATGGTTTTTTTGGATTTTTGATACCTTCAAAATTAAAAAAATGGCGGCGGTTTTTCTGAGACAACCTACCGTTGTCGCGTGCCCAAAATTTTACGCTACTGAATCGTCGCGCTAATTGCGGTGTACAGTTTTTTGGGACCAAGAAGGAGTCCTATTGGTAGACTACTTGCCACGTGGTGAGACAATAAATGCCGAAAAATATTGTGAGGTCCTATCAACACTTAAAGCTCGTATCAAGAGGAAGCGTCCTGGACTTTTGACCCGTCAAGTTTTGTTGATGCACGATAACGCGCGCCCTCACACTGCCGGAACCACGCAATCATTTGTTACAGACGTTTAAAGGGGAGATTTTTCCCCACCCCCCCCCCATTCTCCGGACCTCGCACCTAGTGACTTTCATCTTTTCCCGCGTCTAAAGCTTGACCTCGGTGGTAAAAGTTTCGCGAGTAATGCGGAAGTGGTAAACGCGGTCGACACTTGGATTAAAAATCAAGAAAATGAATTTTTCTCCACAGGAATAAGAAAGTTGGTGCCGCGCTACCAAAAGTGTCTTAAAAGAGGCGGAGACTACGTCGAAAAATAAGGTTAGACGCTTTTTAAGTAGAATTTTTTATTATGTTTATGTTCTTTTTGCTCTCTTCAACACAATCCATTTTTCTTGTCTGAATAACGATTTATCCGAGTGCGTAAAATTTTGGGCACGCGACAACGGTAGGTTGTCTCAGCCCAGCCATTTTTTTAATTTTGAAGATATCAAAAATCCAAAAAAAACCATTGAAAAGCTGAGGATTTTGCGCATCGAAACCTTTTTACCGATTTATTTTAGCATTAATAGATTTTTTTTTAAAAAAAAAACATGATACTTACTTTTGGAACGACCCTCGTATAAGCCTCATTCGTGAAACATTTGCGATGTGCCTGATAAGGAGTCAGGAGCCGAATCAAAGTTTGAAACACTCAGGGTCATACTTCAAAGTTCAATCAATGCCTCGAATTTGCAACGCCGACCAATCAGAAATAAACATTTGTGAAAATTGAGGCTGTGCTAGAGGTTTTAGTCAAGTCCGGCTTTTCGCCAACTTGATTCGACTCCTGGTGCCTCACCGTAAACATATAACATTCATTGCGCGGTGAGCAACTGAGAATTGCATACCGCAGCATTTGAAGGCGTTTTGTTATTCTTAACTTATTCCTATACCGTGTCTCGTGGATGTTTATTGGTGTATGATCCTCTTTAGCTCATGGAAATTATCTCGAGAAAAGGATGATAGTCACTAGCGTGTTGCACTTCGGGACTTCGGGTGACCATACGGCTATTTACCTACCGCACTATGGTCTGAGATCGTCAAAAAGTGGCAAAAAATCAGGAAAAATCAGGAAAAAATTTATCGTCAATTCATCATTTACAAACTCTTATAATACCAATTTTAATCACTGAGAACACTTTTAAACAAGCAATTTAAACCAAGAAATGTGATTGAAAAGTTATCAATTGATTTTTGATTATACTCTTTAGTCTTTAACCAGTGGCGGTGCGAGCAATCTGGCAACAACGGGTTCTCTCCATTGAAACCTATGTAAAACAATCGATCTTCAGGAGGTGCAATTGCACCCCCAAGATATCGATACTTTTGCATAGGTTTAAATGGAAAATTAGCACCGTTGCCAGATTGCACGAGCCGCAACTGTCTTTAACCCCCAACTATTTTTGACCCCTGTTTAGGTGCCGTTTGATCTCGGACAATAGTGCACCGATTTCAGAAAAATTCTTCAAGGACGCCATGATGGCTGAACCGTCGGAAATTGAAGGTAAATTGTTTGGGAGCTAAATCATTGGAAGCATTTTTTCACATTTGTTTACAACTAAGAGGTGTCCCACAGTGTTTTATAGATAAAAGAGTGTCGATGGACCAGTTAATTTTAATCATCCATGGTGCACCTCAAGAATGTCTATAATGCCCAGAAGAATCTTTAAAAACGAAAATAGGAGTCGATCAGCAAAGGTAGTGGAAGATTACTGCATAAGAAACTCTAAGTATGGCAATAATCTTTGCATTACTGGACAACGACCCTCGACAGAGTGTAAACAAATGTGAAAAAACGCATCTAATGGCGATAAACCCTTGTTTTCACTTTGTCATTACTCTCTACATACAAGGACTCTAATGGGGCTGCTGCAAACTTTTGCTACAGGCTTATTAATAGTGGATTATGGGGTAAAACCCTATAAAAATAACGACTAGCGCACTAAAAAATCACGAAATCCACTCCTAAACTCGCACAAGATGCTTTTAAACGCGAACCGTAATGGCGGCCGAGGCCGCCCAAGTCTAATGGCAATTGTATGCTTCTTCTTCTTCTTGTGTGGTGTTGCGAGAACACCTCCTGTAGATGGCGCTGATTGAAGATAGGGAAACCCAATGCAAACCGCGGCCCAGGTGAGTTTAGAAGTGGAATTCGTGATTTTTTAGTGCGCTAATCGTTAGTTTTACAGGGTTTTACCAAATTGACAATTGTTAATAAGCCTGCAGCAAAAGTTTGCAACAGCTCCATTCCATCGCACCGGTGGAACCGCGGCAAAACTGGTTCCCACAGATCGCCACCTAAAATTGGCCAAATTGTCAAATACCTATTGTTCGCAGTGGCGGCTCGTGGGCTTTGGTAATGGGGAGGCTGTGGGGGGGGGGGAGAACAAGAACCCCACTAGCAGGGGGGGTGGGAAGAACAAGAACCCCACCAGCAGGGGGGGGGGCGAACAACAACAAACAGGCGCGGCTGGTCCGGCGACTGGTATATGATGGTTATTATCCAGCTACTGACTCGGCAACGCTGCGGGAGTCGTGGAGGATAGCAGCCTCCGATACCTTCGTTAGTGCGTGCACACTGCACAGTCCTTGCTTGGTTGTGTGTGTGTGTGTGTGTGTGTGTGTGTGTGTGTGTGCCGAACACCACTACTTGACCGTGCCTCGACCGCTCGACCGACTCGGAGTCTGTGCCTCTCGACGAGGCGACGAGGCACAGACTCTGGCACTGATGATTGCTGTCGTTTCGCGAATCTGAAATCTCGTTCCCCGCCCGCTCATAACTTCCTTCTCTTGCGCTTTCTCCTAGTGAAGATTGACTCAAGTTTTAGAGTCACGGACATTGTGATTGCCTAATTTTAATATGTTGTCTCTGGTTACTGTCTTGTCGACGTTATTTTTTCTTCCCTCTGAATGTCTGGGGAGGCACAGCCTCCCTTGCCTCCTTAGGCGAGCCGCCACTGATTGTTCGCCAGGGATGGACTTAAAGATTACATTGCTTAATAGAAACACATTATTTCATTTTAAGGGAGTGGTTGGGTCTGTAATCTTTCCGTCCACCACCGGTGGAATGGGGCTATTGCACACTTTTGCTATGAGCGATTTAATATAGTCGATTATGGCGTAAAAACCTCAAAAAATAACGATGGCGGCACTAAAAACTTCCAAAATCCACTCCTAAACTCAATAAACGCAGTTATTTGCGCGAGCGTAATGGTGGCCGAAGGCACTAACAATGGGAGATTCCCATCTAACAATTCTGAAACTCCATCAAGAAGTGACCAATAAGAGACTACTTTCATTTGACACCGGTGTCACTTGGTGTTGCGGTACCATTCATCGGATGTGGATCATCACTCTGATGACTAATTACTCTGTGAATCATCCTTGTCAGCATAGAATGAGTGACGAAATTAAGATAGGAATCTCCCATTGTTAATGCCTTCGGCCACCATTACGCTCGCGCAAATAACTGCGTTTATTGAGTTTAGGAGTGGATTTAGGAAGTTTTTATTGCTACCATCCTTATTTTTGGAGGTTTTTTACACCAGAATCGACTATTAAAGCGCTTTTAGCAAAAGTGTGCAACAGCCCCATTAAAGTCGAATTTGGAAATTCCCAATATTGTCCGCCAGACGGCATCACTGCATGGTTTTGTTCTCAACAGATCCATTCCCAAAATGTTCCTCCGCAGACGGCATCGCAGCTCTGATTTGGTCAATTTTTATGATTCCAATTTGAAACACGATTTTGCCCACTGTGAACGGCGATCCGCGATAAGGCGCAATGTTGGAACGTGTAAACTAGTAGTGGGTCATTTTACCGGTGTTCCGTCCGGCGCGGCGTCCGCCCCAGACAATATTCACGGGGGGCCGAAACGCCTTATAACCAGAACTGCGGCCGCTCGGAGCTAGCTGCAGCCTCTAGCCTGCAGCCGGGGCCAGGTCTCGAATCTCAAATCTGCGAGAGTCGCGAACCCCAATGCAAAGCCCATTTCTCAACTCCAAGTGGGTATTTTTATGGCATCGTTGCAGGTATGGTACATATACGACTCCGCGCGGGCCCCAGCTCCCAAGACCCGAGACCATTAGTCGCCCGGGATGCAGTGCACAGTGGGGTGAGAAGAGGGGATTCCTGGACAGTAAACAGTAGACACGCACACGGAAAAAAAAGATTAGTGAAAATAACCATACGGATACCTGATTTTGGCACCTGCTAGATGTTATGGTAAACTTGACCATAAGTATGGTACATTTACCGATACTTTTAGTAAATTCGACATGCAATCAGGTAACATCACCTAGTACCTAGTCAAAACATAGTATACTTCGGGTTACCATTACCATAACATCTAGCAGGTGCCAAAATCAGGTATCCGTATGGTCAATTTCACCGTAGTTTTTTTTCCGTGCAGGAAACAAAAAACAAAAAACAAAAAAAACAAAAAAAGACAAAAAAAAAAAAACAGAAAGAAGTCCTTGGTAGCGAGACAGGGATCTTCCATGCCTTGTGCGTAGCTCCGCCATCCAAAAGCAAAGATGGCGGTGGAGCTATGTAGATATCATATGTAGGTATCATGAGTATTTCTATCTAATGTCACAGAATAATACAATCAGAACGGAAACTCCCATAAGAGCCGCAATGGGAGCAAGTTTGGAATTTAACGGCGCCAATTGGCAACGCTGTGGTCCTATATCCCAACATGGCGGACGAGTGTGATTTGCGTTGAAACCAATGAGCTATAACTTTAGAGTGGCACATCAAGGAACGTTCCGCTGGTTCATTGTTGTCACCTAGGGCGCCGCCATCTTGCCGTAAAAATCGATTTTGAGGTTAAGTTTTGTAGGTTGTTTCCGGTCGTTTCGTAAACAAACTCGGGCATCGCCGGAAACAGCCTTCAAAATTTAACCTCAAACCTTGGAATCTGCCGTCCAAATTCCCGCCAAATTCCGAACGACCTACAAAATTTAACCTCAAACCTTGGAATCTGCCGTCCAAATTCCGCTTTTTCCCGGGATTCCTTCTACCCTGTGTGGCACAAGGTGGACCAGCCCGCTGCCACTCTAAAGTTATAGCTCATTGGTTGAAACTCATTTATTGCTGTAAATTCTGGAAAGAAACCTTAAGTTTCCGGCCTCGTTTTTATTCTATTGGCATTTCAGAATGAAAATTTCGCGGATCATGACCTACATATATTTTTTTTTTTCGCGCGCGAATCCAGATTTAATAAACATCCTATATCCCAACATGGCGGACGCGAAATGAATTTGCTTCAAAATCCGACAGAGTTTCCGTTCTGGTTGTATTATTCTGTGCTAATGTGTCTCTCTCAACAGAAGCACACAGAGGAAAGCCTCAAATGGGATAGAAATCTCTCACTGAACCTACAACACCTGCGTAGTTCCACCACTACACCTTAAACTTTTGAGTCATTTTGTGAGTCTCAGAGTGAATTTCGTATTTCTTTAAAGTGCTCGTCTTAATTTTTACTGCCCTATACTAAAAATGACTAGTTGAAACATGGGCGGATCCAGAAATCTGGCAACGATTTTTCTTTCTGTCCTGAAAAGGAAGATGGGTAGGAGAAAGAAGAGAGAATATTTTTTTTTTAATTTCGGGGGGAGGGGGGGGGAGGAGCTCAGCGTGAACGGAGCACCTTTTGAATACATGAGAAACAATCGATTAGTAACAGGGCGACGGCCACGGCCCCCTCAAGAATCGATTGTTTCTCATACGTTTAAATGGGCTGCAGTGGCGTAGCGTGCAATTTCGCAACGTTGTATTGTGTCCATTTAAACTCATGAAAAAGATCGAATTGGGTGTTCGGTGAACATCTTCGCAATCGACCTTTTACAAGGGTTTGAATGGAAACTATACAACGTTGCCAAATTGCATGAATTAATGGTTGCCATATTGCTAGATCCGCTCCAGTTGCGGCTCGTGCAATCTGGCAACGGTGCTAATTTTCCATTTAAACCTATGCAAAAGTATCGATATCTTGGGGGTGCAATTGCACCTCCTGAAGATCGATTGTTTTACATAGGTTTCAATGGAGAGAATCCGTTGTTGCCAGATTGCACGCACCGCCACTGATCCGCTCATGAGTTGAGACCAATTGGCATCAGCCTTACGTCAACTGAGGTCAACTGACCAGCTTTAATATAGGGTCGTTTTTACGTTAGAATGAACTATTACAATCGCATGCAGCAAAAGTTAGCAAAAGCCGCATTTATCGGAAGAAAAGGGTAAAAAAGAAAAGAAAAAAAAATGGTATAGCCATGGGTTAATAATTTGACTCTGACCCATATACGAGATAAACACAGAAAAAACAGAAAAACTAACCACTTTGATTGCAATGAAAAACAATGGCGACTCGTGCAATTTGACAACAATGTTTTGCCTCCATTTGAATACATGTAAAACAATCGATTGTTGGTGAAGCGCTGCTTCACTCTCGATTCGATTATTTTACGTGCAATCAAGTGGAGGAAAGACACTGTTGCCAAATGGAGCTGTTGCAAACTTTTGCTACAGGCTTAAAAATAGTTGATTATGCAGTAATACCCTGTAAAAATAACGATTAGCGCACTAAAAAATCACGAAATCCACTCCTAAACTCACAAAATGCTTTTAAACGCGAGATCGTAATGGCGGCCGGGGCCGCGGTTTTCTTATGGCAATTGTATGCTTCTTCTTCTTCTTGCGTGGTGTTGCGAGAACACCCCGTGTAGATGGCGCTGATTGAAGATAGGGAACCCCAATGAAAACCGCGGCCCCGTCCGCCATTACGGTCTCGCGTTTAAAAGCATTTTGTGAGTTTAGGAGTGGATTTCGTGATTTTTTAGTGCGCTAATCGTTATTTTTACAGGGTATTACCTCTTAATCAACTAATAATAAGCCTGTAGCAAAAGTTTGCAACAGCTCCATTGCACGAGGACGCCACTGCTGAAAAAAAAACGTTGGTCGAAAAAAGACTCAGCAAAACACGTCAGTTGAGTCAACCAAATGTTTGTATCATATAATCGCATAATCTCTTTATTTAGGCTTGCAAAACCTTTGGTTGGCTCTACTAACGTCTTTTGCAGGATCCGGATCACTTTTCTAACAAAGGTTTTGTCAGCGCTATCAAAGTGTTTTTTTCTGTTTTTTTTCTGTGAGGGGTAGAATGCAAAATGAGTGGGTTAAAAAAAAAAGAAAAGAAAAGTGAGTACTCAAACCATTGTAATCTAGTTGAATAAATATACCTGAAATGCAGAAATTAGGCCACTGTGCGGCGTCGCGGGGGTAAAGACGAGCGGGGCCGCCTAATCGTGAAGAAGAAACGTAAAAACGACGCGATCGCAATTCGCTTGGTCGACGTAAATCATTTACGAATCATCTCCGCCCGGCGCAAAAAGGCAAAAGCGCGAACTGGACCTTAACAACATTCTCTTCCCTTCCCCCCTCCCCACACTTATACTTGATGCAAGGATATATGTATACATGTAGCAAGTCGGAAGATCCGAACTTTAGCTCACGTTTTGTTGCATACTCTTTTTTTTTTTTTTTTTTTTTTTTCATTTTATTCATTTCTACTCCAAATCATTAATTCCGTAGAAAATTAAGTTCCGCACGACCGACATGGATAGTCTAGACCTGAATTTGAAGAAGGCCCAAAAGTAAGTATCTTTGGAAAATAATTCCTTATGATTCCAAAAATAAGGTATTGTTATTTCGAAACTATATTTTCTGGTTATTTTAATGAGAATTTGTCTTTGTTCAGCGTGCTATGATTTTACAACGAAACATAGCTATTAGAGTTCTAACAGTTCCTGCCACAGGGAAACAGAGAGAAGAGAGAGTGGGAAAATATCTTGACTTGGCGTTCAGATATCAGCTTCTTTGGAGGCAAAATCTGAACCTGAAGTTTACTGACTTAGCCGAGCAGCAACTCTGAGATTTCAGTAGTTTCAGCGACGCGTTCTGTTTGAATTGACGGTAAGAATTTCCTTATTGAAAATTCCTGAGTCGGTGAGCGATTTGGCGCAGACTTTCGACTTGTTACTAATCAATCTATCACCGACGCGTTTTGATGCATTTCAGACGCAGATATTACACGTCATTCTCTCCACTGGCGCAACCAGGATCTCTTCCATCTCTCTCATTTCCCATTTGAATGTATAAGTAGGAAAAGGACAGAAAGAGGGGGTTTTATCCCGTTGTCCATCCTTGTCTAACATAAGTTTCTTAGTGGAGAAGAGAGAGAGATGAAGAAACTCTCAGTACGCTACTGATTCTCTCCAATTATCCTTCCTCCTGCACTTGATCCTCATCCTATTTTCATCCTGTATTTCAAATGGCACCCTTCTCTCTCTTTCCCCATTCGTATGCATGTGTTAGAAAAGGATGAAACAGTGGCGGCTCGTGCAATATGGCAACCGTGCACTTTTGCCATTTAAACGTATGCAAAAAGATCGATACTAGGTGAGGCGCTACGCCTCACCAAGTAATCGATTATTTTACACAGTTTTAAATGGCGGAAATCCGTTGTTGCCACATTGCACGAGCCGCCGCTGGGATGAAAGAGGGGGCGAAAAATCACGTGACTACCCCTAATCTTTCTTTTTCTAACACTCGCTTTCTAATGGGATAAGAGAGAGAAAGGACAGATTCCTGGATCCGCCAATACTTTCCCAGTCGAGGAAGTTTCAAAGGAAAGATCAAAGCACGTGTTGAAATTCGTCCTTTAGACGTCCTTGGGACCTTTTATCAGCCCTTATCAGGCGTTGAATCCTTTTTCAGGAGGTGTTGAAGTTACATGATGGCCCATTCCTCCTTTTCTAATTTATACGTTCAAATGCGCGGGACAGAGACAGAGACACTGCGACAGCATAAAAAATAATTTCGTCAACAGTACCTTGCAGGTTGCCTACCGATTCCGGAGTGCATACGATGGCACTCGTCATCAGGGCTGCCGTTTTGCGTATAATCAATGCTATTTTACCAATCCACCGATGATTCCACCGGTTGAGAAAAGATTACACAGTTGAGTTCATTGCATGACTGTAATAAACTAAAATACTCGCATCTGAGCCATTATTTTTGTTACGGACGTTACATTTTTACTCTTCTAATTGGTATATAACACAATCTGTGTAAAATTATGGTGAACTGTTTGGGGGAAGTTATAAAACTAGATGGTTACTACTTCTCTGTCAATTTTCGTAGCAAAATATTGGTTCATTTTCCAGTTACTTTAAAAAATGAAGTGTTACGGACGTTACAAAAAAGACACCCAGTTTCCATGGACCTAATTTCGGTTGCTCTTTTTAAAAGCAATTCTAGTTTTTTTCCAATTCTATTTGAACTGAGTCATTCTTCATACCATCTATTTTTAAGAATCATTTTTGTCTAAAAAAATTTTCCTATGATTTTTTTGAGTTATTGCTCTATTTTGGTGTTACGGACGTTACACGGCATCTGTTACGGACGTTACTAGTAACAATGATTGGACAATAGATATGTTTTAACCCATTTTATCTTTACTCAGAGCTGCTTATTCCTATTAAATGACCAGGATTTTTTTTATCTTCAATAGATATGTAAAAATATGCCAAAACTTTTTTTTTTTTCAATTTAAGTCTAAATCTGAAATTAGTTTATTAAAAAAAAAAAATTACCGCCCTCCATCTTATACTCAGATTTTCATCTAAATTACAAAAATAAATTATGTAGTGACAAGAAAGGTTGAAAATAACCAACATGCAGCATAAGGAAGAAAAAATAAACTTTATTAGGAACAATACACTAAATTATTTTGAACAAAATCAAAAACTTAAAATTACGAGGGTGGATTTTAAAGTAAGTTTACCTATTTTTTTTTCCAGAAATTATTAATGTTAGAAAAAAACAAACCCAGCGTTGGAACGTACGTACTCTCAGCTTTTTAATGAGCTCCAGTTTTTCAAATTTGGTTTACGAGTTGCGGAGATATCGTGGATTTTCCACACCCATCTCTCCTTCAAACGTCCCACCTTTTTAGCCTCACAGAAAACATTAGTTTTAGACTTTGAAAAAGTAAAATAGAGCTATTATTTTATTGAAACAAGTCATAACATTGTTGTGAGGCATCTCACCTCATTTTTTGACATAGTTACCCACTAGATTCTTGAATTTTTCATTAAAAAAAAAAAAAAAAAAAAAAAAAAAAAAAAAAAAAATCGTAAAATTCTTTCCACATACTCCTGAACCAGGTGTTGACGCAAGCTGTTAATCCAGCTTCAATTCATGATGCATGCTCTTTCCTTACTGACCGAAAGTTTGAAGATCGAAACAGATTGGATCATTTTCTCAGTAGTAGAGTAGTCTATTCAGTAAACAATATGCACTCAGATATTATTGAGATGTCTGATCCGGAGATAAGCGCATCGCCTGCCGAAACTCGCAGTCTTCTGTAGCGCGTGAAAAGGTGGGCACATTTGAGGGAAAGACGGATGGGGAAAATCCACGATATCTCCGCAACGCATTGGCAAAAATTTGAAAAACTAAAGCTCGTTAGAAAGCTGAAAGTACGTACGTTTCAACATTGGTTTTGTTTTTTTTTCTAGCATTGATATTTCTGAGAAGAAAATAGGTAAACTTACTTTAAAATCCCCCCTCGTAAAGTAACGGCCCAATAAACCCTGTATAAAAATAAACATAATAATAACACAATTTGAGATCTTGAAGTGGTAATTGAATTTTTACTTAAATTACACTTCTGAGGAGCATCCCAGGTGGTAAAATTTCTCTTCCAGAAGTACCTACCAGTCATAATAATCTGAAATCAAAATATACCTGTCAAACTAAATGTTTTGTTTGAGATGCAAGTAAAAATGCAAAATTATTGACAAAAAATGTGATAATAAATGTAATAAACCTAACCTAACCTAACCTTTGCTTCTTGAAGGCGCACAGTTGCATTTCAGTTATGGAATAATAAGTAAAACATGGTTATAACGTCCGTAACTGATAAAATTAGGTACAAGGTAATGAATGTAACGTCCGTAACGTTACGGACGTTACAAAATGTAATGTGTAATAAAATGGTCCCTAAGATATCTGTGAAAAAAGTGATCCACCTGGCATGACATAAACATCATGATGTTTCTTTCACCAAAAATTAATTTAATATACCTACTCAAAAGGAAAATACACTGATTTTTGTTACTTTCCTGTTACGGACGTTACATTTAGAAGCAAGTTGGAATAATTATTAAAATATAGTTTAAAACTTACCTATTTTCTTAGCTGTTAAAGGAAGATGTTATTTATGATCTAACCTCACTCCTACAATGTGTTTGAAGTTTGGATGATGCAATAATTAGTACAAAACAGTAATGTCAACTTGACTCTAAAATCACTAGAGCAAACACTGCACCAAAAAAAAGCTGAAAAACTAGTGAAAAAAAATAAAAATTGAGTGAAACAACTTAGTTTCATAAAATTGAAGATATAACTCAATGGAGAGAATAATTTTTTTTTCAGTTAGAATATACTTTTTTTTTTTTGAAAATGTCCCCTTTTAAAATAATGGCTCATCTGTAATCTTTTCTCAACCGGTGGAGTTGTTGATGACTTTAAAAAAACTTGCGGATGTTTTAATTAATCAACGGAGTCTCCACCGATTAAGGAAAGATTACAGATCAGAGTATTTTCGTGCATTACAGTCATACACAGAACTGAACTGTGTAATGTTTTCTCAATCGGTGGAATCATCGGTGAATAGAAAAATAGCATTGAGTATACGCAAAACGGCAGCCTTGCTCGTCATACGTGCAGGTGAGTTTGAAATCACTTCCGTGATCTCAATATCAATTGTTCTATCAGAATGAAATAAGTTCGTAAGCGAGCTTGGAACAGTATAAATAATGAAAAGAGAGAAAAAAAAGGAGCTGAGACCTCAGTTAGACAAAACTTTTGTAGGAAGCTAGTCACATACAGTGTTGTCAAATTCTTCTGTAATATCAAAACAATTACATTGGATAAATAGGCAATTTTCTTTAATTATTGGCAGCGCTGCACGCAGTTTGAATCAGTTTACACGTGTCGCGTGCAGTTTTCCGAAAACTCTCAACAATTTTTAAAATCGGCGAGACAGCGTAGCACCACAACAACTGGTGTCTCACAGTTGCCGGATTATAGATTAAAAAATCATCATAGATTTCCCACGCGAAGGGGGAAAAAATCGTCGCAGATTTCGTATTGACACTGAATTGGAAATCTGCTTATTGGAAGTCACAGCGTGCCACGTGCATTTTTTTGAAGGCCCTCGACAAAATTTAAAATGGGTCTGTTGCACACTTCGGCTACAGCGTTTTAAAGTATCAATTCTTATGTAAAAAGCCGAGAAAATAACAATGGCAGCATCAGAAAACATTAAAATTCAGTATTAAACTCACAAATTGCGAAAAACACGAGACACTATTCACCCCTGTATCTTTCCACCACGTGCACGATATTTCGCGAAATTAGCGCGGCACATTCAAATAATTACGGCTGACTTCATAAACAATTAAACAGTAAACACTGACGGCGTCTGTTCGTATTCTTACGTTTCAATATACTCAATTCCTCACAAAAGGTTGTGAAAGGTACGGAGACCGATATTTGTGTCGAAAACTTATCAAAATGAAACAATAACTCACCGGAGATCCAAGGATGATTCCAACTTCGATCATCATGCTTGGAACTCCTGTGTGTTATTGTTTCATTTTGATAAGTTTTCGACGCAAATATCGGTCTCCCAAGCTGACAAAGTTGTATTCTGTGATTCTGGATACAGAACTCCAGATAATACGAATATCCAGAGGAGAAAATTTGCTTGTTTTTTGGCATGTGTCCGTTTATTTATCGTGCAAATCCTTCGAAAAGAAGCAGTCATTTCGATTTCTGTGTCCAGATAGCCAATCGGTTGATTAGGGGGGGGGGGGGCGGCGGCATGAAGTTACACAATAACACTTGCACTTTCGTTTAGAACAAATTTCAAATGAATCTGTCACAACTTCTTTTTTTACAATTTGAGGGTTAAAGATATGAGGCAAACAAACCGAGCCTGTGTGAAAATGTCCGTAAGAGCTTTCCATAATGTCTGCTTCCGTGCTAACTCAAAAGCTCGTCCCACAAATCCTCTCAATATTGCGGTAAAGCTCGTTACCACAAACTCATCAAAGCAACAAGCCATCCTAACAGAGGCAGGGAACATCGACACCATGGGCGCACCCAGGATTTCTATATGGGGGGGCCAAATTTGCATTTCATATGGGGGGGGGTCTGGGGGTCCTCCCCCGGAAAATTTTGAAAATTTAGCTCTTCTTAGACGCAAAATTAGGCTACTTCTATTCAGAAACTATCTTGAATTAACTCTCGAGAAAAATGAGATTTTCCGAGACTATGCTGTTATTACGGAAAAATCTTCATCGTGCTGATAGAAAGACGGAGTCTTCAGGAAATCTAGATTTCAGAAGAAAATCGAGCGAAATTAACAATTAAGGACATTGCTACCGGGAAAGATGTGTTCCTCCAAGGAAAAATATGTTTCATGACATTGATTCTTTGTTTGAACTCATTTCCTTTCCCATCTTTTCTTTTTCTCTCCTCCTCTTTTCCTCTTCTCTCTTTCTCTTTTCCTCATTTCTTCCTTTCCTTTTCCCCCTTTTTTCCTTTCCTTTCCTCCTTTTTTCCTTTCCTGTCCTCCTTTTTTTTCCATGGGGGCCGGGGGGGCCCCCTTTCCCCCCCGGGTCCCCGCCCAGAGGGCCCCCAACCTTTTCAAAAAAACAAAAAAACCCCAAAACTAAAATCTTCGAACCGGAAAAAACCGACCACCGGCGGGGGCCCCGGGCACAGAGCAAAGCCCGAATGGGTCAGCCCCTCCCCCCCGGGTTTTGGCCGCCCCGGCCCCCGGCCCCACCAAAAATCCAAAAACCAAAAAAATCATAAAACCCCTCGGCCACCAAAGAAAGACCGGTGACCCCCCCAAAGGAAAACCGAAAAGGCCGGGTTTTAAAATAAAGGGGGCTTTCACACAGGAGTTTCCGGGGGGAGGACCGGGAAATTTTAAACAGGAGCCCTTTAAATTTGGTCTTTGACAACATTATTTTTTTTGTTTTAAAGGGGGAGGGGGAAAAGGGAAAAAGGGGGGGGGAAAGAAGAGAGAAAGAGGGGGTAAAGAGAGGGAGGGGAAGAGAGAGAAGAGAAAGGGGGAGGGGGGAGGGAAAGAGAAAGAGAAAGAAAAAAAAAGAGAGGGGAGAGGGGGAGAGGGGGGAGATTTTGGGAAGAGAGGGGGGGGGTGGAAAAAAGAAAAGAGAAAGAAAAAAAAAAGAGGGGGGAGGGGGGGTGAAAAAGAAGGGGGGAAAAAATTAGAGAAGAGGGGGGGGGTGTCGTGCATTTTTTTAAAGGGGAAAGAGAGAGGGGAGGGAAAGGAAGGGGGGAAAAAGGGGGAAAAAGAACAAGAGAGAGAAAAGGGGGAGGGGAAAGAGAGAGAGAGAGAGAGAGAGGAGAGGAGAAAGAGAAAGGGGGAGGGGGGAAAGAGAGGGAAAAGAGAGAGGGGGAGAAAAGGGGGAAAAAGAGAAAAGGGGGGAGGGGGAAGAAAAAGGAGAAGAGAAAAAGGGGAGAGAGAAAAGAGAGAGAAAAGGGGAGAGAGAGAGAGAGAGGGGGAGAGAGAGAGAGAAAAAGAGAGGGGGAGAAAAGAGAGAAAAAGAGAGAGAGAGGGGGAGAGAGAAAAAGGAAGGGGGGGGAAACAAGAGGGGAAAAACAAGGGAAAGAGAGAAAGAAGAGAGAACAGAGGAGGAGAGGGGGGAGAAAAAGAGAGAGGGGGGGTAAGGAGAGAGATGAAAAACAAAATTAGGGGGGAGCGAGAAGGTAAAAAAAAGGGGGGGAAGGAACCTGTCCAGGTTGTCCAGGTGGTTGAGCCTCCCGCCGTCTCGGAGTTATGATCCTTGGGACGCCCCGCGGAGCGCCACCTCATAAACCCGTGTTCCTTCACACCTCTCCCCGGACCCACACGCACGGCATGATCGGGCCGGCACACGGCTACCGCTATGGATGCGGAGAGGAGAGGGCTGCGGCAAGGGACCCGAGGACCGCGGGGCCTTCCACCAACACACCTCGGAGGAATCCTCAAGGCCGCGCGCATTCGCTGTATGCTGTTTGCGATGCTGCACCTCAAGAGATCAGAAGAGAAAGAGGAAGAAGAAGAAGAAGAAGAAGAAGAAATTAATATTCCTGGTTATCGTGCTAATTTTGCGAAATGTTCCGGATCCTGGCCCTCGTTGCCAAATCTGTGCAAAATTTACACACACAGTGAATGAAGGCATAGGCGGACCGTATCAGGGGCTAGGGGGGCTTAGCCCCCCCCACTTTTTTGGGGCGGAGGGGCTAAAAATCGGGAAGAATTCATCACTTGAGACTTGAGAAGCAAAAAAAAAAAAAAAAAACAAAAAAAACAAAAGTCATCACTTTTTAGCCCCCCCCCCACTTTTTTTGGTCACGGTCCGCCTATGAGTGAAGGTGAGTCCTCACCTGTCTGAAGGTGAGATTATGGTTCCATAGATAGCGTCACTATAACCACTTATTGAAAAATCAATCTACTTGAAACTGCTTACATTTTTTTTTTTTTTTTTCTTTCTGAAAGCATTAATCAAAAAAGACGTTCCCACGGGAACTGTACAATTTTTTACTCTATTTTTAAAGCCAAATTTCAGCAATGGTGGTCCTAGATTGACAGGAATATGAGACATCGAAATTTTGGGGAAATATTAGCCTATTTAGGGGCTTCTTCCTACGCATGCTAATGCTAAAGCGCCCCTACAAAACCTACTATGTTGCCAAAATTTTGGCGATCGATTTCTCCGTCATTCTAGGTCGCTCTCTCATAAGTGGCATTGATCGAAAATACTCGGATCTTATAGTATACTCGAGCGCGAGGGTATGCCACGGAGCGGGAGCCTCATCATCGATTTTTTTTTTTTTTTTTTTTTTTTTTTTAAATAACAAAAAAAAAACAAACAAACAAACTAACAAAAATATCGCTGAAAAAGCGATTAAACCATTTTTCCACCTTATCTTAAAAAATCTGCCTCGTCTCATTTCCACTCGTTTCCACCGCAAAACAAAGACGGATCCAGCAATTTAGCATCCCGCATTTGAATGTATGAGAAACAATCGATTCTCGAGGGGACCAACACCCTTTCACTAATCGATTATTTCTCAAACATTCAAATGGGAGTAATACAAAGTTCAAGATTACTGGATCCACCCTTGCCACAAAATAAGTGCAAGAAAATTTTCCAACAAACACATCACTTCACAGTTCACATGCATTCATTTAACCTTGGCGAGAAGATCTTTGACACATATCTCTGCGAAGAAAACGAAAAGAATCGCAAAGAAGTGCGAGATAGAGATCTGAGGAGTCTCTCTCTCTCTCTCTCTCTCTCTCTCTCTCTCTCTCTCTCTCTCTCCTTTTCCTTTCCCTTTTTTTTTTTCAACCGGATTCCTTTGCTAACTCAATGAGAATTGATGATCGGAAATTGTGTGTTCCCTGCGGTTAGTTCAGTTAAGAGTCGAACTCATGGATCGTAAAAAATGGTCCATCAATATATATATAAAACGGATACGTACGATGAGGTCGAGCGGATTAGGGCTATTGAAATATGCGCATGCGCAGAGCCAGCGTTGCCGGATTTTAGGGAAATATCGGTAGATTTCACATTGATCCTTGTGGAAAATCTACTGATATTTCCCTTAAATCTGTCAACGTTGCGCAGGGCCAGAGCCGAGCAACGTTTCTTCCGTCGGTTCCCTGCCCAGTGCCCAATGCCGGGTGCCTGTATGGCCGTATGGATCCGAGGACCCTTCGGTATAAGGACGAAGGAACGGGAAGGACGCGATCAGTGCTGCCAAATGAGAAAAATTTGCTGCATAATAATTTTGCACACTTTTTTTCAGATTATCTTTACCGCACATTTCATCTCGATTCACTGCACAGTCTGGCAGCGTTTCGTGATTTCGTGAAATTTTCGTGAGATTTTCGTGAAATTTTCGTGAGATTTTCGTGAGATTTTCGTGAAATTTTCAAAGTTAGTCCATTTTGGTCCCAAAAACACAATTTCCCCCCCCCCCATGCATTTTTACTACCAAAAACGCTTGGTGCGAAAACGCACCACTAGCCACATACAATATCATTTGGGAATTAATGTATAAAAAACACCGTATTTTTTAGTGCGTTTTCGCTCCACTAGGCATAAATGGGTTAAAATATTTGTTTCTGAGGGACGTCGTGGAATTATCTTCCAGCATTTGAGCAGCCGAGCTCATCTCCCTGATGAGCCCAGCTAGTGGCAGATCTAGAAATCTTTTAAGGGAGGAGCTGAGGTCCCAAAGGGAGGGGGACTATAGCCTACTTATTCAACGAAACTCCCAAATTTTCCTCAAAAATTCTTTTGCAGGCAGTATAAAAATTTTACTCAAAGAAGGAGGGATACAGCCCCCTCAGCCACCCCCCCCCCTGGATCCGCGTCTGCCAACCACTGAAACGTATAAGAGACAATGCTCCAAATTGATGATAGATCGGACAAGCCAAAGACTTAACCTCATTCAGATTGAACCTTCGCAGCCCGTGATGAAATTATGGGGCTGTTGCACACTTTTGCTAAAATCGCTTTAATAGTCGACTCTGATGTAAAAAACCTCCAAAAATAACGATGGTAGCAATAAAAACTTCCTAAACTCAATGAACGCTTTTATTTGCGCGAGAGTAATGGTGGCGTAGGGGTA
>VMOF01000369.1:55727632-55737632 GCA_011764245.1 Trialeurodes vaporariorum
GAAAGTTTAGAAAATAAAAGAGGGGGCCAAAATCGTGTGACTGCTCCTATTCTGTCTTTCACTGACATGCATATTGCATGTTCTAATGGAAGAAGACAGAGGGACAGATTTTCGGATCCACCAATGTTTGAATGATACCTTATTTTTGTCTAAATGCTGTAGTCCTCCCCTGTAATCCCAAAAAATGCACACAAGCTATATGTAGTTGAGAAATAATATCATTTCCGAAATCGCAGAATTCTCAAGATTCATTGATTCATTTGCTAACTTACAATAAAATTAATCGTTCCATAATAAAACAGACACTGATGTTTGATGGTTCTCGCGGACATTTGTGTCGTTAAAGATGCTTATCTCCCATGGTGACGTCAAATTGATGCCCCCCGAGTGACCCTCCAATGAATGCATAGCTCGTCGGATATTATTTATTTACCGCCATTTATTTCTGAATAATAACTTTGTCAAGACTATCGAGCTCGGAGCTGCAGCCGAGACCACCGAGACCACCGCGCGCGATCTCAGCGACCACCACCAATCGAGCCGAACCTCACCAAACGGTGAACGGTGAAGAGTGCGAGAAAAGTGATGCAGAAGATGCACTCAACTGATTCCTTAGCGCATATATGTATATAATATTTCGAGAAGCGACGATTAATCAAACTGACACATCAACCATAATCAACATCGAACATCAAACGTGCAACTTGTGTGATGCCCTCCTGATGTCCGATGCTCGATGCCTGATGCTTGCGTCTCAAAATCCCCCCCCCCTTCACCGGTGTCAGAGTATGAGTGTGACTGCCTGTAAGTGTCGGTATCGGGAGCAAGATCTCTTGTTCGGCTGAATTCAGGAATCTACAGGGTGCCTTAAAAGTATACAGCGTCCCGAATAAGGTTGGAATGGGCAAAGGAACATTCTCCGATGAGAGGACGGACGACCACAGTGGATTGTTCCTTATTTGATGCGCACCCAGTGGCGGATCCCGGGGTTGGGGGAGGGCACGTGGCCCCTCAGAAGCCTAAAATGTTGCCTTTTTTTCAAAACAGAAAATAACCAAAAATTGCTTCCTGCACCACTTTCAATTTCAAAGTTCATAAGGCGTCCCCCCCCACCCAGAAAAATTTCCTTGATCTGCCTATGCGGGCACCCATGGGCCATGGTCCCATGGAAGCGGTTTCTTACGGTTTACTACCAACAATTTGGCGAATCTAGGGCGTGGGGTGTTCAGGGGCGTGCCGTGGTTTCCAGAGAAAGGGGCACGCCCTCCGCGAACAAAATTGTAAATTTGATTACTTTTTTTTTTTTTTTTTTTTTTTTGAGGTCGTTCACCCTGATTTTGCCGCCCTCAGTGAGTGCCGTCTGAGGCTACCCCCCCCCCTTCCACGGCACGCTCCTAGGGGTGTTTGTAATCCAGGAACAGGATTATTAAAGATCAGCAAAATAAATAAATATGTCTAGGAGTGAACATGCTAAAACAAAAAAGTATTTACATTTAAAACATTCTTTCAAAGGGCGGTAGAATCGTAATATTGTCCCCTCATTTTTCCAAAGCGAAACCCTCACAATTTGTAATTTATGTCCAATCCTTTCAATCCCACGACCGAGTTATTCGTTTTTGTAGATCGATCTCTCATTGGCAATGAAAAGCCAGATTGCACATTAATATCTTATTCAGTGCCTTCAATTGCCGAGATAGGCAAAATGAACACAGCGGAGCACGAATATTTATCTCCCTAGTAAAGAGCGAGTTATAGCTTCATTTTTTCATGTAGCCTTCAATTACCGGGATAGGCAAAATGAACACAACGGAGTGCGCATATTTATCTACCTACTACAGATCGAGTTATATACTGTTTTGGTAGAGCGATATCGTATAGATTGCCGTTCGAGGGCCTATGGTTTCAAACAAACTCTGGTTCAATGTAATTTCCCCATAAGCAAACTTTTGAACGGAAATTTGGGGTATTAAATCAAATAATTAATGCGACCTTTGACAATTATGAATTCTATGTCCTCAAAAATGCTTAATAATGCCTGGTTCCTTGACTAAAACTGCCGAAATCAAAAAGATATTACAGATTAAATGTTGCATTTGTAGGTTAGAATCGCCCTAAATCCCGCCAATTCCACAACAAAAACAAACATTTTGGTGATTCCAACCTCCAAACGCATCGTTTAATCTGTAATATCTTGTTGATTCCGGCAGATTTAGCGGTAGAACCAGGCAAAATTAAGCATTTTCGAGGGCGTAGAATCAGTAGCGTACACAGGAGTTTGTCTTTCTCTCTCTTACCCCATTTGAACACGTGAGAAAGAAAAGGACGGAAACGGGGGCTCGAACGTGTCTTCAGCCCCTATCTCTTTCCTTTTCTAGTACACTCACTCAAACGGGAAAAGAGCGAGAGAGACTAATTCCTGCGTACGCCATTGCGTAGAATCCATAATCGCAAAAGGTTGTGTCGGTTGTTTGATTTAATAGTCTAAATTTCAGTTTAAAAATCCGCTTATGGGGAAAAAATGCATTGAATCAGAGTTTGTTTGGAACCGGAGGCCCTCGGACGGCAATCGATACGATATATCGCTCTACTAAAACAGCCTATAACTTCATTTTTTTATCACATGTAACTTGAACCTTAGTGTTTCAATGGTTAAAAGTACATAATAATAACTAGCATTTGCTTCATTTTACTGATATTACAAATTTATTTTTTTCAAAAATAAATTTGTTAAAAATAAATTAAAATAATAATAATAATAAAAATAAATTGATTTTTTCATAAAATATTTTTTGTGAAGATACGGCTATAGCACTATGGGACAGGGACACTATGCTTAGCTATAAATACGGAATAGGGGCCACCGACCAATCAACTCACTTTCCACCACATGTCACCACATAAAATCCCCCCCCCTACCCCCGGGGTTCTCCACTTTTGGTCATCGACACTCAACTATACCAATTCTCCAATTCTCGAACTGCAATCTTGATCGGTGATTTCTGAGATTTCTCGCCTTGTCACGGAGGAATCGACACATTCCATACATACTTTCGGAACCCGATCGCAAGAACGATACATCTCGTGAGGTTGGGGGCTGGGTGATCCCTAGACACCTGGGTGCCGCGCTGAGTCGACTGAGGCCCAAGAATAAGAGGCTGGAAATCCTGGAATATAACCGCAGTGCGCGATGCATATTGACCATGGCCGATAGCCGCGTTCCGATTTTTCTACCGATTTAATTTTTTATGGCCTCTGTCAAAACATTTTGTCTTTTTTTTTTTTTTTTTTTTTTTTTTTTTTTTTTTTTTTTTTTTACAGCTTCGCAAGGCACAGCTCGGCGGGCGGCTGGATGTCTGCGCTGGATGTATTTGGTTAATGTTTTTGAGTCAGCTGGTCGTTTTTTTTTTTGTTTTTGTTTTTTTTTTTTGGAGATTCTTTTGTTGGACTATATTTTTTATCTGATAGACATTTTTTAGCGGGGGTGGTTTCGATTTCGAGTCGAGGTGACAGTGTGTCTGGTTTGAACGACCCTGCAATAAAAGTGCGAGATTTAGATTTCGGATTTTTGATCAGATTTAGATTTCGGATTTTTGATCAAAATCTGGTTGCGGGAATGTTCTTTTGAAATGGGGCTGTTGCTAGCTTCACGTCCGAATGAATCATGTATCGACTTTTAAGTGAAAACGACTTTGACACATGAAACTTCCAAAATCCACTCGTTAAGATTGGTCCGTTTTTCCAACCGGTGGAATGAATCTCCATTACTGAGTCGAAAAATTTGCTGATACTTTAGTAATTTAACCCTTTCAATATCATGTCCGAGTAATGATGTTCGTTTTCGTAATTCAGTCTACATAATCCTTGGTGAAAATTCTCATCAAAAATCATCAAAAAAATCTCAGCATAAGATTTGGAACCTGATTTTATGTTGATCCCATGATGATCTCATGACGAGTAGAACGCATCTCGACAGCGGCGGCTCGTGCAATATGACAACAACGTAATTTCTCCATTTAAAGGCATGTAAAACAATCGATCTTCAGGAGGTGCAATTGCACCCCCAAGTTATCGATACTTTAGCATAGGTTTAAATGACAAATAAGCATGGTTGCCAAATTACACGCGCCACCACTGCATCTTGAGCTCAGCATGAGATCATCATGAAATCAGGCTCCAAATCTCATGCTGAGTTTTTTTTTGTGATTTTAGATGAGGCTTTAACCGGAGATTACTCTGTGAATCTTCCTTGTCAGCATATAGTTAAAGTGACGAAATTGAGATGAGACTCTCCCCAATGAGAGAATTCTTTTTTAATCTAAGGTGTATTTCGTTTGTGTTAAAGCAACTGCGCAGTAAAATGGCTACCATCCAAAAGCGCCAATCCCCAAAATAGATTCGCCAAAAGCGCCAAAAACATGCACCAAAAGCGCCAAGGAATTTTTGAAAAAGTAGCCCAAAACCGCCAATTTGTCGCGAAATCAATAGTCCAGAAGCGCTAAAAGAATGACCCCCCCAAAAGCGCCAAGAAAGTGTTAACCCTTTCATGCACGCATTTTGGGATTTGAGTTTTTTTGAGATTTATTTAGACCGTTCGAAAGAGGACACTTTTTCATAAACTTTGATGGGTCACACAACTTTTTGGAAAATGTCCATTTAAATTACATTGAATCACATGTTACAAAAAATGGTAAACATGTGTACCACTATCCAAGAAAGGGTTAAGAGAGGGAGAGTAAATAAAGGTACTCACCAGTGATTTGTCGCTAGGACGTCAATGCAGTAAATCGATGAAAGAGGGGATTGGTTGACGAAAAGTTCCCAAACTTTCCTTCATACATGCAGCAGTAAAGTGTGGAAACTTTTTACCCCCCTGTGCCCTTTTTAATAGTGGAAATTTGCAATGGTGCGATGAATGTCAAAGGAAGGTCATATCTTTATGCGCACTTAGGGGGTGTAAATGACCCCACATAAAAAAAAAAAAAAAAATTGAAAGTTTAAAATCTTTGATGGAGTTATTTGCTTGAAATTTGGAGCCAACCGATTGTAAACAATTCTCGTCGTTAATAAAGTACTGTTTGAATGAGACAGACTTTTCCCGAACAAAATTTAGCTTCTCTTCTTCCAAAGAATACATTTTCGACGCACTGACGCTGTTAATAGCAACATACGTTTCGGCTTGAACGGCCTTTACTGTGAAATGTTCCTCACTCTCTATCTCATTCTCTCCCCTTCTTCTTTTCCCTGTGGCTCTAATCGCATACTCCAAAAGCGCTAATACGGAGTATCTAAATGCGCTAATATTGGCAGTTTTGGCGTCTCCATAAGTGCCCAAAAAAAAATTGACGGTTTTGGATCGGACCCTTTCGAGAATTGGCAGTTTTGGACTCTTACCAGTAAAATATTGACTGAAGGGAAAATCCTTTAACCCAAGGAAAATGTCTGCTGCAATAAGTAGAAGATTCCTTGTTGTAATAGTGATTCTCCTTCATGCAACAGAACTTTACTTCGCGGAAGAAAAACTGTCCCAAGTAAACGTGTTTCCTTGTTTATAAAGAAGTGATTTCTCTCAGTGTACACTGAACTGAACTGTGTAATATTTTCTCAACTGGTGGAATCATCATTGAATTAAAAAAATGACATTAATTATACGCAAAACAGCAGCTCCGATTCATAAGTAGTAAGAGTATATGTGGTTATAGTAATAGTATGAAGCGCTTTGTGCATCAGGTGTAAAACGACTTACGGTAACCCATCAACGAACCATCGATTTACTTCGACTATGAATTCACACTATACTCACTGGTCACGGCATGAAATGCGCGTGAACATCGCATCGTATACTAACAAATAAACTAACAAACAGAGCCCCGCGTGCTCTCTGATTATGAGACATTCGTGACGGCTCGTTACCTCACCAACGACTATTTGCCAATTGCCATTTGCTCGGGTCACCGGACCGACCGCCGCGCGCCGCGCCCGCCGTAGTGCGCGCGCGCCTAAGATATGAAAATGTGTCCATGACCATGAACCATGAATTCACGGTCCAGTCCGGTCCGGTTCGGTCTTGTCTGGTCCGAACCCCTGGTTGGAAACAAGGAACACGAGTGGCAACAATCAATGAGAGAAGGAATGCGTTTATGACGAAGACCAATGCACCGATACCTTGTCCTGCCGCATGTAGAGTTGGGCCGTTCAGAAGACGCGTTCATTTGAACGACATCGTATAAAAAGAACGAACGAATTAGAATAGACGGTTTGATGAAGAGGAGGAATATTCTAATGTACCGATCCGCTGAAGTTGGAAGCAAAATAAATCGGATTAACCCTGAACTGCAGATGAGCCCAGATCTGGAACAATTACTTTGAAGCCTAATCTAAAAGTAGGAGACTTGAGTTGTGCTGTCGCTGCATGGTGGGTCACATGTAGAACAGATACTAAACGAGTAAGAATTGTCGATTTTGTCCTAGATAGTCCAGGCAATAAAGCATTCTACCTTGCAAAAATGGAAGTAGTAGGTTTTTTGACGGAACATTATGTATTTTTGGTCGCTGATTCCGAATTTTTAACTTCCCACCAAAAATTTCCCGGGGAACGTTGCCAAATTTACGTTTTTTTACCAAAAAAATCGGTTTTTTGAAAATTCCGAGCTCCACGTGCATTATTTTGAAAAAACACCTCAGTTCAAAAAGAAAGTAGACAAAAAATGGAACAAAACCTCGTCAACGGTTTTTTTCTAAGATCAAAATTGACCAAAATATGAGCCATCTTCCGAACGCTCCCTTGCGGAAAATTGACGCTAACGCGGCAATACGCGTACTGCACAGCAGCCCCGCAGCCCGCGTGAAGCGATCCTCTTACGTGTCTTCCTCTCCTCCTCCTTCACTGATACTTTTAGATTATTTGGGTTCTGACCCCCCCCCCCCCCCCCCCGATACGCACCCTTGCCTCCCTTTTGCTTAACCATAACCCCCATTTTATTTATAAGCAATAACGGAACAAGTTTAATGAAGAAAATTAATACGGTGGTTCTAAAAAAACAAATGGATTCAATTGTACTCTCTATTTTTCGAACATCATTGCCCTTTGCCATGCCGCAATGCAAATATTAGTCCTATTTATGCCTCCTTCGGATGTAATTTAGAGTCTTTGCTTGAGCCGTCCTAGACTTGGCTTGGCTTGAGAAATATTCAAGCCGAGTTGAGACCAGTGAGAGAAATTGCAATTCAGAGACGCTCCTAGCAAACCAGCAATAGGATACTTGGGGAATTTTGAGTATATTTCAAGGTATGTAAGATTTATGATATGGAAGCTACCTTGAAATTATTCCTTTGAGATTTGCCTTGAGCACAATACTGAGCTTTTTTGGAGCATCTCTGGAGTGCAAATTCGTGTCTCAATCTCACTTGAAAATGCCTTGAAACTTCCTCAAGATATTTCAAGGCATTCTATGGCTCTAGGTTTCTTTCTGAATTGAAAATTGAGTCCGGAAGACGATTCAAATCGAAGCCTTTCCAAGAATATCTGAAGTATAGTCTCTGTATTTCACCCGTAGTCGCTCTAATATCGATTTTTAAGAATGCGACCGTCTTAAATAGGAATTACGTCCCCAAATTGGTCTCGTATTTTCATTTCGTGACACACTCTATACCCCTCTTGATAACAAAAGCTAATTGCTGCCGTTGACGTGTTTGATAGTTAATGCTTTTTTCGTTTTAGTTTTCGCAAGTCTTCGGGCGTTTCTTATAGGGTACGCGGTTTTCGAATATTTTTACTATCATTGATTTTCTAAAAACTGCAATCGTTTAAATATTCGTGGTGAGTTTTCATCAGAAATTTCACTAAAGCTTTAGTATGGAAAAAATTTGGGATGCTTTTGAGAGAGTGTTTTAAAGGGGGAGCGTGTGGTAAATGTTTCGGATTTTGGGAAAAAAGGTTTGGATTCTTGCCGGAAAGCGAGTCATCGGCGTAAAAATAGAAAAAAGTACTTTTATGGATGGTATTTATCTTCGAGAGTCGAAAATGTAAAAAAAAAAACATTAAGTCATCAAAAATATTGCGACGTTCTGGGGAAAATCACAGAACTACAAGCAATTATCGATCCTGAATTCATTTTTCTTAAGAATCCTGGTTTTTCTGGCGGAATAATAAAAACCCCGCCGATTTAAGGCAAAGAACCTAGCGCTGCAGAAGTCATTAATTTAATCTGATCTATCAAGTTCCTTTTGTGAAGAAATATACATTATGTGATTTTACGTAGGAATTGACCCTCCATAACGCTGTTGCAAACGTTCACAACCGACATAATGGAGAAAGCTGAAATGATGATTGGGGGTAAAACGCAATCTTGCTTCGTTAGGAAGTAATTTATGATTTGGCTGCTGAAGATCAGTACCATTTCTCGTGAGGACGAAAGTTTAACGGGAAAAGAAAAGCAACGTCACTGCCGGGAATACGAGGCCAAAATGTCAATGAACATACACGCAGACAAATTTCTGGTTGAAATAACGGAACGTATTATAATAATCGGGTAAAAAGAAATTCCTTTTAAAATAATGAGAATTCTTATTGATCCAACGATTTTTCGTGGGATTCTTCTGAATAATCAGAACTTTCAATTGGACCAATGATAATTCTCGTTGAATCAACAAGAATTCTCATTATTTTTAAAAAAAATTTCTTTATACCCCAATTTCTAATAAGTTCTGTAATTTCAATCCGAAATTTTTCTCCGAATATATGTTTTCTTTTTTTTAGGAGCTAAGCAAAAAAAAAAAAAAAATAATAATAATTTCTACGTAAACAGAAAGAAAGCATGCGATGAAAACAGTGATATAACTCCCTTTCCCTTCTTCAATTTTTTGCGATTGTCATGAAATTTTCATTTTATCATAAACCCTTTCATCATTCGCCAATTTGATTTCCGACGGGTTTTCGGGTCTCCAATGTTGCTGTAGATTCAGAATATAAATAAACAGCAGGGTATTCCTCTGGTCGCATATTTTATTAACCAGGCCCCTAAGCAGCCGTAAAACGAAGGAGGCATAAATAGGACTAATAATTTGCATTGCGGCATGGCAAAGGGCAATGATGTTCGAAAAATAGAGAGTACAATTGAATCCATTTGTTTTTTTAGAACCACCGTATTAATTTTCTTCATTAAACTTGTTCCGTTATTGCTTATAAATAAAATGGGGGTTATGGTTAAGCAAAAGGGGCAAGGGTGCGTATCGGGGGGGGGGGGGGGGGGGGCAGAACCCAAATAATCTAAAAGTATCAGTGAAGGAGGAGGAGAGGAAGACACGTAAGAGGATCGCTTCACGCGGGCTGCGGGGCTGCTGTGCAGTACGCGTATTGCCGCGTTAGCGTCAATTTTCCGCAAGGGAGCGTTCGGAAGATGGCTCATATTTTGGTCAATTTTGATCTTAGAAAAAAACCGTTGACGAGGTTTTGTTCCATTTTTTGTCTACTTTCTTTTTGAACTGAGGTGTTTTTTCAAAATAATGCACGTGGAGCTCGGAATTTTCAAAAAACCGATTTTTTTGGTAAAAAAACGTAAATTTGGCAACGTTCCCCGGGAAATTTTTGGTGGGAAGTTAAAAATTCGGAATCAGCGACCAAAAATACATAAAGTTCCGTCAAAAAACCTACTACTTCCATTTTTGCAAGGTAAGCCACTTTTTTCGTCTCTATTGCCCGGACTAAGAGCGCGCAGCACAGGATAGAGAACGTGCAGAGTGGTTGAAAATAGCTTACTGAAAATCTGATAAAGATTTTCCGATTTTCATTGTTATGTTTGGGAGTAACGCAGGGGTACCATATACAAAAAAAAAGCAACTATTAAAACTTACTAACTTATTTTTTACTACTTTAATTTTTTTTTTTTTAGCCTGAAAACTTTATTTTCAGTTGCATGGATACCTAAATGCGGGTAAGGCCATAATTGGAACAATTAATATTTAGACTCTTTACCATTGAAATATAACGGAAAGAATTTTTTCA